>FWPY01000104.1:0-307894 GCA_900174645.1 Sonneratia alba
GTAGAGCAAGTGCAGCTGGGTCAACTTTAAGGCTTCTTCAATGTGGTAACCAAGCATACACCGGTGTTAGGGCGAGGGCACAGCCATGCGTCAAGCAAGGCATTGCCTGGGGTTAGAGCGAGGTGCAGCCTGTGATCGACCCAGGGCTGTCTCCCTGGGTCGACCAAAGCCATTGCTGTGTAAGAGAGAGATACAGTCCATTCTGGCGCTCAGAGTAAGGTACGCCCTGGGTGAGCAACCGGCACAGCCCGTGGTCGACAAGCGCTGTGCATCGTGGTCAGGCATCGCCCATGCTTGTTTGAAGGGCTGTCACTAGTGTCAAGCAAGGCATCCACCCGTGGAGAGCAGGCATGCCTAATGCAGCGACCAAGTGCAAGCCCGTGGTGATCAAGGCATGTTGATCAGTCGATGATCGGTCCCTGTCATGTGGTGAGCAAGGTCATCACCCATACTGTGAGCGACCGGAGTGCACAGGTTGTTGTCTGAACAAGAAGCTGTTTCCATGGTTGACCAGCCATAGCCCATGGTCACGAGCCAAGGCACAGCCCTAGGTCCCTAAGGCATTGCCCTGGTCGAGCACGGCATCGATTCGTTATCAGCAGGGTGCCATCGGTCCACACTGGCATGCCCTTGGTAAAGCAAGTGACTGCACAACATGTTCGACCAAGGCCTGATCACCGCCAAATCGTCCAAAAGCTCACCAACCATGGATCAACACACCGGCGTCCATCGGGTTGAGCAACGGAATCGCCCATGTACAATAAGGCATTGCCCATAAGAGTGAGTGAGCACATACGCCCATGGTTGACGGAGAAGGGCTGCTCTCCATGGACGATAGAAAGGGCTGTCTCCATGGTCGACTAAGCCATGTTGTCCATGCGTCAGAGCTAGGCATAGCCCATGGTCAAGCAAGGCATCGCCCTTGCTAGAGCAAGGCACAGCTATCATGTTTGGGCATGGCAACGCCTTGGCAGACTGAGGCACAGCCCCATTGGTCAACCGAGGGTTGTCTCCATGGTCAACCATGCCATCGCCCACTGGTCAGAGAAAGGCCACGGCCCGCATGGTTTGAGCAAGGCATCACCTGTGGTAGAGTTGAAGGCATACTGCCGACCGAGGATTGTCTTGTGGTTCTGAAAAAGCCATTGCCCGTGGTGAGCAAATGACATAAGCCTTGTGGTCGAGCAAGGCATCGCACATGGTAGAGCCGAGGCAGAGCCATCAGCACACTGAGCCGCACAGCCCAAGCTCTACCAGGGGCTGTCTTCAGCAGTGACCAAGCCATTGCCCCTGGTAGAGGAAGCACAGCCTGCTGGTCGTGTAAGGCATCTCCCAGGTTGGTAGAGCAAGGCGCAGCCATGGTCATCTGAGGCTGTCTCCATGGTTGACCAAGCCATCACCTGTGGATAGGGAGAGGGCACAGCCTGTGTCAAGCAAGGCATCGCCCTAGGGTTAGAGCAAGATGCTAGGCTGTGGTTGACCAAGGGCTGTCTCCATATGGTCGATCAACTGCCATTGCCCATTGTGGAGCAAGGCACAGCCCAGATCGTTTCCAAGTTTGCTGTCGCTGTGGTCAGTCAAGGGCGTCAATAGCCCATGATCATTGAAGGGCTGTCACCGTGGTCGAGCAAGGCATTAGCCTGGTGGCAGAGCGTAAGGCACTGCCCATGGAGCAACTGAGTGAACACAGCCCATGGTCAAATCAAGGGCATTGCCCCATCAACAATGACGGGCTGTTGTCGTGATCAAGCAAGGCATTGCCCGTGGTAGAGCATAAGGCCATGACTCCTGTGAGCGACCAAGCGCACAGGTCGTGGTTGACAAGGCTTTGTCCTGTGGTGGACAAAGCCATCACCTGTGGTAGGGTGAGGCACAGCCCATGGTCGAACATGGGGATTGCCCGTGGTAGAGAGAGTGCAGCCTGTGGTCGACCAAGCTCATTTGCCAGTGGTAGAGTGAGGCACAATTGTGGTGGAGCAAGGCAATGCCCCTGCTGGAGCAAGGCAAGTGGCCCTGGTAAGAGCAAGGCGCAGCCTTTGTGTTGACCAACTGTTGTCGCACATCATCGGTAAAGGGCTGTCACGTGCTGCGTTGAAAGGCATTGCCCATGGAAGAGCAAGGCACTGCCCGTGAGCAACCAAGTGCCAAAGCCGTGGTTGATCAATGGCATTGCCCGTCATCGACAATGGGCTATTTCTTGCGGTCGAGCAAGGCATCACCTGTGCTAGAGCAAGGCACTACCCGTAAGCGAACCGAGCACACACGGTTGTGGGTCAACTCCAGGGCTGTCTCCATGGTCGACAGCCATCACCCGTTGGGTAGAGCATGGTAGAGCAAGGCACAGCCGTGGTCCAAGCCCACCGCCAATGCCCGTGTAGAGCAACGCACAGGTCATGGTCAAGCAAGCCATCGCCGTGGTAGAGCAGGCATACAGTGTTGTGGTTGGCCAAGTGATTTGCCCATGGTAGACCACATCCACAGCCCGTGGTCCAGCATGCCATCACAAGTGGTAGGGCATGGCCACTGGGCCTGTGAGCAACGAGTGCACAGCCTGTGGGTCAACCGAGGGTGTCTCCATGGTCAAAGTTAAGCCATTGCCCATGGTAGAGTGAGGCACAGCCCGTGGTTAGCAAGGCATCACCTGAGGAAGTGCCAGGCACTGCCTGTGAGCAACCAAGAATGCATCCCATGGTCGACTGACGGGCTGTCTCGTGGTTGATCATGCCATTGCCCATGTAGGAGCCAGGCACAGCCCGTTGGTCGAGCGAGGCAATTGCCCAAGGAAGTGCCAGGCACTGCCTTTGAGCAACCGACTGCACAGCCCGTGGTTGAATGAGGGCTGTCTCCGATGGTCATTGGCCAAGCCATTGCTGTCGGTAGAGCAAGGCATAGCCTGTGGGTTGAGCAAGCATCCCAGTGGTTGCCACAAGGCACAGCCTGTGGTCGAGCAGGGCATGCACACCAAGGTGGAGCAAGGCAGTGCCTATGAGCAACACAACTGCAAAGCCCATGGTTGACCAAGCCATGGCCCGTCATAGAGCAAGGCACAGCCCATGGTTGACCAAGGGCAGCGCCTGTGGTAAAGCACGCCACTGCTTGCGGTCAACCAAGAGCTGTCCCATGGTCAATCAAGGTGTCACCCACGATCGACCATGGGCTTGAGCAAGGCAGCTGCCCGTCTAGCTGTCTCGTGGTGTGACGAAAGCATCGCATGTGGTAACAGCAAGGCATCAAGCCCCTCATCGACCAACGCGATTGCCCATGGCAAAGTAAGGCACAGCCCAAGGTCGTAGCAAAGTATGCCCATGGTACCAACAAACTCCCATGGCGAGCAAGGCATCACTGGATGTAGAGCATGACACAGCCTGTGGTTGAGCAAGGCATCGCAAGTGTAGGGCATGGGCACTGCCCATGAGACACTGAGTGCTCAGCCCATGGTCGACGGATGGCTGCCTCCGTGGTCAACCAAGCCCTCGCCGTGATTCAGCAAGGCACTACATATGGTTGCACATGGAAACGCCCATGGTAGAGCAAACGCACAGGCCATGGTCAAGCAAAGCCATTGCCCATGGTAAGAGAAAGGCACAACCTGTGGGTTGGCCAAGCAATTGCCTGTGGTAGGACCAAGGCACACCTGTCATTGAGCAAGGCATCACCATGGTAGAGCAAGGCACAACCCTTGTCGAGCAAGGTATCACATGTGTAGGGTAAGGCACTGCCTGTGAGCAACTGAGTGCACAGCTCGTGGTCGACCAAGGGCTATCTCCATTGGTCGACCAAGCCATCACTCTATGGTAGAACATGCCATTGCCCTTGGTAGTGCAAGTCACAGCCTCTGGTTTAGCAAGGTTTCACCCAGGGTAGACGCAAGCACAGCCTTGTAGTGCAAGGCACAGCCTGTTGGTCGAGCAAGGTGTCGCCCAGGGTAGAGCAAGGCACAGCCAGGCACTGCTTGTGAGCAACTGAGTGCACTGCCCATGGTCCACCGGGGGTTGTCTCCGTGGTCAACCAAGCCATTGTCAGTGGTAGAGCAACGGCACAGCCCGATGGTCAGCAAGCATCACCTGTGGTAGAGCCAACCCACAGCCTGTGTTCAACAAAGCCATTGCCCGTGGAAGAGCGAGGCACAACCTGAGGTTGAGCAAGGCATCACCCATGGCAGAGTGAGGCACAGCCCATGGTTGAGCAAGGCAATGCCTGAGGTAGAGCTAGGCACTGCCTGAGCAACGAGCGCACAGCCCATGGTTGAAAAAAGGCATTGCCATGGTTAGAGCAAGACACCAGCGCAAGGTTTGAAGAAGCCATGGCCATGGTGGAGCCAGGCACAGTTGGTGGTTAAGCAAGGCATCACCGGCGGAGAGAGCAGGGCACAGGCTGTGGTCAAGGATGGCATTGCCCAAGGTTGAGCCAGGCACTACCCTGAGTGACTGAGCGCCCATGGTAGAGCAAGGCACAGACCGTGGTCTAGCAAGGCATCGCCTGAGGTAGAGCCAGGCACTACCCTGACCAATTGAGCACACAGACCATGGTCAACCGAGGGTTGTCTCAGTGGTCGACCAAGCCATCACCCATGGTAGAGCAAGGCATAGACCATGGTCGAGCAAGGCATCACCCGAGGCAGATCCAAGGACTGGCCATGATCAACCAAGCACACAGCCCATGGCCAACCAAGGGCTGTCTCCATGGTTGACCAAGGCATCGCCCGTGGTAGAGTGAGGTACAGCCCATAGTTGACCAAGCCATGGCCTGTTGTAGAGCACAGCACAGACTGTGGTGGAGAAAGGCATTGCCTGTTGTAGAGCGAGGCAGAGCCCATCATCGACCAAGGCATCACCCATGGTTGACCAATGCACAGCCCTTGGTCGAACCAAGGGCTGTCTCCATGGTTGATCAAGGCATTGCCCATGGTAGAGAAAGGCACAACCCCTGGTTGAGCACGGCATCGCCCATAGTAGAGTAAGGCATAGACCGTGGACAACCATGCCATTGCCCACGGTGGAGCATGGCAACACCCATGGTAGAGCAAGGCACAGCCTGTCATTGACCAACGCATCGCCTGTGGTATAGCAAGGCACTGCCAGTGGTCGACCAAGAGTTGTCGCCATGGTGGAGCAAGGCAACAACCGCGGTAGCACATGGCACCGCCCATTAGCGGCCAAGTGCACAACCTGTGGCTGACCAAGGGTGGTCTCCATGCTCGCCCAAGGCATTGCCTGTGGCATAGCAAGGCATGGCCCATGGTCGAACATGCCATTGCCCTTGGAAGAGCAAGGCACAGCCCATGGTCGACCAAGGCATCACCCAAGGTAGAGCCAGGCACTGCTTGTGAGTGACTGAGTGCACTGCCCGTGATTGACCGGGGGCTGTCTCTGTGGTCAACCAAGCCATCGCCCATGATAGAGCAGGGCACAGCCCATGGTCGACCATGGCATCACTCATAGTAGAGCAGGGCACAGCCTGTGGCCGACCATGCCATTGCCCATACTGGAGCATGGCGTCACCCATGGTAGAGCAAGGCACAGCCCATGTTTGACCAAGGCATAACCCACGGTAGAGCAAGGCACTGCCTACGGTCGACCAAGAGCTGTCGACGTGGTCGACCAATGCAATGACCGTGGTAGAGCAAGGCACAGCCCATAAGCAACTGAGCTCAGAACCCATGGCCAACCAGAGGCTGTCTCCGTGGTTGACCAAGCCATGGCCCGTGGTTGAGTGAGGGACAGCCCCTGGTGGAGCAAGGCATCACCTGGGGTAGGGCAAGGCACTGCCCATGAGCTACTGAGTGCATTGCCCATGGTCCACCGAGGGCTGTCTCCATGGTTGACCAAGCCATCACCCGTGGAACTGCAAGGCACAACCCACGGTCGAGCATGGTAATGCCCGTTGTAGAGCAACACATAGGTCGTGGTCAAGCAAGCCATCGGCCGTGGTAGAGCAAGGCACAGCCCGGGGTCGGCCAAGTGATTGCCCGTGGTAGAGGAAGGCACAGCCCATGGTTGAGCAAGGCATCACACGTGCTAGGGCAAGGCATCGCAAGTGCTAGGGCAAGGCATCGCACGTGCTTGGGCAAGCCACTGCCTGCGAGCAACCGAGTGCGCAGCCCATGGCCAACCTAGGCTCTCTCCATGGTCGACCACGCCATCACCCGTGGCAGAGGAAGGCACAATCCATGGTCAACCAAGGTAACGCCCGTGGAAGACCAAGGCACAGCCTGGGATCGGCCAAGTGATTGCCCGTGGTAGAGTAAGGCACAGCCCGTGGTTGAGCGAGGCATCACACATGCTAGGGCAAAGGACTGCTCATGAGTGACTGAGTGCACTGCCTGTGGTCAACCCAGGGCTCTCTTTGTGGTCAACCATGCCATCGCCTGTGGCAAAGCTTGTGAGCTACCGAGCGCACAGCCCATGGTCAGCCAATGGCTGTCTCCCTGGTCGACCAAACCATCATTCGTGGTAGAGTGAGGCACAGCCCATGGTTGAGCAAGGCATCGCCCATGGTTGGGCAAGGCACAGCCCGTGCTAGAGCAAGGCATGGCCCGAGGTAGAGCCAGGCACTGCCCATGATCGACCGAGTGCACAACCCATGGTCGACCAAGCCATCATCTGGTAGAGCAAGGCACAGCCAGTGGTCAAGCAATGCATGGCCCATGTTAGAGCAAGGCACAGGCCAAGGTCGAACAAGCCATTGCGCAGGGTAGAGCGAGGCACAGCCCATGGTTGAGCAAGCCAACGCCTGAGGTAGAGCCAGGCACTGGCTGTGTGTGACTGAGCACACAGCCCATGGTCGATGAGGCCATTGCCGGTGGCAGAGCAAGGCACAGCCTGTGGATGAGCTAGGCAACGCCCATGGTAGGGCGAGGCACAGCCATGGTCGAACAAGCCATTGCCCGTGGTCGAGCAAGGCATTGCCTGAGCTAGAGCCAGGCACTGCCCATGAGCTACTGAGTGCACAGCCCGTAGTCAACCGATGGCTGTCTCCCTGGTCAACCAAGCCATCACCTATGGTAGAGCGACGCACAGCCCGTGGTCAAGCAAGGCATCGCCCGTGGTTGGGCCAGGCACAGCCCGTGGTTGAGCAAGGCACAGCCTGTGGTCAAGCAAGGCATTGCCCGAGGTAGAGCCAGGCACTGCCCATGAGCTATCGAGCGCACGGCCTGTGGTAAAACTGATGGCTGTCACCCTGGTCAACCAAGCCATTGCCCATGGTAGAGTGAGGCACAGCCTGTTGTCAAGTGAGGCATCGCCCGAGGTAGAGCCAGGCACTGTCCGTGAGCTACCGAGTGCACAACCCCTGGTCAACCGACAGCTGTCTCCCTGGTCAACCAAGCCATCGCCCGTGATAAATCAAGGCACAGCCCGTGGTTGAGCAAGGCATCTCCTGTGGTTGGGCTAGGCACACCCTGTGGTAGAGCAAGGCAATGCTCATGGTCGAGCAAGGCACAGCTCATGGTTGAGCAAGGCATCGCCCGAGGTAGTGCTAGGCACTGCTTGTTCGCTACTGAGTGCACAGCCCAGGTCAACCGGCGACTGTCTCCCTGGTCGACCAAGCCATCACCCATGGTAAAGTGAGGCACAGTCCATGGTCGAGCATGGCATTGCCGTGGTTGGGCAAGGCACAGCCGTGGTAGAGCAAGTGATTGCCTGTGGTAGAGCGATGCACATCCCATGGTCGACCAAGAGCTGTCACTGTGGTTGGTCAACGCGTTGACCCATGATCGACCAAGGGTTGTCTCCATGGTCGAGCAAGGCATTGCTCGTGGTTGAGCAAGGAACTGCCTGTGAATGACTGAGTGCACAGCCTGTGGTCGAGGAAGGCATCGCCCGTGGTAGAGGGACGCACAGCCTGTGGTCAACCAAGGCATTGCCCTTGCTGCGACCAAGGCACTGCCCATGGTCAATGAAGAGCTGTCACCATGGCCGATCAATGCATCGACCCATGATCGACCAAGGGCTATCGCCGCGGTCGAGCAAGGAATCGCCCATGGTGGAGCATGGCACTGCCCTTCTGCAACTAAGTGCACAGCCCGTGGTCAACTGAGGGCTACCTCCATGGTTGACCAAGCCATCGCCTATGGTGGAGCAAGGCATCGCCCATGGCAGAGCGAGGCACAGCCCATGGTTGAGCAAGGCATCGCCCGTGGTAGAGCAAGGCACTGCCCGTGAGTGACCAAGCACACAACCCGTGGTTGACAGAGGGCTATCTCCATGGTCGGCCAAGCCAATGCAAGTGGTAGAACAATGCACAGACCATGGTCGACTGAGGGCTGTCTCCATGGCCGATCAAGGGCTATCTCCATGGTCGACCAAGGCATCGCCATTGGTAGAGCATGGCACAGCCCATGGTTGAGCAAGGCATTGCCTGTGGTTGAGCAAGGGACGGACTGTGGTTGAACATGCCATGGCCGTTGGTAGAGCAAGGTAAGGCCCACGGTCGAGGAAGGCATCCCCTGAGGTACAACAAAGCACTGCCCAGGAGGGACTGAGCATACAGCCAATGGTTGACTAAGGTACAGCTAGGCATAGCCCGTGGTTGACCAAGCCATGGTCCGTGGTAGAGCAAGGCACAGCCAGTGGTTGAGTAAGGCAGCGCCTGTGGTAGAGTGAGGCACAACCCAGGGTCGAACATGCTATTGCCCTTGGTAGAGCAAGGCACAGCCCATGGTCAAGCAAGGCATTGCCCATGCCAGAGCAAGGCACAGCTCATTGTAGAGCAAGGCATCTCCCGAGGTAGAGACAGGCACCGCCCATGACAGACCGAGTACACAGCCCGTGGTCGACCGAGGGCTGTCTCCGTGGTCGATCAAGCCATCACCCATGGTGGACCAAGGCACAGTCCATGGTTGAACATACCATTGCCCTTAGTAGAGCTAGGCACAGCCCGAGGTTGAGTAAGGCATCACCAGCGGTGGAGTAAGGCACAGCCCATGGTCGAGGAAGGCACAGCCCATGTTCAAGCAAGGCACCGCCTGAGGAAGAGCCAGGTATTGCCTGTGAGCTACCGAGCGCACAGCCCATAGTTAACAGAGGGCTGTCTCCATGGTCGACCACGCTATCACCCGTGGTAGAGAAAGGCACAGCCCATGGTGGGGCAAGGCATTGCCCGTGGTGGACCAAGGTACTGCCCGTGGTCGACCAAGAGCTGTTGCCATGGTTGATCAATGGGTCAACCCATGATCAACCAAGGGTTGTTGCAGTGGTTGAGGAAGGGGCATTGCCTGTGGTTGATGAAGGCATTGCCCATAATCGACAAAGGTCTATCACTGAGGTCGAGCAAGGCATCACCCGTGGTCAAGCAAGGCACGACCCTTGTGCGACCAGACACACAGCCTGTGGTCAACTGAGGGCTGTCTCTGTGTTTGACCAAGCCATCACCTGTGATGGAGCAAGGCACTGCCTATGGTAGAGCAAGGCACTGCCTATGGTAGAGCAAGGCACAACCTGTGGTCAAGCAAGGCACTGGCGTGAGCAACCAAGTGCACAGTTTGTGGTCAGCTGAGGCCTGTCTCCATGGTTGACCAAGCCATCGCTCGTGGTAGGGCAAGGCACAGCCCATGGTCAGGCAATGTATCACCCGTGGTAGAGCGAGGCACAGCCCGGGGTAGACCAAGCCATGGCCCGTGCTAGAGCATGGCACAGCTGGGGGTGGAGCAAGGCACTGCCCATGAGCAACCGAACACACAGCCTGTGGTTGACTGAGGGCTGTCGCCATGGTCGACCATGCCATCACCCGTGGTAGAGCAAGGCACAGCCCAAGGTCAAGCAAGGCATTGCCCATGGTAGAGTGAAGTGCAGCCTGTGGTCGAGCAAGGCATCACCTGAGGTAGGGCGAGGCGCCGCCCATGGTTGAGCAAGGCGCGGTCCTTGGTAGAGCAAGGCATGGCTCGTGGTCAACCAAGGGCTGTGTCCATGGTCGACAAAGCCATCGCCCATGGTAGAGCATGGCACAGCCAGTGGTGAAGCCAGGCATTGCTTGTGGTAGAGCAAGGCATCGCTTGTGAGTGACCGAGCACACAGCCTGTGGTTGACCGAGGGCTATCTCCATGGTCGAACAAGCCATTGCCAGTGGTAGGGCAAGGCATAGTGTCACGGGGCCAATGCGGGTCACAAAATTTTCCACACCCCGCTAGGCGTTGACACACCGTTTGTCGATCAGCCACACACACACCGCGCGTACCGTCGAGGCTGAACAATCAGGGAACCGAAGAAGCAACACCAAGTGACACAAGAACACAATTGGGAAAACACAACTTGTATTCACATCTATTACAAGTACACAAAAAACCCAATCCCAGATCAGAACACTTACACGCAACCTCACAAGCCTATGCCTCACAGTCTCCTACTGCTTGCACTCCCTACTGGTCTCGTGTCTTCCTTCAAGAACACCAGGTTGCTGCCCAACTCGACTTCCTCTCCCTTGGAATCTCGGGCTCGTAGTGTTCCTCGACTGATCTGGTCGCTCCTGGTTCTCTCCTCGCCTCTGCTTGGAGTCTGGTGTCTCTCGCCTCTTCTGGTCCCTCTTCCAAATGAGGCCGACTCCCTTTTATAGAGGAGCCGAGCAAATCTTCCCTGGCAACTGATGGGAGGATCCCTTGATTCTCTCCATCATATCTTGACCTGTTGAATCTGTGATTCTTCAAGATTGCCTCTATGACATATTGACTGCCATATCCCAGGAGGATCTTCCCGGATTTCCCTGGATTGACTTGGTGCCAGCTTAGCCTCGTCGTCCAGGTTCATCCCCTCTCTAGGGTACACGTCCCTGATCCCCTCCTAGGATCACGGTCATCTGATTGCTGCGTCCAACGGTGCTAGAGCATGGTCAAGGATATAGCCGATCCCCACAAGTCGTCAACTCCCCTGCCGCTAAGTGCTGAGCCTCCCTTAGCGTCTGCCGGGCCTGCTGAGGTATGCGCACTCCTGGAGTGCCCTTGTGCGGTTGTATCAGGTTCCATGAACCTCCTAGAGCTTGGCACCGTGCCTTGCTTGTGGGCATCCTCACTGCCCACCCGCGCATTCGCCGACTTGTGCATTGTGGCACTCCCTTGCCACAATCTGGTCCTTTGGCACACTGCCGAGCCTTTGATCGACCATCCTCTTCACGAGTGCCTTCGTGCACACTTGTGTGACCATCTCCAGACTTGCCTGCTTCATGGACTTGCAATTCTCTCAACACCATGCACCTGGTTGCCCGCGCATCCTTGCGTGCAGGCTTATGCGCCACCACTACCCTGAGGCACGGCCTGTGGTGCGCATTCTCCGGGGCTAGAGCTCAAGGGTCTAACAAACCTCCCCCACCCAAGGGATTCGACGCCCTCATCGAATGAGACTCTCGGTACCACCGGATGAGGTCTTCGTACTGCCATAGTGTGACATCCTTCTCCCAAGTCGCCTCTGACTCGGGTAGGTCCTTCCACTTGACCAAGTACTCCGTCCTCCTGTTCATCTTGCAGTAACCCAGCACTCAGTGATCAAGTATGTCTTCCACCTCCTTGTTGAGTTCCTTCCTCATGATGAGAGGGGCGCGCTTCACCTTGTTGCACTCCGGATGCTCCTCGTCCCAATGCTAAGGCTTAAGGAAACTGATGTGGAATGTCGGGTGCACCTTCATCCTCTTTGGTAGTGCTAGCCAATAGGCTACTGGCCCGACTCTCTTGATCACTTCAAAGGGTCCGTCATACCGCTGGAACAAGCCCTTATGCCAGCACTTGCTTGTGATCTTCTTCCAGATCTGTGGGGTGAGCTTCAACATCACTAAGTCCCCCACCTGGAACTCCAGCAGCCTCCAGTTCCTGTCCGCATACTTCTTCATTCACCTGGCAACTTTGGCGAGGCTATCTCTCGCCTCTTCAAGCATCTCCTGCTTGTTGCACGTGAATCGATATGCGGCCGGGCAAGGCCCTTCCTTGCGCTGCAACGCCACCTCCTGCGGCGTTAGTGGTTGGTAGCCCATTGCTAACTCAAATGGGCTATGACCTGTTGCAGAGGAGCGGTTCAAGTTGTAGGACAACTGAGCAGAGTCAAGCAAGTCTAACCAATTCTGTTGACTTGCTGAGACATAGTGCCTCAAGTACTCCTCCAGCAGCGCATTCACTCGTTCTATCTGGCCGTCCGTCTGTGGATGATTGGCTGTAGAGAACTTCAATTCGGATCCCAACAGTCCAAACAAACACGTCTAGAAGTTGCTTGTGAACCAAGCATCTCGGTCACTCACTATCTCCATCGGCACTCCAAAGAGCTTCACCACGGAGCAATAGAAAGCCTCAGCTGCTGCCTCAACTGTGCAATTCTTGGTCACGGGGGTGAAAATCACATACTTGGAGAAGCGGTCCACGACCACCATCACCGCCGTATAACCCCTCACTTCTGGAAATCCGGACACAAAGTCCATGGAAATTGATACCTAAGGCTTCTCTGGCACTGCCAAGGGTTGTAGGAGACCGGCCTCTGCTCGCCTCTCCACCTTGTCTTGTTGACAAACAAGACAAGTCTTGACGTATAACTCCATGTCGTCGGCCATCTTTGGCCACACATAGGACCTCGACAATAGGGCTAGCGTCTGCTTGCGGCCTGGATGTCCAGCCCAAGGACTGTCATGACTCTCCTTCATCAGCTGGTAGCACAATCCCTCTCCACTAGGGACAAGCAAACGGCCACCTTTGCCATAAAGCAGCCCATCTTCCAGCCAATACCGCCTCACCATCCCGTCCTTGACTTGCTCCACTAGGAGTTGATAGGTCTTGTCCCCTAGTGTAGCGATCTTGACCTCCTGGAGGAAGTCGGAGGTTACTTGAGTCAAAGCCACCACCTGGTCCAAAGCCTTCCGACTGAGGGCATCCGCCAATAGGTTGTGCCTCCCCGGTCGGTGTTCCCACTCGAAGTCATACTCTACTAGGAACTCTTGCCACCACGCTTGCCTGGGTGACAACTTCGGTTGTGACTTGAAGAAGGTATTGGCGACGTTGTCCGTCTTGACCACGAATGTGGTTCCTAGCAAGTACACTCACCACACCCTCAAGCAATGCACCACAGCTAGCATCTCCTTCTCATGTGCTAAGTAGTGCTGTTCAGCCGACTTCAACTTCCAACTCTCCAACGCCACGGGATGTCTGTCTTGCACGAGAACTCCTCCTACAGCATGATCTGAGGCATCCGTATGCACCTCAAATGGCTTCTCAAAGTCTGGGAGCTTGAGCACGGGCTCCGTCACAATGGCGGTCTTCACCTTGGAGAACGCCACTTCACAATCCTCGTCCCATGTCCACTTCTATTCCTTCCATAGCAGATCAGTCAAGGGACTCACTTTCTTTGAGTACCCCTTGATAAACTTGCGGTAGTAGTTGGCCAGCCACAAGAAACTCCGCAACTCGGACACCGACTTTGGTGGAGGCCAATCCTGGATTGCCTACACCTTCTTGGGGCCCATCCGCACCTGCCCTTGGCCGATCACATGGCCAGGGAATCAGATCTCCTGCGTGCCAAACTCGCACTTCTCCCTCTTCACATACAGGGAGTGTTGCCTAAGCCGCTCAAAAACAGCCTGCAAGTGCTGCACATGTTGTGCCAAGTCCCTGCTATACACGACAATATCGTCCAAATAGATGACCACAAACTGATCCAGCATGTCGTGAAACACATCATTCATCAAGTTGCAGAATGTGGCAGGAGCATTGGTTAAACCAAATGGCATTACTAGGAATTCAAAGGATCCATAACGAGTTACCATTGTGGTCTTGGACTTGTCTCCTTTGGCGATGCAAACTTGCCAATATCCTAAACGTAAGTCCAGCTTGGAGAAGACCCTCGCCTCACCTAGGCGATCAAACAGGTCTGCAATCAAGGGCATCGGGTACTTGTTCTTTACCGTGACCTTGTTCAATCCATGGTAGTCGACACACAACTGGAGAGAGCCATCCTGCTTCTCTTGGAACAACACCGGGGCTCCATAAGGGGCTTTGGAGGGCTGGATCTTTCCCGCATCCAGCAACTTGGTCAACTGACTCCGCAGTTCTACCAGCTCCTTCGGGGACATCTGGTACGGGGCTTTGGCTGGGGGAACAGTGCCTGGCAGTAGTAGATCCTCGGCGCGGCGGTAGCCCTCCTGGCAACTCCTCCGGCATCACATCCTGGAATTGCTCAAGCACTTCCACAACCTCGTGTGGAATCTCATGGTCGACCTCCGTCTCTTGCACATCCACTTCCCTAATAGCCGCAAGGTAAGTGGGATACCCCTTCTTCATTCCTCGTGCCAATTGCATTGCAGATACCTTCTCCGTGGCTACCTCCTCGAAGTGTGCAAGGCCTCGGTATCCTTGCACAAAACAAAGTCGTCGGGGATCTCCCACATGAGGCATGATGGTGATTGATGCATCTGCAAAGAAGCTATTCCAAAGGATGAGGTTGTAATCATCCAAAAGAACCACCATCAGATTGACTGTACCCTCCCAAGCCTCTATCTTGATGGGCACATCCCTTGCCAACCCACCCATCGGTTGGCTCTTGGAGTTCACCGCCTTCAATCAGCTGTGAGAGCGCTCCACTTGCAACTCCAAGGTTCGTATCATCCGATTTGATACGAATGTGTTGGTGGCGCCAGTATCCACCAAGGCTGACATCCGCCTGCCATTCAAGGTTACATCCACGAACAACAAACTGTGGCATACCTTAGGGCACTCACTCCACATAGTGCCAAGTGCCTGCAATGGGGCAACACGCTGCACTTGGTCCTCGTCGGAGTCATCCGACCGTAGGGCAGTAACCTTCCCCTCCCGCTTTGGGCACTCCTTTGCCCTATGGGGTCCGTTACATATGAAGCAGCCTGGGTGCGTCTGAGGATCCTTCCTTCCGTTGGCTCCCTCGATCACCTTCGCCTTCCCCTTGTCTGGTCGGGTCAGCTGCTTTTCCTTGCCCTTCCCTGACTTTCCTTTCAGGTAGGACTTGGACTTCTTGTCCTTGTCCATCGGCTGGGCCTTCTTGCTCCCCTCCTCAGCACGAGCAATCCGTAAGTCCAGCAGTGCGTCCGCCGCAACTAAGGCAGAAGGAAGGTCTCTTACCCCTTGCCTCCTTAGCTCAAGTTGAGCCCAAGGTTGCAATCCCTTTAGGAATGTGTACAGCTTGTCCATCTTTGACATATCTGTCACGTCCAGCATCAGTGCACTAAACTCCTTCACGTAGTCTCACACTGGTCCGCTATGCCTCAGCTTGGCCATCGCATCCCGAGCAAGCCATGCTGTGTTGCTCGGCAGGAACTGCTCTTTCAGCTCCTTCTTCAGTGCCTCCTAGGTCTCCATCCGGGGTCTACCTGCACTGAGATCATCTTGGACTCGGGTCCTCCACCAAAGCTTTGCATCCTTGGCGAGATACATGGTGGTGATCGTCACCTTCTCGGCGTCGGGGATCTTTGCAGCAGCGAAGTAGCTCTCCATATCCCATATGAAGTTCTCTAGATCCTTGGAACTCCTTGTTCCTTCAAATGCCTTTGGCTCCAGGACCTTCATCTTCCCACAAGGCTCATTCGATGGCCCTGCCTCGGACACGAGTTGTCACTTGATCAGGACCACATCATCCTTCAGGGTCGCTACGTCAAGCCTGATCTCCTTCAGCAGATCAGTCATGGTTCCTCCAAGATTGTCGCCTTCGCCGACTTTGTCCTCCAAAGCAGCAACGCGGGGTTCCAGCATAGCGGTCGGGTTTGCTCATCCAGTGAGCTCTGCAAGGCAGCCTTCTAGCACTGCCAATCGCTCCCACAACGCTTCCATCGCCCTGGTCCACACGTTGGCTGATTGTAGGGTACACATAGTCTTTGACAAAGGGGATCCTCCACCCGAATGCAGCACCACGATCACGGGTACTCCGGTTGGTCACAGGCAGAACCTCTACTCTGATACCAACTGTCACGGGGCCGATGCAGGTCACAAAATTTTCCGCAGCCCGCTAGGCGTCGACACACCGTTTGTTGACCAGCCACACACACACCGCACATACCATCGAGGCCGAACAATCAGGGAACCGAAGAAGCAACACCGAGTGACACAAGAACACAATTGGGAAAATGCAACTCATATTCACATCTATTATAAGTACACGAAAAACCCAATCCCAGATCAGAACACTTACACACAACCTCACGAGCCTATGCCTCACAGTCTCCTACTGCTTGCACTCCCTACTTGTCTTGTGTCTTCCTTCAAGAACACCGGGTTGCTGCCCAACTCGACTTCCTCTCCCTTGGAATCTCGGGCTCATCGTGTTCCTCGACTGATCTGGTCGCTCCTGGTTCTCTCCTCGCCTCTGCTTGGAGTCTGGTGTCTCTCGCCTCTTCTGGTTCCTCTTCCCGAATGAGGCCGACTCCCTTTTATAGAGGAGCTGAGCAAATCTTCCCTGGCAACCGATGGGAGGATCCCTTGATTCTCTCCATCATATCTTGACCTGTTGAATCTGTGATTCTTCAAGATTGCCTCTATGACAGATTGACTGCCATATCCCGGGAGGATCTTCCCGGATTTCCCTGGATTGACTTGGCGCCAGCTTAGCCTCGTCGTCCAGGTTCATCCCCTCTCTAGGGTACACGTCCCTGATCCCCTCCTAGGATCATGGTCATCTGATTGCTGCGTCCAACGGTGCTAGAGCATGGTCAAGGATATAGCCGATCCCCACAAGTCGTCAACTCCCCTGCCGCTAAGTGCTGAGCCTCCCTTAGCGTCTGCCGGGCCTGCTGAGGTATGCGCACTCCTGGAGTGCCCTTGTGCGGTTGTATCAGGTTCCATGAACCTCCTAGAGCCTAGCATCGTGCCTTGCTTGTGGGCATCCTCACTGCCCACCCGCACATTCGCCGACTTGAGCATTGTGGCACTCCCTTGCCACAATCTGGTCCTTTGGCACACTGCTGAGCCTTTGATCGACCATCCTCTTCACGAGTGCCTTCGTGCACGCTTGTGTGACCATCTCCAGACTTGCTTGCTTCATGGACTTGCAATTCTCTCAACACCATGCACCTGGTTGCCCGCGCATCCTTGCGTGCAGGCTTATGCGCCACCACTACCCTGAGGCATGGCCTGTGGTGCGCATTCTCTGGGGCTAGAGCTCAAGGGTCTAACACATAGCCTGTTGTCGAGCAAGGCATTGACTGTGGTAGGGTGGGACACAGCCCATTGTTGAACAAGCCATTGCCTGTGCTAGAGCAAGGCACCGCCCATTGTCAAACAAGCCATTGCCCATGGTAGAGCATGGCACACTTCAAGGTCGAGCAAGGCACAGCCCGTGGTAGAGCAAGGCATGGCCCATGGTTGACCGAGGGCTGTCTCTGTGGTCATCGAAGCCATTGTCCATGGTAGAGCAAGGTACCACCCCTGGTTGAGCAAGGCATCACCCGTGCTTGAGCGTGGAACAACCCATGGTCGACCTACAATTGCCCATGGTACAGGAAGGGATAGCCTGTGGTCGAGCATGTAGACCTGGGCACAGAATGTGGTCGAGCCGGGCATCACCCATGGTAGAGCAAAGCACTGCCTGTATTCAACCAAGCGCTGTTGCCGTGGTCAATCAAGGCGTCGTCCTATGATCGAACAAGTACTGTCACTGTGGTCGACCAAGGCATCGACTGTGCTAGAGCAAGGCACTTCCCATGTGCAACAGAGTGCACAGCCCATGGTCGACCGAGGGCTGTCTCAATGGTCAACCAAGCCATCGCCCATGGGAGAGTGAGGCACAACCTGTGGTTGATTGAGGGCGGTCTCCGTGGTCAACCAACCCATCTCCCTTGGTATAGCAAGGCACAGCCCATGGATAAGCCAGGCATCGCCCATGGTTGGGCAAGGCATAGCCCGTGGTCAAGCAAGGCATTGCCCAAGGTCGACTGAGGGTTGTCTCCATGGTTGACCAAGTCAATGCCCTTGGTAGAGCCTCACTGCCTGTGGTCGAGCAGGGCATCACCTATCATAGGGCGAGGCACAGCCCCTGGTTGAATATGCCATGGCCCATGGTATTGCAAGGCACAGCCCATGGTTGAGCATGGCATTGAATGTGGTAGAGCAAGACCCTGCCCGTGGTTGAGCAAGGCATCGCTCAAGCTAGAGCCATTCACTGCCCATGAGAGACTGCACGTACAGCCCATGATCGACTAAGCCATTGCCCATGGTAGAGCAAGACACAACCCGTGGTCGACTGAGGGCTATCTCCGTGGTCGACCAAGCCATTGCTTTTGCTAGAGCAAGGCATACCTGGTGGTTGAGCAAGGCATCGCCTGTGGAAGGGCTGGGCACAAACCGTGGTCCAGCAAGGCATCTCCCATGGTAGAGCCAGGCACAGCCCATGGTTGAGCATGGCATCACCCATGGTAGAGCAAGGTACCGCCTGTGAGCGACCGAGCACACAACTTGTGACCAACCGTGGGATATCTTTGTGGTCAACCAAGCCATCGCCCATGGTAGAGCAAGGCACAACCCAAGGTCGAGAAGGCAACTCCCATGGTAGAGCGAGGCACATTCCATGGGCAACCAAGCCATTGCCCAGGGTATATCAAGGCACAATCCGTGGTTGAGCAGGGCAATGCCTCTGGCAGAGCAATGCACAGGCCATAGTCGAGCAAGCCATTGCCCGTGGTAGAGTAAGGCACAGCTTGTGGTCAAGCAAGGCATCTCACATGGTAGAGCAGGGCACAGGCAGTAGTCGAGCAAGCCATTGCCTGTGGTAGAGCCAGGCCCAGCCTTTGGTCAACCAAGCCATTGCCCCATGGTAGAGCAAGGCACAGCCCATGGTCAAGCAAGGCATTACGCATGGTAGAGCAAGGCACAGCCCATGGTCAAGCAAGGCAACACACATGGTAGAGCATGGCACAAGCCATGAGAGACCGAGTGCACAGCTCGTGGTTGACCAAGGGCTGCTTCCATGGTCAACCAAGCCATTGCCCGTGGTAGAGCGAGGCACAGCCTATGGTCAAGCAAGGCATCATCCATGGTAGAGCCAGGCACAGCCCATGGTCAAGCAAGGCATCACCTGAGGTAGAGCCAGGCACTGCCCCTGAATGATTGAGTGCACAGCCCGTGGTCGACCGTGGGCTGTCTCCGTGGTCAACAAAGCCATTGCCTATGGTAGAGCAAGGCACAGTCCATGGTCAAAACATGCATAGCCCGTGGTAGAGCGAGGCACAACCCATGGTCGAATAAGCCATTGCCTGTGGTAGAGCAAGGCACAGCCCATGGTCGAGCAGGGCATCACCCGAGGTAGAGCCAGGCACTGGCCATGAGCGACTGACCACACAGCCCGTAGTGAACCAAGGGCTGTCTCTGTGGTCGACCAAGCCATCGCCGGTGGCAAAGCAAGGCAGAGCCCGTGGTTGAGCAAGGCATCACTTGTAATAGGGCGAGGCAGAGCCTGTGGTCGAACAAGCCATTGCCCATGGTAGTGCTAGGCACAGCCCTTGGTTGAGCATGGCATCTGCCATGGTAGAGCCAGGGATAGCCCGTTGTTGAGCAAGGCTTCGCCCATGGTTGAGCAAGGCACTACCTGTGAGTGACCGAGCGGACAGCCCATGGTCAACTGAGTGCTGTCTCCATGGTCGACCAAGCCATTGCCTGGGGTAGAGCAAAGCACAGCACATGGTTGAGAAGGCATGGTCCATGGTAGTGTGAGGCACTGCCCGTGGTCGAGCAAGGCACTGCCCATGGTACATCATGGCACAGCCCATGGTTGAGCAAGGCAATGCCCATGGTAGAGCAAGGCACAACCTTTTGTGGACCAAGCCATTGCTTGTGGTAGACCAAGGCACAGCACAAGATTGAGCAAGGCATCACCCGTGGTAGAGGCAGGCACAGCCCATGGTCGAGCAATGCATCGCATGTGGTAGAGCAAGGCACGGCCCACAAGCAACTGAGTGCACAGCTTCTAGTTGACTGAGGGCTGTCTCTGTGGTCATCCCAGCCATTGCCCATGGTAGAGAATGGCATCACATGTGGTAGAGCGAGGCATAGCTTGTGGTTGACCAAGCCATTGTCTGTGTTTCAGGAAGGGACTGCCCGTGGTCAAGCATGGCAATGCCTGTTGTTGAGCAAGGCACTACCCATGGTTGACCAAGACATCGACCATGGTAGAGCAAGGCATCGCCCATGGTAGAGCAAGGAATCACCCATGGTTGAGCAACACATTGCCCATGGTTGACCAATGCATTGACTGTGGTAGAGCAAGACATCACCAGTGGTAGAGCAAGGCCCTGCCCATGAGCGACCTTGTGTACTGCCCGTCATCTATCAAGGCAGCAACCGTGATCGACCAAGGGCTGTTGCCATGGTCAACCAAGCCATCGCCAGTGGTAGAGTGAGGCACAGCCCATGGTTGAGCAAGGTGCCGCCCGTGGTAGTGCCAGGCACAACCCATCGTCGGGCAAGGCAACACCCGAGGTCGACCATGGGCTGTCTCCATGGTTGCCCAAGCCATCACCCGTGGTTGAGCAAGGTACAACCCATGGTCGAGCAACGCATAGCCCATGGTAGAGTGAAGCACAGCCCCTGGTCGAACAAGCCATTGCCCATGGTAGACCAAGGCACAGCCCATCGTCGAGCAAGCCATCACCCATGGTAAAGTAAGGCACTGCCCGGGGTCGAGCAGGGCATTGTCTGAGGTAGAGCCAGGCACTGGCTGTGAGCGACTGAGCGCACAGTCCATGGTCGACAGAGGGTTGTCTCCGCAGTCGACCAAGCCATCGCCTGTGGCAAAGCAAGGCATAGCCTGTGGTCAACCAAGGCATCGCTTTTGGTAGGGCAGGGCACAGCCCATGGTCGAACAAGCCATTGCCCTGGTAGAGCAAGGCACAGCCTGTAGTTGAGCTTGGCATGTCATGTGGTAGAGCTTGGCACAGCCTGATGTCAAGCAAGGCATCGCCCATGGTAGAGCAAGGCACTGCCCGTGCCCACCAAGGGCTTTCTCCATGGTCGACCGTGCCATTGCCCGTGGTAGAGCAAGGCATAGCCCCTGGTCGAGAAGGCATTGCCCATGGTAGAGTGAGGCACTGCCCATGGTCGAGCAAGCCACTGCCCATGGTACAACAAGGCACAGCCTGTGGTCGAGTATGCCAACGCCTGTGGTAGAGTGAGGCACAACCTTTAGGGGACCAAGCCATTGCTCGTGGTAGACTAAGGCACAGCATGTGATCAAGCAAGGCATTGCCCGTCACAGAGGCAAGCACAGCCCGTGGTCAAGCAAGGCATCACAAGTGGCAGAGCAAGGCATGGCCCATGAGCAACCTAGTGCACAGCTCCCGGTCAACTGAGGGCTGTCTCTATGGTCGTCCAAGCCATAGCCTATGGTAGAGCAAGGCATAGCCCCGTGGTCAAACAACGCATCGTGCATGGTAGAGCGAGGCACAACCCATGTTCAACCAAGCCATTGTCCATTGTACAGGAAGGGACTACCAGTGGTTGAGCATGGCAACGCCTGTGGTAGAGCCAGGCACAGCCCGTGGTCGAGCAGGGCACTGCCCGTGGTCAACCAAGACATCAACTGTGGTAGAGCATGGGATCGCCCATGGTAGAGCAATGCATTGCCCGTGGTTGACCAAGGCATCAACTGTGGTAGAGCAAGGCATCACCAGTGGAAGAGCAAGGCACTGCCCATGAGCAACTGTGTGCACCACCCATGGTCGATCAAGGCATCAACCATGATCGACCAAGGGCTCTTGCCATGGTCGACCAAGGAATCAACCATGGTAGAGCAAGGCACTGCCTGTGAGCGACTGAGTGCACAGCCCGTGGTCAACTGAGGGCTGTCTCCATGGTCAACCATGACATCGCCTGTGGTAGAGCAAGCCACAGCCCGTGGTTGACTGAGGGTTGTCTCCCTGGTCAACCAAGCCATTGCCCATGGCAGAGCAAGGCATTGCCTGTGGTTGAACAGAGGGCTGTCTCCGTGGTTGACCAAGCCATCACCCTTGGTAGAGCAAGCCAAAGCCCATGGTTGAGCAAGGCATCACCCATGGTTGGGCAAGGCTCAGCCCATGGTTGAGTAAGGCACTGCCCGTGGTCGACCGAGGGCTGTCTTTGTGGTCGACCAAGCCATCATCCTTGGTCGAGCAAGGCACAGCCCATGGTCAAGCAAGGCATCACCCATGGGAGAGGGAGGCACAACCCCTGGTTGCACATGCCATTGCCCTTGGTATAGAAAGGCACAGTGGGTGGTCAAGCAAGGCATCGCCTGTGGACAAGCAAGGCCCAGCCCGTGGTCGAGCAAGGCATCGCCCAGGGTAGAGCCAGGCACTACCTGTGAGAGACCAAGCGTACAGCCCGTGGACTTTTGAGCCATCACCCGTGGAGGTGCAAGGCACAGCCCATGGTCAAGCAAGGCATCGCCCGTAGCAGGGCAAGCACTGCCCGTGGTAGAGCAAGGCAACGCCCATAGTAGAGCAAGGCACAGACCATGGTCGAGCAAGCCATCGCCAAAGATACAGCAAGGCACAACCTTTGGTTGACCAAGCCATTGTCAGTGGTCGAGCAGGCATCGCACATGGTAGAGCAAGGCACGACCCATGAGTGACCGAGCACACAGCTCCTGGTCAGCCAAGGGCTGTCTCCAAGGTCGACCAAGTCATTGCCCTTGGTTGAGTGATGCATAGCCCGTGGTTGAGCAAGGAGTCGCCTGAGGTAGATCCAAGCACTACCCATGGTCGAGCAAGGCATCACCCATGGTAGAGTGAGGCACTGCCCGTGGTTGAGAAGGCATTGCTCGTGGTAGAGCTAGCTGCAGCTCAGGGTCAAGAAGGCATCGCCTATGGTCAAGCAAGGCATCGCCCATGGTTCAGCAAGGCACAGCCCATGGTAGAGCAAGACACCGCCCATGAGCGACCAAGCACACAATCCATGGTCAACTGAGGGTTGTCTCCGTGGTCAACCAAGCCATCGCCTGGGGTATAGTGAGGCACAGCCCATTGTTGAGCAAGGCATTGCCCGTGGTAGAGCCAGGCACAGCCCGTGGTCAAGGAAGGCGTTGCCCAAGGTAGAGCCAGGCACTGCCTGTGAACAATCAAGCACATAGCCTGTGCTTGACCATGGGCTGTCTCCATGGTCAACCAAGCCATTGCCCATGGTAGAGCAAGGCAAAGCCCATGGTAGAGCAAGGCACAGCCCATGGTAGAGCGAGGGATAGCCCATGGTCGAATAAGCCATTGCCCACGGAAGTGCGAGGCACAGCCCATGGTCGAGCAGGGCATCACCTGAGGTAGAGCCAGGCACTGGCTGTGAGTGACTGAGCACACAGCCTGTGGTCGACTGAGGGCTATCTCCATGGTCGAGCACACTGTCAGCCCCTTAATGCTCGGACACGGAAACAGCTGCTAGGCGGACCCTCGATGGCATGGCAGCTCGGGAAAGGATCGAGGGAAGGAATGCCAAAGGATCAATGGGATATATATAGGGCGAGGGCCAAGCTATGCGGGAAGGAGCACTCCCACAATACTCGGTCAAGGGAAGGCGAGCTGGACTTCCCAACCTCCCACAAGACTCGGTCAGGAGTGAGCTGGACGCCCTAACCGCCCGGAAGACTTGTTCTCGGGCGAGGAAGGCGGACGACAGGTGGCGGGCTGTGCGGGCCTGAGCACTCCCGCAAGACCTGGTCAAGGGCAAGTGGGCTGGATGCCCCAACCTCCCGAAAGACCCGTTCAAAGGCAAGCTGGCAAGCAACGGGCATGCGGGTTCTCCTGAAGACTCACTAGGGAAGTCACTCGGGGGCGAGCGACGCTAATGTTCCATGCAATTGATCCAAGGCAAGGGCGCGGTGCCCACAACCGAACTAAGTACGAATGACACTTAGACGGACCCGGTATACTTCCGTCGTGAAACGATGGAAGCTCGGTCAAGGTGCTGACCGAGGACTATGCTGGCAAGCAGTCAAGCTATCCAACTGCAGCCCCTAAAAGAGTGGAAGTGGGTGGTTATGGAGCTGAGGTGTCTCCTGGAAACCAGGGCCGGTGGTTGCCCCCTGCAAGGATAAATAGCCCCGGATCCAAAGGTTGAAGCAGCAGAAGGGGAGAGCAACTTGAGAGAGTTGGAGAGAAAACACTCTATCACCGATAGTCGAGCAAAGGAAGCCCCGGCGACAGTGTGACCAGTCCCCCGACGCTGAGTGTGAACTCCCGGAGTGAAGTTCACCCGTCCAAGTGAGGAGTGCAAGTGCTGGAGTACGAGGCATATACTTGGACATGGCCGTGCAAGGTCGTGTAAGGGTTTTGTGTGTTCTTGTAATTCGTGTTTGTGAATACAAGTGAGATTTCCCTTACCTTGCATTGTTCGATCTTGATCCTTGATTGCTAAACCTCGCCAAGCTATTTCGCTGCGTGTGTGTGCTTCGGGTTGGCTGAGAGTGCACGGGACACTGCTCAGCACCATCGCAGGAACGGAAAAATTCGGGTGATTTCCGACCCCTGTGACAGCTGGTATCAGAGCCGCATTCAAGCGGTGTGCGAGGATTGGAAGAGCAAGCAAGCGGTGACTTGTGGATGTCCCGTATGGATGCGTTAAGAGATCGAATCACGGCTGTGGAAGCGTCCCTTGGCAACATGTTTGGAGTAAACGGAACTGTGGCGGATGTTCTGGCAGCACTAGTTCCAGATGTTGTCCGTTTGAAGGAGGAGGTGACCGTCCTCCGACGTGCATTGGCTGCTGGAGTAGCCGAAGCAGAGGGAACACGGGCTAAGGTAAAGATACCCGAACCCAAAGCCTTTACAGGCGCTCGGAGTTCCAAGGAACTCGAAAATTTCTTGTGGGATATCGAGCATTACTTTGAGGCAGGAAAAGTTCCAGAGGGGGAACAAGTCTCAATGGCGGTCATGTACTTAGCGGGCGATGCAAAGCTCTGGTGGCAAACCTGAGAGCAGGACGCTGCTACCGGCGGGCGGCCATGCATCAGAGATTGGCCAGTACTGAAGAAGGAACTCAAGGAGCAGTTCCTTCCCACGAACACTTCGTGGGCTGCTCGGGATGCATTGTGCAACTTGAGGCAGACGGGTACGGTACGTGACTATGTTAAGGAATTTAGTTTCTTATTGCTTGACGTCACAGAAATGTCCGAGTTGGACAAATTGTTCAACTTTATGCGGGGTCTTCAATCGTGGGCTCAACTTGAGCTGCGAAGGCAAGGAGTCCAAGACCTCCAGACCGCAATGGCGAAGGCGGATGCGTTGGTGGACATCCGCATATCAAAGAGCGACCCGAAGGGGAAGCAAGCCGAGAAGGTGAAGGACAAGGCAGCCAAGCCTAGCAAGGGTGCTAGCAAGGCTGACAAAGGGAGAACGTCTAAAGGAGACAAGGGGAAGGGGAAGGCGACGGAAGGTTCGTCCCTTAAGGACCCCAAGACCCACCCAGGGTGCTTCATCTGCAACGGCCCCCATCGTGCTCGAGATTGCCCGAAGAGGGAGAAGTTGTCGGCCTTGGTGAATAGGACCGACTCCGACTCCGAAGACGAGCAAACTAGAGTGGCACCTCTCCAAGTTCTCGGTGCCATTCGATCGGGAAGAAAGGCGCAGGAGCAGGGACTGATGTATATACCGATGACCCTGAACACCAAGACTTGTTCTCGGGCGAGGAAGGCGGACGACAGGTGGCGGGCTGTGCGGGCCTGAGCACTCCCGCAAGACCTGGTCAAGGGCAAGTGGGCTGGACGCCCCAACCTCCCGAAAGACCCGTTCAAAGGCGAGCTAGCAAGCAACGGGCATGCGGGTTCTCCTGAAGACTCGCTAGGGAAGTCGCTCGGGGGCGAGCGATGCTAATGTTCCATGCAATTGATCCAAGGCAAGGGCGTGGTGCCCACAACCGAACTAAGTACGAATGACACTTAGACGGACCCGGTATACTTCCGTCGTGAAACGATGGAAGCTCGGTCAAGGTGCTGACCGAGGACTGTGCTGGCAAGCAGTCAAGCTATCCAACTGCAGCCCCTAAAAGAGTGGAAGTGGGTGGTTATGGAGCTGAGGTGTCTCCTAGAAACCAGGGCCGGTGGTTGCCCCCTGCAAGGATAAATAGCCCCGGATCCAAAGGTTGAAGCAGCAGAAGGGGAGAGCAACTGGAGAGAGTTGGAGAGAAAACACTCTATCACCGATAGTCGAGCAAAGGAAGCCCCGGCGACAGTGTGACCAGTCCCCCGACGCTGAGTGTGAACTCCCGGAGTGAAGTTCACCCATCCAAGTGAGGAGTGCAAGTGCTGGAGTACGAGGCATATACTTGGACGTGGCCGTGCAAGGTCGTGTAAGGGTTTTGTGTGTTCTTGTAATTCGTGTTTGTGAATACAAGTGAGATTTCCCTTACCTTGCATTGTTCGATCTTGATCCTTGATTGCTAAACCTCGCCAAGCTATTTCGCTGCATGTGTGTGCTTCGGGTTGGCTGAGAGTGCACGGGACACTGCTCAGCACCATCGCAGGAACGGAAAACTTCGGGTGAGTTCCGACCCCTGTGACACACACCATCACTGGTGGCAAAGCAAGGCACAGCCTGTGGTCAAGCATGGCATCTCCTGAGGTAGAGCAAGGCTCTGCCCTTGGGCGACTGAGTGCACAGTCTGTGGATGACTGAGGGCTGTCTCTGTGGTCGACCAAGCCATCGCCCGTGGTAGAGCCAGGCACAGCCCATAGTCAAGAAGGCATTGCCCATGGTAGAGTGATGCAATGCCTGTGGTCGGGCAAGCCTCTGCCCATGGTACAGCAAGGCACAGCCCGTGGTTGAGCAAGGCAACGCCCATGGTAGAGCGAGGCACAACCTTTGGTGGACCAAGCCATTGCTTGTGGTAGACCAAGGCAGAGCCTGTGATCGAGCAACACATCACTTGTGGTAGAGGCAGGCACTGCCTGTGGTTCAGCAAGGCACAGCCCATGAGCAACTGAGTGCACAGCTCCTGGTCGACCGAGGGCTGTGTTTGTGGTCCTCCAAGCCAAAGCCCTTGGTAGAGTAAGGCATAGCCCATCATCAAGCAAGTCACCGCCCATGGTTGGTCAAGACACAGCCCATGGTCAAGCAGGGCATCGCCCAAGGTAGAGCAAGGCACAGTCCATGGTTGACCATGGCTTTGCTTGTGGTAGAGCAAAGCACTGCCGTGGTTGACCAAGAGCTATCGCCAGGGTCGATCAGGGCGTTGCCCCAAGGTCGACCAAGGGCTTTCAACATGTTCAAGCAAGACTTCACTGGTGGTAGAGCAAGGCACTGCCCGTGAGCGACCAAGTGCATGGCCGGTGGTCATTCAAGGCATTGCCCGTGATTGACCAAGGGCTATCACCATGGTCAAGCTGGGCATTGCCCGTGGTGGAGCTAGGCACTGCCCTTGTGCGATTGCATGCACAGCCCATGGTTGACCAAGGGCTGTCTCCATGGTCGACCAAGCCATCGCTTGAGGTGGAGCAAGGCATCGCATGTGGTAGAGCAATGCATTGCTCATCAGCAGTCTAGCGCACTGCCCGTGGTCGACTGAGGGCTTTCTTCATGGTCAACCAAGCCATCACCTGTCGTAGACCAAGGCATCACCCATGGTTGAGCAAGGCGCATCCTGTGGTCAAACATGCCATGGCCGGTACAACATGGCACAGCTCGTGGTTGGGCAAGGCATCGCCCAATGTAGAGCCAGGCACTGCTTGTGAGCAACCGAGCACACTGCCCGTGGTCAGCCGGGGGCTGTCTCCATGGTCAACCAAGCCATCACCTGTGGTAGCGCAAGGCACAGCCCATGGTTGAGCAAGGCATTGCCTGAGGTAGAGCCAGGTACTACCCTGAGCAACCAAGCACACAAACCGTGGTCGACCGAGGAATGTCTCCATGGTTGACCAAGCCATCACCTGTGGTAGAGCAAGGCACAGCCCATGGTTGAGGAAGGCATCACCCAAGGCATATCCAAGGACTGCCCATGAATGACAGAGCACACACCCTGTGGCCAACAAAGGGCTGTCTCCGTGGTTGACCAAGCCATCACCCATGGTAGAGTGAGGCACAGGCTGTGGTTGACCAAGCCATGGCCCATGGTAGTGCAAGGCACAGCTCATGGTGGAGCAAGGCATTGCCCGTGGTAGAGCAAGGCATAGCCGGTGGTCAACCAAGGCATAGCTCGTGGTCAACCATGCCATCACCAGTGGTAGAGCAAGGCACAACCCATGGTGGAGCAAGGCATTGCCCATGGTAGAGCCAGGAACAGCCCGTGTTCAACCAAGCCACAGCCCATGGTAGAGCAAGATACAACTTGAGGTCGAGAGAGGCACAGCCCGAGGTTTAGTGAGGCACAGCCTAAGGTAGAGCAAGGCATCATTCGTGGTAAAGCTAGGCACAGCTCATGGTTGAGCAAGGCATTGGGTGAGGTATAGCTAGGCACTGCCCTGAGCAACCGAGCACACAGACTGTGGTTGACCAAGCCATCACCCATGGTACAGCAAGGCACAGCCCATGGTCAAGGAAGGCATCACCTGAGGTATGGCCAGGGACTGCCCATGGGCAACAGAGTGCATAGCTTGTGCCTGAACGAGGGCTGTCTCCATGCTTGACCAAGCCATCGCCCATGGTAGAGAGAGGCACAACCCATGGTCAACCAAGCCATGGCCTGTGGTAGAGCAAGGTGCAGCTCATGGTCAACCAAGTGATCACCCATGGTAGAGCAAGGCACAGCCCATGGTCGACTGAGCACTGTCACCGTGGTCCACTAAGCCTTCACCCATGGTTGAGCTGGGCACCGCCCATGGTAAAGCAAGGCGTTGCCCATGGTAGAGTGGGGCACAGCCCGTGGTGGACCAAGCCATTGCCTGTCATGGAACAAGGCATTGCCCGTGGTAGAGCAGGGCACAGCCCGTGGTTGACCAAGCCATCACCCATGGTAGAGAGGGACACTGCCCCTGGTCAAGCAAGAGCTGTTACCAAGGTTAATCAAGGCATTGCACCATGATTGACCTATGGCTGTCACCATGGTCAAGCAAGACTTCACCTGTGGTACAGCAAGGCACTACCCATGAGTGACCAAGTGCAAAGCTGGTGGTCGACCGAGGGCTGTCTCCATGATTGACCAAGCCATTGCCCATGGTAGAGCAAGGCACAGCCCATGGTCTAGTAGGGCATTGCCTAAGGTAGAGCCAGGCACTGCCCTGAGCAACCTAGTTCGCAGACCATGGTCAACTGATGGTTGCCTCTGTGGTAGACCAGGCTGTCACCAGTGGTAGAGCAAGGGATAGCCAATGGTTGAGCAAGGCATCGCTTGAGGTAGATCCAAGGACTGCCCGTGAGCAACCTAGAGCACAGCCCATGGTTGAGCAAGTTCTGTCTCCATGGTCGACCAAGCCATTGCCCATGGTAGAGTGACTCACAGCCCATGGTTGACCAAGCCATGGACCGTGGTAGAGTCAGGCACAGCCCATGGTGCACCAAGGCATCGCCCATTGTATAGCAAGGTACAGCCTGTGGTGCAGCAAGGCATCACCCGTGGTAGAGCAAGGCACGGCCCATGGTCGACCAAGGACTGTCTCCATGGTCGACCAAGCCATCACCCGTGGTAGAGCAAGGCACAGTCCATGGTCGAGCACAGCATCACCCGTAGTAGAGTAGTGTTAGACCCTTGAGCTCAAGCTCGAAAACTGCGTACCACAAGCCGTACCTTAGGGTAGTGGTAGCGCATAGCCTGCACGGGCAGCCAGGTGCGAGGTGTTGAGAGAATTGCAAGTCCATGAATGGGCAGGTATGGAGATGGTCACACAAGCGTGCATGAAGGCACTAGTGAAGGGGATGGTCAATCAAAGGCTCAACAGTGTGCTGAGGAACCGGATTGTAGCCAGGAAGTGCCACAATGCACAAGTAGGCGAACGTGCGGGAGGGCAGCAAGGATGCCCATGAGCAAGGAACAGTGCAATGCTCTAGGAGGTTCGGTGAACCTGATACAACTGCGCAAAGGCACTCTAGGAGTGCGCATGACTCAACAGGCCCGGCAGATGCTAAGGGAGGCTCAGCACTTAGCGGCGAGGGAGTTGACTACTTGTGGGGATCGGCTAAGTCCTTGACCAGGCTCGGGCACCATTGGACGCAGCAATCCCATTCAGACAACCGTGATCCTAGGAAGTGATCATGGACGTGGACCCTAGAGGAGGATGGATCGGGTCAACGAGGCTAAGCTGGCGCCAAGTCAATCCAAGCAAATCCGGGAAAGATTCTCCCGGGATATGGCAAATCCATCTGTTATGGAAACAATCTTGGAGATTGCAGATCAACAGCTGAGATTGAACGGATCGAGATCTGATGGAGAGAATCAAGGAATTCAAATCTATCGGTTGCCATAACAGATTTGCTCGCCTCCTCTATAAAAAGGGGGTCAGCCTCATTCTGCAAAGGCAACCAAGAAGCAAGAGACACCAGACACCAAGCAGAGATGAGGAGAGAAACCAGGAGTGACCAGATCAGTCGAGAGACACAAAGAGCTCGAGATTCCAAGGGAGAGGAAGTCAAGTTGGGCAGCAGTCCGGTGTTCATGAGAGAAGACACAAGACGAGGAGGGAGTGCAAGCAGTAAGAGACTGTGAGACATAGGCTCGTGAGACTGTGTGTAAGTGTTCTGATCTGGGATTGGGTTTTTCGTGTACTTGTAGTAGATGTGAATACGAGTTGCGTTTTCCTAATTGTGTTCTTGTGTTCCTTGGTGTTGCTTCTTCAGTTCTGTGATCATTTGGCCTCGACTGTACGCGCGGTGTGTGTGTGGCTTGTCGACAAATGGTGTGTTGACGCCTAGCGGGGTGCGGAAAAATTTGTGACCCACATCGGCCTCGTGACAGTTGGTATCAGAGCGAGGTTTTGTCCGTGACAAGCCAGAGTACCTGTGATAGTGGTGCTGCGTTCATGTTGAGAATACCCTTTGTCAAAGACCACACAATCAGCAACCGTGTGGACCAGAGCGATGGAAGCTTTGCAGGAGCGATTGGCGGTGCTGGAAGGCCGCATTGCTGAGCTCAATGAATGAGCAAACCCAGCCGCTATGCTAGAACCTCGCATTGAGGATAATGTCGGCGAAGATGACGATCTTGGAGGAACCGTAACTGATCTGCTGAAGGAGATCAGGCTTGATATAGCGACCCTGAAGGATGATGTGGTCTTGATCAAGTGGCAACTCGTGTCCCAGGCGGGGCCATCCAATGAGCCTCATGGGAAGATGAAGGTCTCGGAGCCAAAGGCGTTTGAAGGAACAACGAGTTCGAAGGATCTAGAGAACTTCATATGGGATATGGAGAACTACTTTGCTGTTGCGAAGATCCCAGACGCCGAGAAGGTGATGATCACCACCATGTATCTCGCCAAGGATGCGAAGCTATGGTGGAGGACACGGGTCCAAGACGATATTAGTGCAGGCAGACCCCGGATGGAGACCTGGGAGGCACTGAAGAAGGAACTGAAAGAGCAGTTCCTGCCGAGCAACACAGCATGGCTTGCTCGGGATGCGTTGGCCAAGTTGAGGCATAGTGGACCAGTGCGAGACTACGTGAAGGAGTTTAGCGCACTGATGCTGGACGTGACAGATATGTCAGAGACGGACAAGCTGTACACGTTCCTGACGGGATTGCAACCTTGGGCTCAACTAGAGCTAAGGAGGCAAGGGGTAAGAGACCTTCCTTCTGCCTTAGCTACGGCGGACACACTGCTGGACTTACGGATTGCTCGTGCCAAGGAGGGGAGCAAGAAGGCCCAGCCTACGGACAAGGACAAGAAGTCCAAGTCCTACCTAAAAGGAAAGTCAGGGAAGGGCAAGGAGAAGCAGCTGACCCGACTAGACAAGGCAAAGGCGAAGGTGATCGAGGGAGCCAACAAGAAGAAGGATCCTCGTATGCACCCAGGCTGCTTCATCTGCAACGGACCCCACAAGGCAAAGGAGTGCCCAAAGAGGGAGGGGAAAGTGACAGCCCTACGATCGGATGACTGCGATGATGACCCCGTGCAGCGTGTTGCCCCACTACAAGACCTAGGCACTATGCGAAGTGAGTGCCCGAAGGTACGCCACAGTTTGTTATTTGTGGATGTGACCTTGAATGGTAGGCAGATGTCAGCCTTGGTGGATACTGGTGCCCCGAATACATTCATATCCAATCGAATGGTGCGACACTTGGGGTTGCGAGTGGAGTGCTCTCACAACTGATTGAAGGCGGTGAACTCCAAGAGCCAACTGATGGGCGGGTTGGCAAGGGATGTGCCCATCAAGATAGATGCTTGGGAGGGTACAGTCAATCTGATGGTGGTTCCTTTGGATGATTATGATCTTATCCTTGGAAATAGCTTCTTTGCAGATGCATCAATCACCATCATGCCTCATGTGGGAGGCATTGTAATTGGAGATCCACGACAACCCTATTTCATGCAAGGATACAAAGGCCTTGCACACTCCGAGGAAGTTGCCACGGAGAAGGTGTCTGCAATGCAATTAGCACGTGGAATGAAGAAGGGGTATCCCACTTACCTTGCGGCTATTAGGGAAGTGGAAGTGCAGGAGAAGGAGGCGGACCCTAAGATTCCCCATGAGATAGTGGAAGTGCTCGAGCAATTCTAGGATGTGATGCTTGAGGAGTTGCCAAGAGGGTTACCCCTGTGCCGAGTGATGGATCGCAAGATAAAGCTATTGCCAGGCATAGTTCCCCTAGCAAAAGCCCCGTACTAGATGTCCCCTAAGGAGCTAGTAGAACTACGGAAGCAGTTGACTGAGTTGCTGGATGCTGGAAAGATCCAACCCTCCAAAGCCCCTTATGGAGCCTCGGTGTTATTCCAGGAGAAGCAGGATGGCTCTCCCCGACTATGTGTTGACTACCGTGGATTGAACAAGGTCACGGAAAAGAACTAGTACCTAGTGCCCTTGATTGCAGACCTGTTTGACCGCCTAGGTGAGGCGATGGTCTTCTCCAAGCTTGACTTGCATTCAGGGTATTGGCAAGTCCGCATCGCCGAAGGAGACGAGTCCAAGACCATGATGGTAACTCGTTATGGATCCTTTGAATTCCTGGTAATGCCATTCGATTTAACCAATGCTCCTGCCACATTCTGCAACTTGATGAATGATGTGTTTCACGACATGCTAGATCAGTTTGTGGTCGTCTATTTGGATGATATCGTGGTGTATAGCAGGGATTTGGCACAACATGTGCAGCACTTGCAGGCTGTTTTTGAACAGCTTAGGCAACACTCCCTATATGTCAAGAGGGAGAAGTGCGAATTTGGCATGCAGGAGATCTGATTTCTGGGCCATGTGATTGGCCAGGGACAGGTGTGGATGGACCCCAAGAAGGTGCAGGCGATCCAAGATTGGCCTCCACCAAAATCGATGTCCGAATTGTGGAGTTTCTTGGGATTGGCCAACTACTACCGCAAGTTTATCAAAGGGTACTCGAAGAAGGTGAGTCCCTTGACTGATCTATTGTGGAAAGATCAGAAGTGGGCATGGGACGAGGATTGTGAAGTGGCGTTTTCCAAGTTGAAGACCGCCATTGTGTCGGAGCTCGTGCTCAAGCTCCCAGACTTTGAGAAGCCATTTGAGGTGCATATGGATGCCTCAGATCGTGCTGTGGGAGGAGTTCTCGTGCAAGACGGACATCCCATGGTGTTCGAGAGTTGGAAGTTGAAGCCTGCCGAACAGTGCTACTCAGCACACGAGAAGGAGATGCTGGCTGTGGTGCATTGCTTGAGGGTGTGGCGAGTGTACTTGCAGGGAACCACATTTGTGGTCAAGACAGACAACGTCGCCAATACCTTCTTCAAGTCACAACCGAAGTTGTCACCAAGGCAAGTGCAGTGGCAAGAGTTCCTAGCGGAGTATGACTTCGAGTGGGAACACCGAACTGGGAAGGCACAACCTAGTGGCGGATGCACTCAGTTGGAAGACTTCGGACCAGTTGGCGGCTTTGACTCAGGTTACCTCCGACTTCCTCCAGGATGTCAAGATCGCTACACTAGGGGACAAGACCTATCAACTCCTAGTGGAGCAAGTCAAAGACGGGATAGTGAGGTGGTATTGGCTGGAAGATGGGCTGCTTTATAGCAAAGGTGGTCCGTTTGCTTGTCCCTAGCAGAGGGGGATTGCACTACCAGCTGATGAAGGAGAGTCACAACAGTCCTTGGGCTAGACATCTAGGCCGTGAGCGGACGCTAGCCCTATTATCAAGGTCCTATGTGTGGCCAAAGATGGCCGATGATGTTGAGTTATACATCAAGACTTGCCTTGTGTGCCAACAAGACAAGGTGGAGAGGCAAGCAGAGGCCAGTCTCCTACAACCCTTGGTAGTGCCAGAGAAGCCTTGGGTATCAGTTTCCATGGACTTTGTGTCTAGGTTTCCAGAGGTGAAGGGTTATACGGCGGTGATGGTGGTCGTGGACCAATTCTCCAAGTACACGATTTTCACCCCCGTGACCAAGAATTGCACAGCTGAGGCTTTCTATCGCTCTGTGGTGAAGCTCTTTGGAGTGCCAACGGAGATAGTGAGTGACCAAGACGCTCGGTTCATAGGCAACTTCTAGACGTGCTTGTTCGGACTGCTAGGATCCGAACTGAAGCTCTCAATGGCCAACCATCCACAGACGGACGGCCAAACCGAGCGAGTGAATGCGCTGCTAGAGGAGTACTCGAGGCATTATGTCTCAGCAAGTCAACGGAATTGAGTAGACTTGCTTGACTCTAGTCAGTTGTCTTACAACTTGAACTACTCCTCTACAACAGGTCATAGCCCGTTTGAGTTGGCAATGGGCTACCAACCGCTAACGCCTGCAGGAGGTGGCGTTGCAGTGCAAAGAAGGGCCTTGCCAGCCGCATATCGATCTGCACGTGACAAGCAGGAGATGATGGAAGAGGTGAGAGATAGCCTCACCAAAGCTGTCAAGCGGATGAAGAAGTATGCGGACAAGAGCTGGAGGCTGCTGGAGTTCCAGGTGGGGGACTTAGTGATGTTAAGCTCACCCCACAGATTTGGAAGAAGATCATGAGCAAGCACTAGCGCAAGGGCTTGTTCCAGAGGTACAACGGACCTTTTGAAGTGATCAAGAGAGTCGGGCTAGTAGCCTATCGGCTAGCACTGCCAGAGAGGATGAAGGTGCACCTAACATTCCATGTCAATTTCCTTAAGCCTTACCATCAGGACGAGGAGCATCAGGAGCGCAACCAGGTGAAGCGCACCCCTCTCACTGTGAGGAAGTAACTCGACAAGGAGGTGGAAGGCATACTTGATCACCGAGTGCTGGGTTACAGCAAGATGAACAGGAGGACGAAGTACTTGGTCAAGTGGAAGAACCTACTCGAGTCAGAGGCAACTTGGGAAAAGGATGTCACACTATGGCAGTACGGAGACCTCATCTGGTGGTACCGAGAGTCTCATTCGACGAGGGCATTGAATCCCTTGGGTGGGGAAGGTTTGTTAGACCCTTGAGCTTAAGCCCGGAAACTACGTACCACAAGCCGTACCTCGGGGTAGTAGTAGCGCATAGTTGCATGCGAGGATGCACTGGCAGCCAAGTGCTAGGTGTTGAGAGAATTGCAAGTCCATGAATGGGTAGGTATGGAGATGGTCACACAAGTGTGCACGAAGGCACTAGTGAAGGGGATGGTTGATCAAAGGCTCAGCAGTGTGTTGAGGAACCGGATTGTGGCCAGGAAGTGCCACAATGCACAAGTAGGCGAACGCGCAGGAGGGCAGCAAGGATACCCACAAGCAAGGCATGGTGCAACGCTCTAGGAGGTTCGGTGAACCTGATACAACTGCGCAAAGGCACTCTAGGAGTGCGCATGACTCAACAGGCCCGGTAGATGCTAAGGGAGGCTCAGCACTTAGCAGTGAGGGAGTTGACTACTTGTGGGGATCGGCTAAGTCCTTGACCAGGCTCGGGCACCATTGGACGCAGCAATCCCGTTCAGACAACCGTGATCCTAGGAAGTGATCATGGACGTGGACCCTAGAGGAGGATGGATCGAGTCAACGAGGCTAAGCTGGCACCAAGTCAATCCAAGCAAATCCGGGAAAGATTCTCTCGAGATATGGCAAATCCATCTGTTATGGAAACAATCTTGGAGATTGCATATCAACAGTCAAGATTGAACGGATCGAGATCTGATAGAGTGAATCAAGGAATTCAAATCTATCAGTTGCCATATCGGATTTGCTCGGCTCCTCTATAAAAAGGGGGTCACCTCATTCTGCAGAGGCAACCAAGAAGCGAGAGACACCAGACACCAAGCAGAGACGAGGAGAGAACCAGGAGCGACCAGATCAGTTGAGAGACACAAAGAGCCCAAGATTCCAAGGGAGAGGAAGTTGAGTTGGGCAGCAGTCCAGTGTTCGTGAGAGAAGACACAAGACGAGGAGGGAGTGCAAGCAGTAAGAGACTGCGAAGCATAGGCTCGTGAGACTTTGTGTAAGTGTTCTGATCTGGGATTGGGTTTTTCGTGTACTTGTAGTAGATGTGAATATGAGTTGCATTTTCCCAATTGGGTTCTTGTGTTCCTCGGTGTTGCTTCTTCGTTTCTGTGATCGTTTGGCCTCAACGGTACGTGCAGTGTGTGTGTGGCTGGTCGACAAATGGTGTGTCAATGCCTAGCGGGGTGCGGAAAAAATTTGTGACCTGCATCGGCCCTGTGACAAGTAGGGCATAGACCATGGTCGACCATGTCATTGCTAGTGGCTGAGCATCGCATTGCCCGTGGTAGAGCAAGGCACTGCCAGTGGTCAACCAAGTGTTGTTGCCATGGTCAAGCAAGGCAATGACCGTGGTAGAGCATGACACTGCTCATGAGCAACCAAGTGCACAACCCTTGGCTGACTGAGGGCTGTCTCCGTGGTCACCCAAGCCATCACCCATGATAGAGCAATGAACAGCCCCTGGTCAAGGAAGCCAACGCCTGTGGTAGAGCAATGCAGAAGTCATGGTCAAGCAAGCCATAGCCCCTGGTAGAGCGAGGCATAGTATGTGGTCGGCCAAGTGATTGCCCATGGTAGACCAAGGCACAGCCCATGGTCAAGCAAGGCATCACATGTAGTAGGGCAAGGCACTGCCCGTGAGCAATTGAGTGCACAGCCCGTGGTCAACCGAGGGCTATCTCTGTGCTCTACCAAGCCATCGACCATGGTAGAGCGAGGTGTAACCATGGTTGAACATGCCATTGCCCGTGATAGAGCCAGTTACTGCTCATGAGTGACCAAGTGCACAGCCCATGGTCAACTGAGGCCTGTCTCCATGGTTGACCAAGCCATCGCTTGTGGTAGAGCAAGGCATAGCCCATGGTTGACCAAGGCATCACCTGTGGTTGAGCACGCCACTGCCTGTGGTCGACCAAGAGCTGTTGCTGTGGTCATTCAAAGTCTCGCCCCATGATTGACCAAGGGCTGTCGCTGTGGTTGAGCAAGGTGACAACCATGATAGAGCAAGGCACTGTCCGTGAGAGACCAACTGCACACCCTGTGGCTGACCAAGGGTTGTCTCCGTGGTCAACCAAGCCATTGCCAGTGGCTGTGTAAGGCACAGCCCCAGGTTGAGCAAGGCATCACCCATGGTAGAGCTAGGCATAGCCTGTGGTCGAGCAAGGCATCGCCAGAGGTAGGGCAAGGAACAGCCTGTGGTCAAGCAAGGCATCACACGTGGTAGGGCATGGCACTGCCCGTGAGAGACTGAGTGCACCGCCGTGGTCAACTGATGTCTGTCTCCATGGTCGACCATGCCATCGCCCGTGGTGGAGCAAGGCACAGCCCATGGTCAAGCACGGCAACGCCCCTGGTAGAGCAATGCATAGGCTATGGTCGAGCAAGCCATCTTCCGTGGTAGAGCTAGGCACCGCCCATGGTCGAGCAAGGCATCGCACATGGTAGAGCGGGGCACAGCCTGTGGTCGACCAAGCCATTGCTCGTCATGGAGCAAGGCATCACCTGTGGTAGAGCAGGGAACAGCCCATGGTCAACCAAGGCATCACCCGTGCTAGAGGTAGGGACTGCCCATGGTTGAGCAAAACTTCACCCGTGGTAGAGCAAGGCACTGCCCATCAGTGACCAGGTGCACAGCTGGTGGTTGACCGAGGGCTGTCTCCATGATTGACCAAGCCATTGCCTGTGGTAGAGCAAGGTACAACTCGTGGTCTAGTAAGGCATCACCTAAGGTAGAGCCAGGCACTGCCCTAAGCAACTGAGCACACAGACCATGGTTGACAGAGGGCTGTCTCCGTGGTCGACCAGGCCATCATCCGTGGTAGAGCTAGGCATACCTAGTGGTCGAGCAAGGCATCACATGAGGTAGATCCAAGGACTGCTAGTCAGCAACCGAGCACACAGCCCATGGCCGACCAAGGGCTGTCTCCATGGTAGACCAAGCCATCGCCCATGGTATGTGTGGCACAACCCGTGGTTCACCAAGCCATGGCCCATGGTAGAGCAAGGCACAGCCCATGGTGGAGCAAGGTGTACACAACAAATTTTGAGTCTCAATAAGTAAAGACACGGTAAAAGTTACGACAAATTATCTTTAATACAAGTGCTTCTTTTTTTTTTAGTGGGTACAAATCTCTAAGAAATTTATGGAAAAATAAATCCTCTGATTCTCTTTTGCACTAGATTTCAAATGAGACTTGAGCAGTGTACTTTCAATTGTGGTTGGAACCACTGGGGCGTTAGAGCTTGATCCAATGAATCCAAACGTTGCTTTGAGCGAGGGGCTTCACAGCTTGTTCTTGATTGGAGCTAGTGATGGAGTCACCGGGGCTTTTGAGCTTGATCCATTGAATCCTCTTGGAGTCTCGAGCGAGGGCTATGGCAGCTTGATCTCGGTCAAGGTGGAACACCAGGGCTCTACGAGCTTGATCCAATGAATTGGTGTGGAGTTTCTCCGAGTTTCTGATGTAACAGAACTTCAAAAGGGTTTTGGAGAGTTTTGAGTTGGATAGAGATTTATTAGGTCTTGGTACCTTCTTCTTCCTCTTTTCTTCCCTTCCTCCTTTCTTCCCGAAGGAGAGTCTTCTATTTATAGAGAAGAAAGGATGATGTGGCAATCCTCGTTCTGGTATCTGATTGGTCAGTAAGAATTGATCTTGACCGTCCATCTTAATTTTAATATATAGTTACCTATTTTGCTTTTAGGTAATATTCAATGAAGGAAATATTGTGTAATTTCCTTCATTTCTTTTTTTTATATATTCTTTTTTATTGATATATCAAGAAAATAGAATATCTAATAACCCGATATATTGTTACTATTATTTTTTTTATTGCGCAAATATTTAACAAATGATGAGGTGGCAAGTTGTGATTGGCTGCAAATTTTTTGGCTTCTACAAATGCCCCCTCAAGACTTGCGCACAACTCGGATTGGCCGAGTGCATAGTGAGCATGTCTGAATTTTTTTTTAAATACATGTAAGCTGAAGTGTACGCGTTGCTTGGTTTCCCTTGCTGAAATATTTCACATATCTTGGTTCCCTCTTGCTCCAACTGTCATGGAATCTCCAGGTCTTTATGCCGACCATTGTGAATATTGTCTTTTCTTGCATTTGACTTTCCTCTTCTATGTGTGATAAGGTAACTTCTGGCAACATAATTATTAAGCCAGTTATATTAAGCAAGCTATTTTTTTTTCTCCAACAAAAAGCAACTGCAAGGATTCTCCCGAAGAGGTCTAAAGCTACTTCATCCCAAATTGCCTTTTAAGTGTAATCTCCTCAGGAAAATATTTCCAAACCAAATTGGCTAGACTTCACTTATAAATATGTATAGCAATTGATCCACCAAGATTGATTACTTGCAACAAGAGACACTCATATTGAAGCTGCCTCCCTTCTTTCTTCTTCCTTCGCTGCAACATTCAGCACTGTCCATCACCAGACATCAATTGAAGAGGATCACGATTTGAAGAAAGGCATGCACATACCTTCCTTGCGAAGCGTCTTGCGTCACTCTCCATTCCTCTCTCTTTCTTTTTCTTTTCCTTTTTTTGCCCCTCTTTTTGAATCATGTTCCCCCTTCACTCTGTCAACATGCAAGCATTCGTCAAATCGGTGAAATTTCTGTCGGGGACTAATTTCTCTCTCTCTCTTTTTGCAGGATATGTCCAACTCCTTTGATCCTGTACTTCTAATTGTAGGACTTTTCTTGAGGAAGGACTTCAAGTTTGATCTTCCCATTGAAGCAGGCCATAGAGCCATACTAGTGCTGTTATCAACCATATCTCTAGGTCCAAATTTATCATGCTACCTCGGCTCAGCTTATCTTGAAGTTGCAATTCCTCCAGCATCTTGAATGAAGTCTTTTTTCTGTGATTTGTCGATTGGCGAATGACCACTCCCGATTTCTGCACAGCACTTTCTTTTTCTTGCAACTAAGTAACTTACTGTGAATTGCTTGGTGTTGGGAACAATATCTCACTTAACATATCTAAAGAGCTCTCTTCATGATCTTTGGCGCCATAGCTCACTTGCCTGTTTTTATTCAACTTGCTGTAATTACCTAATTCCCAAAATCTACTCCTACCATAATTTGTCGCCACACCTTTTTATTTACTTACTTGCCCCCACCCCCTTTTTTTTCCTTTTTTTTTCTTAGCTTGAGACATCACTTTATTTTGGTCGATGCATGAACCTGCACGTACGCCTCTCTTTTTTTCTTTTTTTTTTATGACTATCTGATGCACATGCTTCCAATTTGCCAGGTAGATTTTTGACTGGGCATCCTCTAGTGCCCTACATTAGGCTACCAACAAAATCTGTATTCGCTGTCACAATTGTAATCTAGAGATGGTGATTTTCAAGAATTTAATGAGACCCAAAGGCCAACATCTTGTCATCGTAGATTGCTCAAATGATAAACCAGAAGATGGTCTCATTCTTCCTGTTGACCGAGCACTTGGAGATATTGCTTCTCAGGGATCCTCTAGCCTTGGAGAGATTGGTCACCCTTCACAATGGAGCTATGAAGCACCAAAAGGCCCTATGAAGTCTTCCAGAGGCTGGTCTTTACGTTCACATTTGCACAAGTTAGCTTCTGAACCAGATTTGCGAGTCACTTTAGGACAGCGTATCATTTCTAGCGAGGCTTCATGGGGGGCATATTTCAAACCTATGGGTGAGTTCACATATACCCCCAATTTCTGGGAGTGGCTTGAATGTGTCTTACTCCGTTGCAACAAGCATCTGGATGGAACAGAGCTCTAGCATGCAATCACGTGCTCATTATACACGTACGACCATAACATTGACATAATTTGTGCATTTTGCGAAGCATGGTGTCCAAATACTAATACCTTGGAGACCGCATGCGGGTCAATTTCAATATCTCCCTATGATATTGGCAAGCTCGGAGAACTTCCCATAATCGGAGAAATGTACAAGGAAGTCATCCCGAGGCATCATGAACTAATTGGCATTGAAAGAGGTAGATTCCTCCCAAAGACTTGTGAACATTTGTTTGCACCCTTCTATGGTCTTTGTGGAAACAAAGGGAAAAGCCTTCATGTTTCCACCACAAAATGGATAAGTTTTTGGTATCAAGGAAGAATGCATTATGCAAAACCCCCAACTAGGCGAGCATGCAAGTCCCGACCTGAAGAGACACATAATCCTCCTGGCATCCCTCCACCAATAGAAGTCTGGTCTCATGAGGAAGAAGCCGTTTTTTGTGAGTAAGCAAGGCCACACATGCGCACAGAGACCTATCTTGCAGCTTTCCTTGCATGTTGGCTTTCTATCTTCATCTTTCCTCAAAGACCAGTTGGAATTGTTCGTCCAGGCACCTTCAAGGTTGCCAGCTTACTTGCCAGTGGGCGGCCCTTTTGCCTTGCCATCCCCGCACTAGCACAGATTTATCGAGGGCTAAACACCATAGCACGAGCTCTAGTTGCAGGAAAAAGCTGAATTGTGTGTCCCCTTTCATTATATTTATGGATGGTTAGCACATTACTTCTCGACACACTTCCCCCTCCCCAATGAGGTGACTGGTCCATTAATGTGTCAATACTCCGGTGAAGGTGGCGCAAAGCCATGAAGGGATTGCCATACACTAGTTTCCTTATAAGTTAAAGAAGCTTCTTCATCTTCTGGATAACAGAGAGTTGTTGTCGTGTTACCACCATCTTTTAGTAGGCATTCGCTCGTGTTACTTAACTTTGAGGAGTGGAGATTGGTTCATTGTGGAACCTTATAGCCCATGTTACTTCACACGCCAATTTGGGCTTTGCCAAAATATTCCGGGAACCCTGAAGGAGGATATTCACTCTGCTTCACTCGAGGATGGGTTTGACTTGTGGAGGGTTTCTACCAAACTTGAGACATGTTCTAAGGTGTATTTTCCAGAACTTCTTGATGATATTAAGGATTACACTGATGTGAAGTACAAGAGTTGGAAACACCGCCATAATTTGCACAACTTGGATGGGATAGACGCATTGATTGCAAGTGCCACTACTCGAGTATCAATTGGTGGGTGAAACACAGCTGTGGTTATGGATAAGGAGGTTACTGTCGCTGAAGCTAATGGTGTTATAGCTCCTTCAGCTGTAGGCCACAAGTCAAGCAGAAACTTTATAGACAAAGTCCAAACTTCTAAGTGACCATCCAATAAGGCATTTACACTATCCATTCTTGTCATAGTTGTGCATCCCGTGACATGCTCCATTGATCCTCTATTCTCCTGCTGTTTTTTAGGTGCTTCACAAGGGGAAAGTGGATCTACTGCTACAAATGAAGATCGCCACTTCAAGAGGCTAAAGCAAGGATCCCGAAGTTTTAATCAGGATAATCAAGATAGGGCCACCCATTCCATTCGGCACTTGAAAGCTTGGTAGGCACTTCAATCTCTATCATCCCCTTTCATTCTTCAAGCCTCTTCCTTACCTAGTCATTCTCTCTCTCTCTTTTTTTTTACTATATATATCTTTGTTATTTATGCCTAACAGATCAATCTAGATCTCGATGTGGAGGACATGCTGGAAGGTACCAAATTATCAGTTTCTAAGCCTTATCCTCCAAGTTTGATGGAGAGGGAAGGAAGCGATGAGGACATGATAGCAATGCCACTATCAATCACTATGCCTAGATCCAATGATGATGCACGTCACCCAATTCATGTTGACACACAAAGTGCCACTGTGGGCAAGGACTCATGGCAAGTTACTCCTCTCAAGTCATGTGGTATCCCTCTTCCTTCTGTCTTCTATGCAGATGATGTAATAGCAGTAGGACACCAGTCCTTAGCCTCATCTGGTGGAGCAGCATCTATGAAAAACTAGTCAATGCTTCTCCGAATGATGTGCACTCGATCCATGGCGAGGTCATGAGGATTTTGGCATGCATCCAATCACTTTCTTTTGTAGATTCCCTCGATGAGTATGATCATTCAGGAATTCCTAGATCACTCAAGTTGTTTAGCAACTTTGGAGGCTTCAATAGGATCCAAGCCATCTGCCGTTGAGCATGCAGAGCAAGTAAGAGTGGCAGAGATCCATCTTTCTCAACAAAAGGCAATGGGAGAAGAAGATGCCAACCACTTGAAGACTCTCACTACCAAGCAGGATAGTATGCTTTCCAAATGTATAGCACTTCAAGCAGAATTAGACAAGTTGTCAGAGGAAATAGAAGGGGCTGATATATTAATCCAAGAGACATTCCAAGCATTAGAATCAAGAAAATCTGCCATTGATGCTGCCAACGCCCAACTAGGCAATGCCTGTCATGCCCCTACTTAACTGACATGGAGGCTCACTCTTTGAGAGAGTTGCATGATATTATGGAAGAAAAGAGGGCTGCCTTGAGGAACTTCAAATAGAAATTGTAAATAGCTAGGCAAAACCTTAGAGTCATTACTCTTATTGTTCGCTCTATCTTCCATGAGCTGCCTTGTTATACTTTGCTCTCTGCCTTCTAACTGATTTTGTATCAACATCCGGCTTTGTCGTGAGATCATCATATCGCCTCTTTACATATATATATATATGTATATATGACCAAGCCTTAACTAGTATAGTACCCTTGTGGGAATCAAGCTGTAATGCAGCTCCCCTTTTTTTGACTATGACTGAACCTTAACCAGTGTGGTCAAGGCTGCCTACATACCCTTGTGAGGGATCAAGTCATAATGTAGTTTTAAAAAAAAAATTTCTTTTTTGGTGATTGAACCTTAACTAGTGTGGTCAAGGCTGCCTACATACCCTTGTGAGGGATCAAGTCATAACGTAGTTCAAATTTTTTTTAATATATTTACGCATAATATTGCTTCAAGAATTTCCCATTGATAGTACTGATTCTCAAGCTGTCTTGATCTACCAACTTGTAGGCACCATTAGTGTATGCTTCTTTGACAACATAGGGTCCATCCCACTTAGGAAGAAACTTGTTCCCAGTTCGGTAGGTGACAACAATTGGCCTTCGTACAGCAAGAACCAGGTCTCCTACTTGGAATGAGCGTAGTTGAAAGTGCTTATTGAAGGATTTCGACATTCGGGCCTGGTAACATTCTAGATGTTGTTGAGCCTCCAGTCTTCTTTCATCCAGTGCTTCTAGCTCTTCTAGTTGCAACTTTGCATTTTCTTCACTAGTGAGCCCTTCCTGAAGTGCAATCGTTAATGATGGGATTTGCTACTCTAGTGGTAAGATGGCTTCAACCCCATATACTAAAGAATATGGTGTGGCTTGGGTTGGAGTTTGAAATGTTGTCCGGCATGCCCACAAGGCTTCACCAATCTTCTCATGCCAATCCTTCTTTGATTTGTCAACAATCTTCTTAAGGAGGTTACATAATGTTTTGTTGAAAGCTTCTGCAAGCTTGTTTGCTGCAGCATTGTAGGCGGAAGAGTTATACTGCTTGAAGCCGAATTTCATGCACAACTTGTCCATGGCCTTATTTGAGAATGGCTTTCCATTGTCTGTGATGACATAGCGAGGTACACCATATCTAAAGATGATGTTTCCACAGATGAAGTTGGTTATTGTCTCTTTCTTCACTTTGCGAAATGGAGCAGCTTCTGCCCACTTAGAAAAGTAATCAGTGGCCGCAAGGATATATGCATGTCCACCAGAAGACTTAGGGGTTAATGGTCCAATAACATCCAATCCCCATGCATCAAAGGGCCAAGAGGCGATTGTAGGATGGAGTGGTTCTGGAGGTTGGTGGATGAAGTTTGCATGAACTTGGCAAGCTTGACACTTCTTCGAATAATCCATGCAGTCCCTTACCATAGTTGGCCAATAGTAGCCCATTCTCTTAAGTTGAAAGTGGAGCTTAGGGCCTGATTGGTGGGCACCACATACCCCCAAATGAGCCTCTTCCGATGCTTTAAATGTCTCACGATCATTAAGGCATCTCAAGAAGACTCCATCAAATGACCGTCGATAAAGGACACCCTTGAAATGAATAAATCGAGGCGCTTGACGTCTTATGTCAGTTCTATGTCTTGAGTCATTTGGTAGTTTCCCATATTCTAAGTAATCAATTAGAGGTTGTCGCCAATCTTCTTTGTTGATTTCGTAAGCAGATAATGCACCACATTCTTCTTCATTTTGTGTGACATCAATTTGAGGAACCCCCCACCTTTGGCAAACAGGAACTTTCAACTCAGCTTTTGCCATTGTAAGAGTGGATGCTAGGCAAGCTAGTGCATCTGCTTGCCTATTTGATTCTCTAGGTATATGTGTCAGTGTGAAACACTTAAATCGTTGAAGAAGGCCCCTAGCATATTGAGTGATGGGAGCCAATTCTGGCTTTTTAACTTTATAAGTAGTCAAGAGTTGAATCACCACTAGCTTGGAATCACCAAATATTTTGAGGTCTGCTACTTCTCTTTCTACTGCCATTTCGAGTCCAAGAATAAGTGCTTGGTACTCCGCAACATTGTTTGAGCATTTCTCACCAAGGGCAAATGCGTATGGCAACACATCTCCTTCTGGGTGACAAAGATAACTCCTGCCCCAGCACCATGTCGGCTAGCTGCCCCATCAAAATACATCTTCCATGGTGGTAGTGGTTCAATTAGCATGACATCCTCATCAGGCAAATCATCTGAAAGTTTCCAGGACTCCGGAATTGGATGATCTGCAAGGAAATCTGCGAGAGCTTGCCCTTTAATATCCTTTTGAGGGACATAGGAGAACTCAAGCCCTTGGAGTAACATTGCCCATCTCCCTACTCGCCCAGAGAAGTCAGATCGTGACATGATGTGCTTGAGAGGGTTAGCTCTTGAAATGAGGTGTACTATATGTGCCTGGAAGTAATGTCGTAGCTTCTGGACAATAAAAACCAGGGCCAAACAAATCTTTTCAATGGGAGAGTAATTATTCTCAGTTACTGTCAATGTTCAACTTAGGTAATAAAGAGCATTTTCTTTCTTTTCTTCATTCTCCTGAGCAAGGAGAACACCTACAGAGCATTCTTGCGCTGACAGATAGAGTATTAAAGGTTGGCCAGGTATAGGAGCTCACAAAACAGGTGGCTTGAGTAAATATGTCCTTATACTCTCAAAAGCCTTCTTGCAAGCTGGATCCCAAAAGTATACTGCATCCTTCTTCATGAGCCGATTGAATGGCTGACAACGACCTGCAAGATTAGAAATGAAGCAATGAATGTATGCCAATTTCCCTTGTAAACTTTTCAGCTCATGAAGGTTCTTTGGCTCCGGCATTTTCAAGATTGCATTAATTTTAGAAGGGTCAATTTCAATGTCTCGATGTCGTACAATGAAGCCAAGGAACTTGCCAGATGTGACACCAAATGCACACTTCAAGGGATTCATCCTTAGCTGGTAGCAACGTAAGTGGTCAAACACATTGCGAAGGTCTGCCAAATGCACTTGTCTTTCCTTTGACTTTACCACCAAATCATCAACATAACATTCTACCTGTTTGTGCAGCATGTCATTGAAGATTCTTTGCATGGCCCTTTGATACGTTGCCCCTGCATTCTTCAATCCAAAAGGCATAACTTTATAGCAATAAATCCCTTTTGGAGTATGAAAAGCTGTCAATTCTTCATCTTTAGGATCCATGCGAATTTGATTGTATCCAGACATTCCATCCATGAATGAAAGAGCTTCATGACCAGTTGTTGCATCGACCATAAGTTCTGTTATGGGCAATGGAAAATCATCCTTTGGACATGCGTTATTGAGGTCTCGAAAGTCTATGCAAATACGTATTTGGCCATTCTTCTTCTTTACTGGCACAATGTTCGAGATCCAGGTGGGGTAAGGGACTTCTCAAATGAACCCAGCACCAATCAACTTATCCACCTCAGTCGTTATTTGGAGCAATAGATCAGGATGGAATCGTCTTTGGGCTTGTTTAATTGGTCGTACTCCACGCTTGATAGACAATTGATGCATTGCAACCTTCGGATCTAGTCCAAGCATTTTTTGGTAAGACCATGCGAATATGTCTCTATATTCAATCAACAGTTTAACATAAGCTTCTTCTTCATCAGGGCTTAAGTTTGTGCTAAGGAAAATAGGGCGGTGTTTTTCTTTCGAGCCCAAGTTGACTTCCTTTAACTCATCAACCGTAGATTGCCCACCTTCCTCCAAAGTCTCTGGAGCCTCTTCTACTTCTACCTCTACCTCTTCAAGCCAACTGTCATCAATTTCTTGAATGGTGACATGACAAGATGACATTGTTTGGTTGTCATTAGCTTCGTTGAATCCTTCATCTGGCTTAGTTATTATCACCATTCGAGTATTTGCCCTTAATGTTTCGTCAAGCTTCACTTCAAGTGTTAGACAACGTCTCATTCTTGATGGAACAACGCTTCGAAAGTCCCTCATTTTGACAAACGAAGGGGTCACAATTTCACTCTGCGTATTGATTTTCTACTCACTAAGATTGGTCGGATGTATGAATCCCAATCTTCATTTGATTGATCCTTTAGTCCTTTGGCTTTTAGTCTCCCTAGTGACGTTTCCCAACCTATCAAAGACTGAAGATCGTTTAGGTTGCCTTCCCAAGCGATCAAATACAGAGGGTCTTGAAGACGGTGATGGTTCTTTGTCATCATCACCTTCTACAGAAATACACCTTGTAGAGACTTTCTTTAATGGGAATCGAATAGGTTCAGGAGGAGTATAGCCCAAGCCAGCTTTCAAGTTTGCAACAGCATGTCCCTGCTCCTTTAATGCAGATTGCATCTTGGTCGAACCTTGCTCATTTAATGTGTGCAACATGGAAGAAGGCCCCGTCAAAGACCACATGTCTCAATCATATCCAGCTTTTGCCAAAAGTCTATAGGCATTAGGGTCATACTGGCCTCAATGTGTCGTAGGTATCACCCCTTGTATGGGTGGGTTTTGAGAGAGCTGCCTAAAGCCTGTTAACAGCTGACTAGAAGACTTAACAACCTCAATTCTTGTGACTGGCAGGTTCAACCCTTTTAAGTCCACATCTTTTATTCCCTTGTTATATGTGAATGGTGGTTGTCCTTCCTTCCTCTTAGCCTTCGGGATGTATCGTAGGACTGGCACTATCTCACTCGCCCCATTATTAGGCTCACTATTCTTTCTAGTGTTTTTGAAGTCATCAATGGCAATTGGTTTCTCATTTGCAGTGATGGCTTGTTCCAAATCCTTAGTGCCTTCGGATTGGAGTAGCTTACCCCGGTCCTTTGATGCCAATGTGTGTTGTGTCCATCCTAACATCTGGCTTTTGATGTAGAACTTAGCATTAGAAAAATGAGCCTCAGCCTCTGTGAATGGCTTATCTTCTGCTACTACTGTCTTTTGACAACCATTTTTTGTATATTTGAAGCACTGGTGAAGGGTCGAAGGCACCACACCATGTTCATGTATCTAGGGCCGACCAAGGAGCATATTATAAGTTGTCTTTGTGTCAATGACATGGAACAATGAACTTGACTCCATGTCATCTATCGACAGATCTACCTTCATCTTGCCAATAGCTCTTAGCCCCCCTTGATTGAAACCTTGTATCATCAAACGGCTTTCTAAGAGCTCATTAGGAGTCATGCCTAGATTCCTCATAACTTGAATGGGCAGGATATTTACTGCAGAGCCACCGTCTATCAATATTCGGTTTAGTTGATATCCATGAGCATAGCCTGTGACAAATAGTGGTCAATTGTGGGGTTCAGCCCCTAAGAAGAGGTCTTCATCAGTGAAGGTTATGGTCTCCAAACAATTGGCACGTGAACAAGGGATAACATTCCTATCTTTCTCTTGACTCCCCTCATCAACAATTTGATTGCACGAGGATGATGAAGTTATGGCATCTGGCAACCTGTTAGGGAGAAAGTCCCATAGTGTAATTGGAACTCCTGCCCCTTGCAGGTAATGTCTCTTGATCTCCATGGGTCTATGAGTCCTCCTCTTGGATATTGTCTTCCTTGGCCTCATTGCCACCTTAGACATCACTTGTGCTCCTTCATATGGTTTACGAAAGACATCCATATGAGCTTGTGGAGTCTCTGATAACTCATGAGATACTGGCTTTTGCAACCCAAGAGAGGTTTGTTTTAGAATCCATTGTTGTTGTGTGACAGGAACCCACTCCTCTTCATTGCTATCATGATGATCTATGACAGGAGGTGTCGAAAGTTTCAAGATTGTCGATGCCATGCTAGTCATCAATGGGCGCCTTGTAGTGTCTTCTTCCTTTACAAAGGCAACATTGCTTGTAGTCACTTCATCTTCAAATGTAATTTTTCCTTGACGTGCTAAATGCATGATTTTATCTTTGAGGACAAAGCACTTGTCCACCAGGTGGCTCACTAATTGATGGTATCTACAATAGTTTGGGTCGCTTGTGCATCTAGCTTGTTGTGGTCACTTAATTTCTAGTAACTGAATAAGCTTTAGTTCAAGTAAGTGATCAAGCATGCCTGGGACATCAGAATCAGGGAATGGGTAGACCTTGTTTTGCAACTCCTCAAGCGTGGGCTTGAGCATTAGTTTACGTTCCACAGGAGGTACCTTCATTTCCATCTCCTTATTTCCTGAGATTCTAATAGGGGTAGTATTTATAGCCAAGGCTTGCTTGGTATCAGTCTTGAAGGACTTGCCCCCTTTCCTTGTATCTTGATGGTCCCTTACCTTGCCAAGCTCTTGGATAGGTGGTCCTTGCGTGCCACTTGACTTAATGCTAAGCTCCATGTCATGTGCTCGCATAGCTAACTCCTCAAAGGTGTGGGGTTTGATTCCCTGCAAGATATAGCGCAAACCCTAGTGCATTCCTTGAATGCACATGTCAATTGCAGAGGCTTTGGAGAGACGATCTCTACAGTTAAGGCTCATATTTCTCCATCTATGGATATAGTCTGTGACTGGTTCATCTTTCAATTGATGTGCACTAGCAAGCTCAATCATGCTCACAGTACGTTTAGTACTGTAAAACCTGTTAAGGAAATGTTGCTCTAACTGTCCCCAACTATCGATTGAGCCAGAGGCAAGGTCTGTGTACCAGTTAAATGCATTGCCTTTTAGTGAACGCACAAATTGTTTTGCTAGCAAGTCACCTTTGATCCCCGCATTGTTGCAAGTCTCAACAAAATGTGCGATGTGTTGTCTTGGATTACCCTCCCCATTGAATGGTTGAAACTTGGGCGGTTGATAATTTACAGGCATTCTTAACATGTCGATCCTTCGCGTATATGGCTTGATGTATGTAGACAGCATTGAGTTGCTTGGTTGCACTTGGCCTTTTAATGCTTCTTTGATGAATTATTGTAGTTGGTCGGTGGGAATAGATCCATCAGCAGCCACACGTATGGTCTTTGTCAATGCTGGTGCTGCTTCATCAATGGTAGTAGTGCCAGATACCTATCCTCGGGCAGCAACAACCTGTGTAGTCTCATTTGACATTAATGGTCATGTGGCAGCAGTGATGGTCTCTGGTGCAAGCACCTGCTTAGAAGCATTGTCATCAACTCGGCTCGACTTATCCATAACTTCAAGCTTGTTCATCAAATAAGCAACTTGTGAGTCACGCTCTTGGATGGTTTTCATGAGACCTTCTAGAGTTTTTGCCATAACAAATACTTGCTCCTCCAGGGATGATGTGTTTGTCATCATGGCCGGTAGAACTCCTATGTTTCCCAAGCCTTCTCCTTCCATCATGAGCCCATCAGAGGTAGTATGAATGAGGCCATCACTATCTTCAAGTCTTCCCTTGTCGTAAGATTCATCTTCCTCCACAGTGTCTAGCTCCTTCTGAGGAAAGTGATGAACCGACATGTCTTCGGCGATAGTATTGTGATCATGACTTATCAGGTCTGATGCGACACCCACAGGAGCATGCCCAAAGATAGCATCAGACTTCATTGTTGTGCTACTACGAGGTGCAACAACTTTGGCCATGCTTCTTGTGTAGACTTTTTGCTGAGTGTCTGTATCAGCAATAACAACATCATCATGACTCTTTGGCCTTGGGTTGATGACCACAAGTTTCCTTGGTCCCACTGTAGCTTCTAGAGTGAAATCTTCAAAGAGCGATGAGAGGTAGAGATGGTCCCACTGGGCGTGCCAGAAATTTGTACGCAACAAATTTCGAGTCTCAATAAGTAAAGATGCGATAAAAGTTACGACAAATTATCTTTAATACAAGTGATTCTTTTTTTTTAGTGGGTACAAATCTCTAAGAAAATTATAGAAAAATAAATCCTTTGATTCTCTTTTGTGCTAGATTTCAAATGAGACTTGAGAAGTGTACTTTCAATTGTGGTTGGAACCACCGGGGCTTGAGAGCATGATCTGATGAATCCAAACGTTGCTTCGAGCGAGGGCTTCACAGCTTGTTCTCAATCGGAGCAAGTGATGGAGTCGCCAGGGCTTTTAAGCTTGATCCGTTGAATCCTCTTGGAGTCTCAAGCGAGGGCTACAGCAGCTTGATATCGGTTGAGGTGGAACACTGGGGCTCTACGAGCTTGATCCAATGAATTGGTGTGGAGTTTCTCTGAGTTTCTAATGTAATAGAACTTCGAAAGGGTTTTGGAGAGTTTTGAGTTGGATAGACATTTCTTAGGTCTTGGTACCTTCTTCTTCCTCTTTTCTTCCCTTCCTCCTTTCTTCCCGAAGGAGAGTCTTCTATTTATAGAGAAGAAAGGATGATGTGGCAATCCTCGTTCTAGTATCTAATTGGTCGGTAAGAATTGATCTTGACCATCCATCTTAATTGTAATATATAGTTACCTATTTTGCTTTTAGGTAATATTCAATGAAGGAAATATTGTGTAATTTCCTTCATTTCTTTTTTTTGATATATTCTTTTTTATTGATATATCGAGAAAATAGAATATATAATAACCCGATATATTGTTACTAGTATTATTTATTTATTTTAATTGCACAAATATTTAACAAATGGTGAGGTGGCAAGTTGTGATTGGCTGCAAATTTTTTGGCTTCTACACCAGGCATCGCCCATGGTAGAGCAAGGAATGGCCCATGGTCGATCGAGGGCTGTCTTTGTGGTTGACCAAGCCATCACTTGTGATAGAGTGAGGCACAGCCTGTGGTGCAAGGCGTCGCCCATTGTAGAGCAAGGCACAGCCCATCATTGACCAAGGCATCTCCCATGGTAGAGCAAAGCATTGCCAATGGTCGACCAAGAGTTGTCGCTGTGGTCGAGCAAGGCAATTGTTAGACCCCTGAAGCTCAAGCCCCGGAGAATGCGCACCACAGACCGTGCCTGGAGGTAGTTGTGGCGCATAAGCCTGCACGCAAAGATGCGCGGGCAGCCAAGTGCATGGTGTTGAGAGAATTGCAAGTCCATGAAGCAAGCAAGCCAGGAGATGGTCACACATGCGTGCATGAAGGCACTTGTGAAGAGGATGGTCGACCAAAGACTTGGCAGTATGCCAAAGGACCAGGTTGTGGCAAGGGAGTGCCACAATGCACAAGTCGATGAATGCACGGGTGGGCAGTGAGGATGCCACGAGCATGGCACGGTGCCAAGCTCTAGGAGGTTCCTGGAACCTGATACAACCGTGCAAGGGCACTCTAGGAGTGCGCCTACCTCAACAGGCCTGACAGAAGCTAAGGGAGGCTCAGCACTTAGCGGCGAGGGAGTTGACGACTTGTGGGGATCGGCTAAGTCCTTGACCAGGCTTGAGCACTGCTGGACGTGCAATCAGGCGACCGTGATCCTAGGAGGGGGGTCAGGGACATGGACCCTAGAGGGGATGAACCTGGACGACAAGCTCAGCTGGCGCCAAGTCAATCCAGGGAAATCCGGGAAGATCCTCCGGGATATGGCAGGGCAATCTAGTATGGAAACAATCTTGGAGATTGTAGATCGACAGCCAAGATTGGATGGATCGAGATCAGATGGAGAGGATCAAGGGATTCTCACCTATCGGTTGCCATATCAGATTTGCTCGGCTCCCATATATAAAGGGGTCGGCCTCATTCAGGAAAAGGGGACCAGAAGAGGCGAGAGACACCAAAACTCCAAGCAGAGGCGAGGAGAGAACCAGGAGCGACCAGATCAGTCGAGGAGCACGACGAGCCCGAGATTCCAAGGGAGTGGAAGTCGAGCAGGGCAGCAACCCGGTGTTCTTGAGGGAAGACACGAGACAAGTAGGAGTGCAAGCAGTAGGAGGCTGTGAGGCATAGGCTTGTGAGGTTGCGTGTAAGTGTTCTGATCTGGGATTGGGTTTTTCGTGTACTTGTAATAGATGTGAATACGAGTTGCGTTTTCCCAATTGTGTTCTTGTCACTTGGTGTTGCTTCTTTGGTTCCCTGATCGTTTGGTCTTGACGGTACGCGCGGTGTGTGTGTGGCTGGTCGACAAAAGGTGTGTTGACGCCTAGCGGGGTGCGGAAAAATTTGTGAGCCGCATCGGCCCCGTGACAGCAATGATCATGGTAGAGCATGGCATTGCCCATGGTTGAGCAAGCAAACGCCCGTGGTAGAGCAACACACAAGTCGGGGTCAAGCAAGCCACTGCTAGTGGTAGAGCAAGGCACAGTATGTGGTTGGCCAAGTGATTGCTTCTGGTAGACCAAAGCACAGCCCATGGTCAAGCATGGCATCACACATGGTAGGGCAAAGCACTGCCCGTGAGCAACCAAGTGCACAGCCCATTGTTGACTGAGGGCTATCTTCGTGGTCGACCAAGCCATCACCTGTGGTAGAGCGAGCTGGACCCATGGTTGAACATGCCATTGCCGGAGGTCAAGCAAGGCATTGTCTGAAGAAGTACCAGGCACTTCCCACGAGTGACCGAGCACATAGCCCGTGGTGGACTGAGGGCTCTCTCCATGGTTGACCATGCCATCGCCCATGGTAGAGCAAGGCATAGCCCATGGTCAAGCAAGGCATCGCCCGTGGTGCGCAAAGCACAGCCTGTGGTTGAGCTAGGCATTGCCCAAGGTAGAGCAAGGCACTGCTCGTGAGCGACCAAGTGCAGAGCCCGTGGTCGACCAAGCCATGGCCCATTGTAGAGCAAGGCACAACCCATGATGGAGCAAGGCATCACCCATGGTAGAGCAAGCCATAGCCCATGGTTGAGTTGCCTGTGGTGGAGCATGCCACTGCCTGTGGTTAACCAAGAGCTATTGCCATGGTCGATCAAGGCAACGCCCCATCATTGACCAAGGGCTGTCACTGTGGTTGAGCAAGGCGACGGCCATGGTAGAGCAAGGCACTGCCTGTGAGTGACCGACCTCACACTCTGTGGCCAACCAAGGGCTGTCTCCGTGGTTGTCCAAGGCATCGTCCATGGTAGAGCAAGGCACAGCCTGTGGTCAACCAAGCCATTGCATGTTGCAGAGTAAGGCACAGCCCAAGGTCAAGCAAGGTATCGCTGGTGGTAGAGCATGGCACAGCCTGTGGTCAAGCAAGGCAAGGCCCATGTTTGACCAAGGCATCGCACATGGGTGGGCAATGCACTGCCCATGGTTGACCGATGGCTATCTCCATGGTCGACCAAACCATCGCCCGTGGTAGAGCAAGCCACAGCCCGTGGTCGAGCAATGCGCAGGCCATGGTGAGCAAGCCATCACCCATAGTTGAGCAAGGCACAGCCCGTGGTCGAGCAAGGCCTCGCCCGTCGTCGAGCAAGGCATCACACATGGTTGGGCAAGGCTCTGCCCGTGAGCAACCAAATGCACAGCTCATGGTCGACCTAGGGCTATCTCCATGGTCGACCAAGCCATCACTCGTGGTAGAGCAAGGCACACCTGTCGTCAAACATGTCATTGCCCTTGCTAGTGCAACGCACATCCTGTGGTTGAGCAAGGCGTCACCCAGGGTAAAACAAGGCACAGCCCATGGTAGTGCAAGGCACGGCCCAAGGCAGAGCCAGGCACCACTCGTGAGTGACCGAGTGCACTGCCTGTGGTCGACCAGGGGTTGTCTCCATGGTTGGGCAAGGCATCACCCATGGTAGAGCCAGCCACAGCCCGTGTTCAACCAAGCTGTTGCCTTTGGTAGAGCAAGGCACAGCCCGAGTTTGAGCAAGGCATTGCCCATGGTAGAGCAAGGCACAGCCCATGGTCGAGCAAGGCATCGCCTAAGGTAGAGCTAGGTGCTGCCCGAGTTCAGGCAAGCCATTGCCTGTGGTAGAGCAAGGCACAGCCCATGGTCTAGCAAGGCATTGCCTGAGGTAGAGCCAGGCACTGCCCTGAGCAACCGAGCACATAGACTGTGGTGGACCAAGGGCTGTCTCTATGGTTGACCAAGGTAGTGCCAGGCATTGTTCATCAGCGACCAAGTGCACTGCCCATGGTTGACCGGGGGCTGTCTCCATGGTCGCACAAGGCACAGCCCATGGTCGACCACGGCATCACCCATGGTAGAGTAGGGCACAGCCCGTGGATGACCATGCCATTGCACATGGTGGAGCATGGCATCACCCATGGTAGAGCAAGGCACAGCTGTCGGTCGACCAAGGCATTGCCCGTGGTAGAGCAAGGTACTGCCTGTGGTCAACCAAGAGCTGTCACCATGGTTGAGCATGGCAACAACCGTGGTAGAGCAAGGCACAGCCTGTGACAAACTGAGCACACAACCCATGGCTGACTGAGGGCTGTCTCCTTGGTCGACCGAGGCACTGCCCGTGGTAGAGAAAGGCACATGCCATGGTTGACCAAGCCATGGCCTATGGTAGAGCAAGGCACAGCCCGTGGTCGACCGAGGGCTGTCTCCATGGTTGACCAAGCCACTACCTGTGTTGGAGCAAGGCACAGCCCATGGTTGAGCAAGGCAATGAACGTGGTAGAGCAAGGTACAGCCCGTGGTCGTTCAAGGCATCAACTGAAGTAGAGCCAAGCACTGCCCTGAGCAACCGAGCCAGAGCCCGTGGTCGACCAAGCCATTGCCCATGGTGGAGCAAGGCACAGCCTGTGGTTGAACAGGCCATTGCACTTGGTAGAGCCAGGCACAGCTCGTGGTCGAGTAAGGCATCGCCCATGGTAGAGCAAGGCACAGCCCATGGTCTAGCAAGGCATTGCGTGAGCAAGAGCCAGGCACTGCCCATGAGCTACCGAGTGCACAGCTCGTAGTGAACCGAGGGCTGTCTCCATGGTCAACCAAGCCATCACCTGTGGTAGAGTGAGGCACAGCCCGTGGTTGGGCAAGGTATTGCCGATGGTGAACCAAGGCACTGTCCATGGTCGATCAACGCATGGACCCATGATCGACCAAGGGTCGTCGCCGTGGTCGAGGAAGGCATCACCCGTGGTAGAGCAAGGCACTGCCCATGAGCAACCGTGTGCACAGCCTGTGGTCGATGAAGGCAATGCCCATGATTGAAAAAGGTCTATCGCCGAGGTCGAGCAAGCCATCGCATGTGGTCAATCAGGGCACTGCCCTTGTTTGACTGAGAGAACTGTCCGTGGTCGACTGAGGGCTGTCTCCATGGTCTACCAAGCCATCACCCGTGCTGGTGCAAGGCATCGCCTGTGGTAGAGCAAGGCACAGCCTGTGGTCAAGCAAGGCATCGCCCATGGCAAAGCAAGGCATTGCCTGTGAGCGACCAAGTGCACAGTCCATGGTCAGCCGAGGCCTGTCTCCATGGTCAACCAAGCCATCGCTTGTGGTAGGGCAAGGCAAAGTCCGTGGTCGACCAACGTATCATCCGTGGTAGAGCTAGGCACAGCCTGGGGTCGACCAAGCCATGCCCCGTGGTAGACCCAGGCATAGACCATGGTCGAGCAGGGCATCATTCGTGGTAGCATAAGTCTCAGCCCGTGAAAGACCAAGCACACAGCCCTTGGCCGACCGAGGGCTGTCTTTGTGGTCGACCAAGTCATTGCCCATGGTCGGGCAACGCACAGCCTGTGGTTGAGTAAGGCATCGCCCATGGTAGTGCAAGGCTCTGCTTGTTGTCGACCAAGCACTGTCGCCATGGTCATCCAAGGCGTCACCCAATGATTGAACAAGCACTATCGCCGTGGTCAACCAAGGCATCGACCATGCTAGAGCAAGGCACTGCCCATGAGCAACCGAGCACACAGCCCATGGTTGACCGAGGGCTGTCTCTCTGGTTGACCAAGCCATCACCTGTGGGAAAGCAAGGCACAGCCCATCATTGACCAAGCGCTATCTCCATGGTCAACCAAGCCATCGCCCTTGGTAGAGCAAGGCACAGCCGTGGTCAAAGAAGGCATTGCTCGAGGTCAACGGAGGGTTGTCTCTGTGGTTGAGCAAGTCAACGCCCTTGGTAGAGAAAGGTACAGCCCGTGGTTGAGCAAGGCATCACCCATTGTAGAGCAAGGCACAGCCTGTGGTCGAACATGCCATGGCCCTTGGTATTGCAAGGCACAGCCCGTGGTTGAGCAAGGCCCAACCCATGGTCTAGCAAGGCATCGCTTGAGGTAGAGCCAGTCATTGCCCATTAGAGACCATGCATACAGCCCATGATGGACCGAGCCATCACCTGTGGTAGAGCAAGGCACAGCCAGTTGCCAACTACGGGATATCTCCAAGGTCGACCAAGCCAATGCCCTTGGTAAAGCAAGGCATCACCCATGGTAGGGCAAGGCACAGCCCGTGGTCCAGAAATGAATCTCTCATGGTAGAGCCAGGCAGAGCCCGTGGTCGAGCAAGGCATCGTGCATGGTAGAGCGAGGCTCAGCCCATGGTCGAACATCCCATTTCCCTTGGTAGAACCAGGCACTCGTGGTCAAGGAAGGCATCGCCCATGGTAGAGCGAGGCACAGCTTGTGGTCGAGCAAGGCATTGCTCAGGGAAGAGCAAGGCACTACCCATGAGCGACCAAGTGCACAGTCCATGGTCAACCAAGGCTTCTCTCCGAGGTCAACCAAGCCATTGCTCGTGGTGGGGCAAGGCACAGCCCATGGTTGAGCAATGTATCACCCATGGCAGAGCTAGGCACAGCCTAGGGTCAACCAAGCCATGGCCCGTGGTAGACCCTGGCACAGACCTGGTCGAGCAGTGCATCACCTGTGGAAGTGCAAGGCTCTGCCTGTAGTCACCGTGGTCAATCAAGGAGTCACCCAATGATCGAACAAGCACTGTCGCCGTGGTCAACCAAGGCATCAACCGTGCTAGAGCAAGGCACTGCCCATGAGCAACTGAGCACATAGCCTATGGTCAACCAAGGGCTGTCTCACTGGTTGACCAAGCCATCGCCCATGGGAAAGCAAGGCACAGCCTGTGGTTGACCGAGCACTATCTCCATGGTTGACCAAGCCATCACCCTTGGTAGAGCAAGGCACAGCCCATGGTTGAGCCAGGCATCACCTGTGGTTGGGCAAGGCACAGCCCGTGGTCAAGGAAGGCATTGTCGGAGGTCAACTGAGGGTTGAGCAAGTCAACGCCCTTGGTAGAGAAAGGTACAGCTCGTGGTCTAGCAAGGCATTGCCTATCATAGAGAGAGGCATAGCCCTTGGTCGAGCATGCCATGGCCCTTGGTATTGCAAGGCAGAGCCCATCGTTGAGCAAGGCATTGCACATGGTAGAGAAAGGCCCAGCCCGTGGTCTAGCAAGGCATTGCTCAAGGTCGAGCCAGTCATTACCCATTAGAGACTGTGTGTACAGCCCATGATGGACCAAGCCATTGCCCATGGTAGAGAAGGCACAGCCAGAGGCCGACCGCGGGCTATCTCCAAGGTCAACCAAGCCATCGCCCTTGGTAGAGCAAGGCATTGCACGTGGTAGGGCAAGGCACAGCCCGTGGTCCAGCGAGGCATCTACCATGGTAGAGCCAGGCACAGCCCATGGTCGAGTAAGGCATCACTCGTGGTAGAGCAAGGCACTGCTTGTGAGCGACTGAGTGCACTGCTTGTGGCTGACCGAGGGCTATCTCCGTGGTCGAGCAAGCCAATGCCTGTGGTAGAGCAAGGCACAGCCCAAGGTTGAGAAGGCATCACCATGGTATAGCTAGGCACAGCCCATGGTCAACCAAGCCATTGCACAGGGTAAAGCAAGGCACAACCCATGGTCGAGCAAGGCACTGGCTATAGTCACGCAAGCCATTGCTTGTGGTAGAGCAAGGCACAGCCTGTGGTCGAGCATGGCAATGCCTGTGGCAGAGCAAGGCAGAGGCCATAGTCAAGCAAGCCATTGCCCATGGTAGAGTGAGGCACAGCCTTTGGTCGAGCAAGCGATTGCCCATCGTAGAGCAAGGCACAGCCTGTGGTTGAGAAAGGAATCACCCATGGTAGAGCAAGGCACAGCCCAGGGTCAAGCAAGGCAATGCACATGGTAGAGCATGGCACAACTGTGAGCGAATGAGTGCACAGCTTGTTGTCGACCGAGGGCTATCTCCATGGTTGACCAAGCCATTGCCCAGGGATGAGCAAGGCATCACCCATCGTAGAGACGAGCATAGCCAGTGGTTGAACAAGGCATCGCCTGAGGTAGAGCCAGGCACTGCCTGTGAATGATCATGTGCACAGCCAGTGGTCGACCATGGGCTGTCTCTGTGGTCAACCAAGCCATCGCCTGTGGTAGAGCAAGGCACAGTCCGTGGTTAAGCAATGCACAGCCCATGGTAGAGTGAGGCACAGCCCATGGTTAAACAAGCCATAGCCCATTGAAGAGCAAGGCACTGCCCATGGTCGAGCAAGCCATCACCTGTGGTAGAGCCAGGCATTGGCTGTGAGCGACTGACCGTACTGCCCAAGGTCGACCAAGGGCTGTCTCCATGGTTGACCAAGCCATCACTGGTGGCAAAGCAAGGCAACGCTTGTAGTAGGGTGAGGCACAGCCCGTGGTCGAGTTTGGCATCTCCCATGGTAGAGCCAGGCATAGCCAGTTGTCAAGCAAGGCATCACCCGTGGTAGAGCATGGCACTGCCCGTAAGCGACCAAGCGAACAGCCCGTGGCCTATCGACGACTGTCTCCCTAGTCGACCAAGCCATCACCTGTGGTTGAGTGAGGCATAGCCCTTGGTTGAGAAGGCATTGCCCATGGAAGAATGAGGCATTGCCTATGGTCGAGCAAGCCGCTGCCCATGGTACAACATGCTGCTGCCCGTGGTCAAGCAAGGCAACGCCCGTGGTAGAGTGAGGGACAACCTTTGGTGGACCAAGCCATGGCTCGTGGTAGACCAAGGCATTACCCATGGTAGAGGCAGGCACAGCCCATGGTTGAGAAAGGCATAGCACATGGTAGACCAAGGCACGGCCATGAACAACTGAGTGCGCAGCTCCTGGTCGACTGATGGTGATCTCAAAGGTCGTCCAAGCTACTGCCTGTGGTAGAGCAAGGCACAGCCTGTGGCCGAGCAAGGCATCACGGGTGCTAGAGCGAGCCACTGCCCGTGGTCAACCAAGCCATTGTATGTGGTACAGGAAGGGAGTGCCTGTGGTCGACCATGGCAACGCCTGTGGTAGAGCCAGGCACAGCCCATGGTCGAGCCAGGCACAGCCCGTGGTCGAGCAAGGCATTGCGCGTGGTTCAGCGAAGCACTGCCTGTGAGCGGCCTTGTGCACCACCCATGGTCCATCAAGGCATCGACCGTGATCGACCAAGGCATTGACCAGGATAGAGCAAGGCACTGCCCATGAGCAATCAAGCGCACAGCCCATGGCCAACCGAGGGCTGTCTCCAAGGTTGACCAAGCCATCACCTGTGGTAGAGCAGGCCACAGCCCATGGTTGACCGAGGGCTGTCTCCGTGGTCGACCAAGCCATCGCCCATGGCAGAGCAAGGCATTGCCCACGGTTGAACCGAGGGCTGTCTTCATGGTCGAGCAAGGCATCACCCTTGGTCGACCAAGCCACAGCCTGTGGTTGAGCAAGGCATCGCCCCTGGTTGGGCAAGGCACAGCCTGTGGTCAAGCAACGCATCACCTGTGGTAGAGTGAGGTACAGCCCGTGGTTGAACATGCCATTGCCCTTGGTATAGAAAGGAACAACGGGTGGTCAAGCAAGCCATCACCCATGATACAGCGAGGCACAACCTTTGGTTGACCAAGCCATTGTCCGTGGTAGAGCATGGCACGACCCAAGTGTGATCGAGTGCACAGCTCCTGGTCAACCAAGGGTTGTCTGCGAGGTTGACCAAGCCATCGCCTAGGGTTGAGCGATGCATAGCCCGTGGTTGAGCAAGGAGTTGCCCAAGGTAGAGCCAGACACTGCCCATGGTAGACTGAGGCATAGCCTGTGGTCGAGAAGGCACCACCTGTGTGGAGACAGGTGCAGCCTGGGGTCAAGAAGGCATTGTCCATGGTCAAGCAAGGCATTGCCCATGGTAGAGCAAGGCACAGCCCATGGTGGAGAAAGGCATTGCCAATGGTAGAGCAAGGCACTGCCCATGAGCGACCGAGCACACAGCCCGAGGTTGACCAAGCCATCACTCATGGTAGAGCGAGGCACAGCTCAAGGTCAAGTAAGGCATCATGGTAGAGCCAGGCACAGCCCGTGTTTGAGCAAGGCATCACCCAAGGTCGAGCCAAGCACTGCCTGTGAACGATCAAGCAGACAGCCTGTGGTTGACCGTGGGCTGTCTCCGTGGTCGACCAAGCCATCGACCGTGGTAGAGCAAGGTCGAGCAACACATAGCCCATGGTAGAGCGAGGTACCGCCCATGTCAAACAAGCCATTTCCCATGGTAGAGTGAGGCAAAGACCATGGTTGGGCAAGCCATCGGCCATGGTAGAGCAAGGCACAGCCCGTGGTTGAGCAGGGCATCACCTGAGGTAGAGCCAGGCACTGGCTGTGAGTGACTGGGTGCACAGCCCATGGTCGACCAAGTGATCGCCGGTGGCAAAGCAAGGCATAGCCCGTGGTCAAGCATGGCATCTCCCATGGTAGAGCTAGGCACAGCTCATTGTCAAGCAAGGCATCACCGGTGGTAGAGGAAGGCATTGCCCGTGAGCGACCGTGCGCACAGCCCGTGGCCGACAGAGGGCTGTCTTTGTGGTTGACCAAGCCATTGCCCATGGTAGAGCAAGGCATAGCCCATGGTCGAGAAGGCATTGCCCGTGTTAGAGCAAGGCACTACCCGAGATCAAGCAAGCCGCTGCCAATGGTACCACAAGGCACAACCGGTGGTTGAGTGAGGCACAACCTTTGGTGGACCAAACAATTGCTTATGGAAGACAAAGGCATAGCCCGTGATCGAGCAAGGCATTGCCCATGGTAGAGGCAGGCACTGCTCGTGGTTGAGAAGGCATTGCCCGTGGTTGAGCAAGGCATCGCCCATGGTAGAGCAAGGCACAGCTCGTGGTGGAGCAAGGCATTGCCCACGGTAGAGCAAGGCACTACCCGTGAGCGATCGAGCACACAGCCCATGGTCAACAGATGACTGTCTCCGTGGTTGACCAAGCCATCGCTCATGGTAGAGTGAGGCATAGCCCAAGGTTGAGCAAGGCATCGCCCATTGTAGAGCCAGGCACAGCTCGTCTTCGAGCAAGGCATTGCCCAAGGTAGAGCCAGGCCCTGCCAGTGAACAATCGAGCACACAGCTCATGGTCAACTGTGGGTTGTCTTCGTGGTCAACCATGCCATCACCCATGGTAAAGTAAGGCACAGCTCATGGTCGAGCAATGTGTAGCCTGTTGTAGGGTGAAGCTAATGCACCCCAAGAGGAGATCAGATTAGGGAGAGCGTTGGAAGGGAGGGAAAAATTGAGATAGAAGCGTCAGAGGGGGGAAAAACTGATTGTTCTATTCACACCTTTAACGGTAGCAACAACTTCTCCTTTATACAGATGTTTGGTTGGTTGTTGGTCCAACGATCTTAACAACCCCTATTTATGCGATTTACAGAATAGTCCTGATTTAATGGGTTTTTTACATTGCCCCTCCGTATTCTCCTTATCTGTTCCTATCATACCCTTGGTCATAACAGAGGCATAACCCATGGTTGAACAAGCCATTGCCCATGGTAGAGTGAGGCATAGCTTGTGGTCGGGCAAGCCATTGCCCATGGTAGAGCCAGGCACAACCCATGGTTGAGCAGGGCTTTACCTAAGGTAGATCTAGGCACTGGCCATGAGTGACTGAGCACATAGCCTGTGGTCAACTGAGGGCTGTCTCTGTGGTCAACCAAGCCAATGCTAGTGGCAAAGCAAGGCATAGCCCGTGGTCAAGCATGGCATCTCCTGTGGCAGAGCTAGGCACAGCCCGCTGTCGAGCAAGGCATCACCCGCGTTAGAGGAAGGCATTGCCTGTGAGTGACTAAGCACACAGCCCATGGCCAACCAAGGGCTGTCTCCTTGGTAGACCTAGCCATCGCCCATGGTAGAGCAAGGCACAGCCCAGGGTCGAGAAGGCATTGCCCATGGTCGAGTGAGGTACTGCCCATGGTCAAGCAAGCCGCTACCCATGGTACAAAAAGGCACAGCCTGTGGTAGAGTGAGGCACAACCTTTGGTGGACCAAGCCATTGATTGTGGTAGACCAAGGCACAGCCTGTGATTGAGCAAGGCATCACACATGGTAGACCAAGGCAAGGCCCATAAGCAATTGAGTGCACAACTCCTGGTCGACCGAGGGTCGTCTTCATGGTCGTCCAAGCCATTGCTCATGGTAGAGCAAGGCACAGCCCATGGTCAAGCAAAGCATCGCATGTGGTAGAGCGAGGCACAGATTGTGGTCGACCAAGCCATTGTTTGTGGTACAGGAAGGGACTGCCTGCCGTCAAGCTTGGCAATGCTCATGGTAGAGCCAGGCACAGCTCGTGGTTGAGTAGGGCATTGCCAGTGGTTGAGCAAGGCAATGCCCATGGTCGACCAAGACATCGACCGTGGTAGAGCAGTGCATCTCCCATGGTAGAGCAATGCTTTGCCCGTGGTCGACCAAGGCATCGACTGTGGTAGAGCAAGGCATCACCCATGGTAGAGCAAGTTACTGCCCATGAGCGATTGTATGCACTGCCCGTGGTCAATCAAGGCATCGACAATGATTGACCAAGGCATCGACCATGGTAGAGCAAGGCATTGCTCATGAGTGACCGAGCACACAGCCCGTGGTCGACCGAGGGCTGTCTCCATGGTCAACCAGGCCATTGCCTGTGGCAAAGCAAGGCATTGCCCGTGGTTGAACTGAGGGCTATCTCTGTGGTCAACCATGTCATCACCCTTGGTAGAGCAAGCCACAGCCTGTAGTCAAGCAAGGCATCACCCTGTGGTCAAGCAAGGAATCACCAATGGTCAACCAACGGCTTGTTTCCATGGTCAACCAAGCCATCACCCTTCATAGAGCAAGGCATTGGCCATGGTTGGGCGAGGCACAGCCCATGGTCAAGCAAGCCATCGCCCATGGTATAGCAAGGCACCACCGTGGTTGAACATGCCATTGCCATTGGTATAGAAAGGCACAATGGGTGGTCAAGCAAGGCATTACCCATGGCAGATCAAGGCAATGCCCATGGTCGAGCAAGGCATCACCTGAGGTAGAGCTAGGCACTGCCTGTGAGAGATTGAGCTTACAGCCCATGGTTGTTTGAGCCATTGCTTGTGATAGAGCAAGGCATTGTCCATGGTAGAGTATGGCATTGCCCGTGGTCATCTGAGCCATCACCCACATAAGAGCAAGGCACAGCCCATGGTTGAGCAAGGCATTGCCCGTGGTTGAGCAAGGCATCGCCCGTGGTAGAGCAAGGCATCGCCCATGGTAGAGCAAGGCATAGGACATGGTCGGGCAAGCCATTGCCGGTGATACAGCAAGGCACAACCTTTGGTTGACCAAGCCATTGCCCATGGTCGTGCAAGGCATCGCACGTGGTAGAGCAAGGCACAACCCATAAGCGACCGAGTGCACAACTCCTGGTCGATCATGGGCTGTCTCCAAGGTCGACCAAGCAATCACCCAGGGTTGAGCGATGCAAAGCCTGTGGTCGAGCAAGGAGTCACCCTAGGTAGAGCCAGCCACAACCTGCAGTTGGGCATGGCATTGCCTGTGGTAGAGTGAGATGCAGCCTTTGGTCGAGAAGGCATCGCCCGTGGTCAAGCAAGGCATCGCTCGTGGTTGGGCAAGGCACAACTTGTGGCCAAGCATGGCATCGCCCATGGAAGAGCGAGGCATAGCCTGTGGTTGAACATCCCATTGCCCTTGGTAGAGGAAGGCCCAACTCGTGGTCAAGGAAGGCATTGTCTGTGGTAGAGCAAGGCACAGCCTATGCTTGAGCAAGGCACTGCCCGTGAGTGACTGAGCACACAACATGTGGTGAACCGAGGGCTATCTCCGTGGTAGAGCAAGGCATCGCCCGTAGTAGAGTGAGGCATAGCTTGTGGTCGAACTATTGGGATTAATGCTCTAAACCCAATCACAATTGGTGTAATTTTATTCATGAAATAAAATTGAGGCATTATTATTCATCATAGCTGCTGTATTCTATGATGAAATCCATAAACTTTGATTTTAGGGTCATGATGAGATCATGACAATGAGACCTAAAATCCAAAAGTCTTAGTTTAAAATGTTCCTAGTTATAGGATCACTAAACAGGGTATCGGTGGTCTGGTAAGACTTGTACACTTATTATATACTCTAAGGTAGAGGATAACAAATCTCACAGTTACTTGTGAAAAGTCACTAATGTAAGAGTGTAAGTACTCATTATGAAATGAGTTTACTGAACTGATCTGCATAAGGATTAACCTAATGGATCTTTAAATAAATGTCAATAGCTTATTCCTTAGGTGATAGTAGGTGTAAATGACCCTTAGACTTGAGATTATCATAGCATCTTGTAAGAGTTAAGTTGCATTTTTGGTTTGTTCCTTAACATGGTTCTTTGAACCATGTGTAGGGTATTCTAGACCCAATAAGACTCTTATGGAGATGGTGTGTAATCAATGAAGGATCGGTTACTTCTCATGAGAGGAGAGAATGTCCTATGTATTCTATTTAGTATTGACTCGGAAAATCTCTGGTTAGAGTAGGATGAAATATCATAAAGTAGTTTCTGGTATCTCATTATTGAGTCAATTACTAGAGAATTGAGATACATATGGATAAGAATTAGGATTTGACATTTTATCCATACCTTAATTTATCCGGGACATTGTATAACTAAAGGATTTAATTACACAAAAACTTATCACCAAACGGTGTTTGATTCTTTGATTGAAATCTTCACTATCCAGCTGGTCATGATATGTTGCTAGACATCAGTCTTGACTTGTGAACTTGATTGATTAAGAGTTAATCGATAATCTTATTAAAAGATTTAATATGACAAATTAATTCACTACCGGCTTAGTGTGGAGCCCAATGGGTCACACACAATACAAGTCATTTCTCATAACCAAAATTTAATTGATTAAATTTTATGTTGGGCAGTTAAATTCCGCTAGCACGGAGTCATCCATATCGGTCACACGCCTTATTAAATAAGGTTGTTTTAGAATTAAATGTAAAATTAGATTTATATAAATCTAATAATACTATCAATTATATACGTGTACTAAATTATTGAATGTGATTCGATTAAATAAATATATGTTTATATGTATGTACACATGTAGTACAATTGTTGTACAAGAATTAAATTAGCCAAATTAATGTGGACATGTCATGTAAACCGATGGTTGGTCTATTCTCAACGACATAATAGTGAAAATGGCATAACGTATGCGAATTAATGGTGGTCTTTAAATTTGTTGATTGACTTTTTTTTCAAATTGATTGACATATTAAATTGACCGACTGTTTTATAGCATTGGAGTTGTCTATAGACTAATTTGAATTACCATCAACGGTGATTAACGAAAATACCTCTTGCAAGTCAGGCCATTTCATTATATTCAGTGTGGAGTGTGAGAGTCTGGCAAGGAGGAAAAGAATTTTGCCGATTGAGGAAAGAAAATAGTGCCACCCAAAAATATCATATTCGAGAGTGATTGAAGAAAATTTTTTCTACTAAGTACTGTAAATGAGCCTTTTGAATCCGAAACTAAAAAGGCGATTGAATGTTAGGAATAGTTCCCAACACTTATGAGAAAAACTTAGTGTGGATACCATGGAGGGCATACACGTGTGTGTCTAATCAGAGGATTGACTCTTGAAGCTATTCATGAAGGCATTGTGGGACATCGTCGAATTGAGGATTCAAACACAAAGACCAATTTGGAGTCTTTGTAGGTATATTCTCTACTTGTTTCTTCATATTTGAATTTCAAATTGCATCAACGAGATACTGAATTGGGAAATATAATTTAACATTATGAAATTCACACTTTCACCACATTACGATTCCCAACAAGGGTATTAGAGCCACCTTTAATAGTAGTTTGAAATTCAAGTGTTATTTATTGTGATAACGAATTGTTCGATGTCCCAATTTGTTGTTATGATCATTATTTGAGATTTTGATTTCGTAGACTACCGCAAGAGTTGTGGTTATTGTGTATATATATAGATATGTGCATATATATTTTATTTTTAATGAGATTAAAGATAAATTAGGAAATGGAGAAAATACTACAAACTAATTTTGGGTTGAGTATCTGTTATATTGTAGTACAATTGTTGTGTTGTGTTTTACATTCGGCATGCATGCATGAAATATATATGTATGTTGTTCATTCGGTAAAGAATTAAAAAAAAAAAGAGGAAATGGTGAACTTGCGGGGATTTGATCCTCGCAGTAATGTATTACATGAATGCATATTTAACATTGGTAGTGTGTAAAAAGAAATATTTTGGGCACAAGGAGATTTGATCTCTAGACCTCTACCATGTTTGCACTAGGGAAAACCTGCTAGTGTAGCTGAAACATCTATCGGACTTCTCCATTATAAAAATCAGACTAATTTATAAATGCATGCATCTGTGATGTTTCGAGCCTCTGTTTTCTTAGGCATTTTGAAATTGAAATGTGCATAAGGCTAGTTTGACTGATGATGACTTTAACAGTTAACTGCTGTAGGAAATTTATTGATATATACTTTCAAGAAGAAAATTGTTTCTTCTAGATATCAAATTAATTAATTGTTAATTGATTTGATATTCAATCAATAGTTGATTGAAGGTAAAATCCTAAATAAATATATATGGGATATATATTAAATTTAATTGAGAAATTGTTTTTCGGTAAAATTTATTATTTAATTTTATTTTCGATCATGACACTTATTGGGACATATTGCAATTCAATAACACAATTTTAATTTCCTTATGTTTTATGATATGCATGTAAGGATGATTATGGGTCAGATTCATGTGATGGATTAATTGTCTGTAATTTACAAATAGGGCCTGGCTACCCTTACCTTACCTAATTTTAAATCATTGTTGTATTTCTTCTCTCCCTCCGAATGTACCTCCCCCAACTGTTGATTGGGGTTTCTTAATAGTTTTTATGTGATATAGAATAGTTCTATATTAGCATAGATTTAGTGGGAGAATGATTATGGCCAAGGACAACCATGCTGGAGGTGCCGGATCAAGCCCATGGAGATGGAGACTTGAAGACTTCCGGATGTGAGCCCATGTTGATGGGCTTTAGTGTAAGATGATTTTGGTGACACCCTATGGCTCGGGTGTTTTACACTAGGAACATCCATAATCATCCTTATTTTTATATGCTTTTATTATTATGCATATTTGATGTTTATGATAATTGCATAAAGACTCTCCGATATTATTAAGTCGAAATGGCTACAGTATTAAGAATATTAGTCATGCCTTCCATCATTGTGAGATGTAGAGTGTGTCAACAAGTATGGCGGGTTTGTTGTGCACACACAAGGCCCGTCACATGAGTTGGAACAATGCTTCCTCATTAAAATATCTGAGATATATTATATTACATGCCTAAATGATTCTATCTTGTTGAGCTATACTCAAGGGTGGTTTCTTTTTCGTATGTGGTATATGAATGATGGGTTTGACTTAAGTAAGATTTTATGGTTTGTTGTGCACACACAAGACTATAGTAATCTTAGAGGCAAAATTAATGGAAGTTACATGAGATGTAATTGGTAAGAGTTACTTACTTGTGGACTTACATAAGATTTGTCGTGTTACATGCGATATCTAGGTAAGATAAGCGGGATTCTATAACTTCCACTAGGAGACCTTCCAACAGGGTCTCCCGTTTTTCATTTGGAGGGCAATGGAATTCGCCAAATTTAGTGGGAGACATGATTAGATCAAAAATCCTTGACAATCATGCATCATATTTCATGAATAATTCCTCATGCTTGTTCTTTATTTGTAGATTAATCTATCATCATGTCTACATCACTGTCGCTTTGAGGCATATTAGATGCAAACAAACTCACTAGGCCGAACTATGTGGACTGGTCGAGAAATTTGAGGATTGTCCTCATTTAGGAGAAAGTCTCCTATGTCCTCAACTCTCCTAAACTAGCTTCTCCGATAGAGAATGCCACCAAGGAAGAAAAAGCCACTTATCAAAAGTGGCAAGATGATAGCACTCTTGTGCAATGTATCATGCTAGCATCTATGAGTAAAGAGCCGCAGAGACAGCACGAGAAAATGGATGCCAAGGCTATTCTTGTTCACCTCAAATATTTTTGTATGGCAAATAGAGTAGGGCTACTAGATATGAAATATCGAAGCAACTCTTCCAAGCCAGAATGACAAATGGTACTTCTGTTGAAGCCCATGTTCTCAAACTAATCAATTTGATTGAGGAGGTAGGGAAATTGGGCTTCACAATGGATGGAGAATTATGTCAAGACTTAATTCTCTAGTCTCTGCCAAAGTCATTTTCACAATTTATCATAAACTTCCACATGAACAAGTTGGATGCCTCATTACCTGAGCTCCTCAATATGTTGAAGACCGCTAAAACCCACCTTGTGAAGTATAAGGGTAAGGTCTTGTTAGTGGAGGTGCCTCAAAGAAGAAGGCAAAGAACGGCCCCAAGAAAGGGAAGCCTAATGATAAATTTGTGAAACCAAAAAAGCAAATCAAGAAGAAGAAGGGGAAGGAGAAAGTCTTTGAAAAGGGCACCTACTTCCATTGTGGGAAAGATGGCAACTGGAAAAGGAACTGTAAAATATACCTTGCAAAGGTAAAGTAGAAGAAGGCTTCAAAAGCCAATTCTTCAGGTGTGTTCGTTATTGAAATTAACTTATCATTAGCAAATTCTACTTCATGGGTATTAGATACCGGATGTGGTTCTCATATATGCAAATTGTTGCAGGGATTAAGAAGAAGTAGACGCTTGAACAAAGGGGAGTATTATCTGCGAGTCGGCAATGGAGCAAGAGTTGCAATCGTAGTAGTAGGAACCTTTTGTTTAGATTTGCCTTCAGGAAAAACTATCGAGCTAAATAATTGTTATTATATTCCAGTTTTAATAAGAAATATTATTTCTGTTTCTTTGTTACTTGAACAAGGATATGAAATAAAATTGAAGGGTAATGGTTGCTCTATTTATCACTTTGGTGAATCTTATGGAACTGGAAAGGTCACCAATGGCTTGATAGTCTTGGATGGTAATGATAATATACTTCATGTTGAACAAACAAATAAAAGGAAAAGAGATGATCTAAACTTCACATATTTGTGGCATTTAAGGCTTGGTCACATTGAGAATCATATTAACAAGTTATACAAGGATGGGTACTTTGACCCATATGATTATGAATCACTTCCGACTTGTGAATCTTGTCTCAAAGGAAAGATGATTAAGACTCCATTTAATGGATATGGAGAAAGGGTGATGCAGTTGTTAAAGCTAGTCCACACTGATGTCTGTGGACCGATGGCAACTCAAGCTAGAGGTGGATATTCCTACTTTATAACATTCACGAATGATTTGTCTAGGTTCGGATATGTGTATTTAATGAAATACAAATCTGAAGCCTTTGACAAATTTAAGGAATATCGAGCTGAAGTTGAGAAACAAACTGGAAAGAGTGTCCAAACACTTTGATCAGATCGAGGGGGTGAATACCTATCTAGGGAGTTTTTGTATTATCTAAAAGAAAACGGAATAGTTTCCGAATGGACTCCTCCCGGTACTCCACAACACAATGGGGTAGCTAAAAGGAGAAATCGTACTCTATTAGATATGATGCGATCCATGTTGAGCTTCACCAATCTTCCAATTTCTTTCTGGGGATATGCCTTAGAAACTTCTGTATACCTTTTAAATAAGATTCCCACTAAGTTTGTGTCACACACATCATATGAGATATGGAAGGGCAAGAAACCAAGTCTTAAACCCCTTAAAATTTGGGGTTGCCCGACTTATGTGAAAATGGAAGATTCAGACAAACTTGGTGCAAGATCTGAAAAATATAGATTTGTGGGTTATCCTAAAGAGAGTTTAGGATATTACTTTTACTTTTCTATTAAACAAAAGGTGTTTGTTAGCAGACATGCCACTTTCTTGGAGAAAGAGTTTGTCCAAGATAGCGTGAGTGGAAGGAATGTTGAACCTGATGAAGTTCTTAACTCACCATTAGTCTCACATTGACTTACAGAGGAACAACAGGTTGCTCCAAAACCAATCCATTTACCACAACCTTTTGAACCTCCTCGTAGATCCATGAGAGTGTGTAAGGCACCTCAGAATTTGAATTTGGCAATTGAAAATGATCTAGATTCAAATGTCATGGATGTGGATGATCCACAAACCTATGACGAAGCTATCAATAGTTTTGACAGTAACAAATGGCAAGAAGCTATGGAGTCTAAGACGGACTCAATATATTCCAACAAAGTATGGACTTTGGTGGATGCACCTAAGGGAATTACTCCCATTGGGTGCAAATTGGTCTTTAAGGGAAAGATCGGAGTAGATGGCAATGTTGAGACATACAAGGCCAGGCTAGTTGCAAAAGGATTTAACCAAAAACATGGTATTGACTATGTTGAAACCTTTTCACCAGTAGCAATGCTCAAGTCCATTAGGATATTGTTTGCTATAATTGCATATTATAATTATGAGATATGGCCGGTGGATGTGAAGACAGCTTTCCTCAATGGAAACCCTGAGGAAGATGTCCACATGACACAACCGGAAGGGTTTGTCCCATCTGTTGGTCCAAACAAAGTATGTAGACTGCAAAAATCCATTTATGGATTAAAACAAGCTTCGAGGAGTTGGAACATAAGATAGTCAAAAAGTTTGACTTCATAAAAAATGAGGAAGAACTTGTGTCTACAAGAAGGCTAGTGGGAGCGCTATCATCTTTCTTGTGTTATATGTAAATGACATATTACTTATTGGGAATGACGTATCAATGATGCAATTGGTCAAGATTTGGCTCTCCAAGAAGTTCTCCATGAAGAATCTAGGAGAAGCATCCTATATATTGGGAATAAAAATCTATAGAGATAGATCTAATAGGATGCTTGGTTTATCCCAATCCAAGTACATAGATACTGTGTTAAATAAGTTTAACATGGAAGGCAGTAAGCGTGGTTACTTGCCTATGAGTCATGGCATTCATCTTGCCAAGAAGATGTCACCAAAGACACCTAAGGAAAGACAAAGAATGAATGGAATTCCGTATCCATCCATAGTAGGATCCATCATGTATGTCATGATTTGTACTAGGCCTAACGTGGCTTATGCCCTAGGGGTTACAAGCAGGTTTCAGGCTAATCTAGGAGAGGAACATTGGAAAGTTGTGAAAACATTTTCAAGTACTTGAGAAGGACTAGAGATGTTTTCCTCATATTTGAAGTTAGAAGGGTACACAGACTCTAGTTTTCAAATTGACCCCGACGACAATAAATTAGTATCAAGATGTGTGTTTACCCTGAATGGTGGTGCTATAAGTTGGAAGAGTTCCAAACAGTCCACTATAGCTGATTCAAAGATAGAGGCATAATATATTGCTGCAAGTGAAGCTATGAAAAAAATGGGTGTGGATAAAGAAGTTTATCAGTGAGCAAGGAGTTGTTTCTCAGATTGAGAATCCTGTGACCCTATATTTGTGACAATACTAGGGTAGTAGCACAAGCTAAGGAACCAAGATCCCATCACAAATCAAAGCACATCCTATGGCAATATCACCTAGTGAGAGAAATTGTTGGAAGGGGTGATATTAGTATCGAACAAGTCGATACGAAGAACAACATTGCAAATCAACTAATTGAGCCATTATCACAACAGCAATTTGATCTCCACTTAGATTATATGGGTATAAGATACTGAGGTGATTGGATTTAGTGCAAGTGGGAGATTGTTGGGATTAGTGCTCTAAACCCAATCACAATTGATGTAATTTTATTCATGAAATAAAATTGAGGCATTATTATTCATCATATGTTGCTATATTCTATGATGAAACCTATAAACTTTGATTTTAGGGTCATGATGAGATCATGGCAATGAGACCTAAAATCCAGAAGTCTTAGTTTAAAATGTTCCTAGTTATAGGATCACTGAACAAGGGATCAATGGTCTAGTAAGACTAGTACACTTATTACATACTCTAAGGTAGAGGGCAACTAATCTCACAGTTACTTGTGAAGAGTCACTAATGTAAGAGTGTAGGTACTCACTATGAAATAAGTTTACTGAACTGATCCGCTTAAGGATTAGCCTAATAGATCTTTAAATAAATGTCAATAGGTTATTCCTTAGGTGATAGTAAGTGTAAATGACCCTTAGACTTGAGATTACCATAGCATCTTGTAAGAGTTAAGTTGCATTTTTGGTTTATTCCTTAACATGGTTCTCTGAACCATGTGTAGGGTATTCTAAACCCAATAAGACTGTTATGGAGATGGTGTGTAATCAATGAAGGATCGGTTACTTCTCATGAGAGGAGAGAATGTCATATGTATTCTATTTAGTATTGACTCGGTAAATCTCTTGCCAGAGTAGGATGAAATATCAGAAAGCAATTTCCGGTATTTCATTATTGAGTCAATTACTAGAGAATTGAGATACATATGGATAAGAATTAGGGTTTGACATTTTATCCATATCTTAATTCATCTAGAACATTGTATAACTGAAGGATTTAATTACACAAAAACTTATCACCAAAGGGTGTTCGATTCTTTGATTGAAATGTTCACTATCTGGGTGGTCATGATACATTGGTAGATGTCAATCTTGACTTGTGAACTTGATTGATTAAGAGTTAATCGATATTCTTATTAAAAGATTTAATAAGATAAATTGATTCACTACTGGCTTAGTGTGGAGACCAATGGGTCACACACAATACAAGTCATTTCTCATAACCAAATTTTAATTGTTTAAATTTTGTGTTAGGCAGTTAAATTCCGCTAGCACGGAGTTGTCCATATCCATCACACGCCTTATTAGATAAGGTTGTTTTGAAATTAAATGTAAAATTAGATTTATATAAATCTAATAATACTCTTGGTTATATACGTGTACTAAATTATTGAATGTGATTTGATTAAATAAATATATGTTTATATGTATGTACACCTGTAGTACAATTGTTGTACAAGAATTAATTTAGCCAAATTAATGTGGACATGTCATGTAAACCAACGGTTAGTCTATTCTCAATGGAAAAATAGTGAAAATGGCATAATGTATGCCAATTAATGGTGGTCTTTAAATTTGTTGATTGACTTTTTTTCAAATTGATTGACAAATTAAATTGACCGATTGTTTTATAGCATTGGAGTTATCTACAGACTAAATTGAATTACCATCAATGGTGATTAATGGAAATACCTCTTGCAAGTTAGGCCATTTCATTATATTTAGTGTGGAGTGTGAGAGTCTGGCAAGGAGGAAAAGAATTTTCCTGATTGAGAAAAGAAAATAGTGCCACCCAAAAATATCATATGCAAGAGTGATTGAAGAAAATTCTTTCTACTAAGTACTGTAAACAAGCCTTTTGAATTCGAAAGTAAGAAGGCAACCACTTGTTAGGGATAGTTCCCAACACTTACGAGAAAAACTTGGTGTGGATACCGTGGAGGGCGTACATGTGTACGTCTAGTCTGAGGATCGACTCTCGAAGCTGTTCGTGAAGGCGTTATGGGACATCGTTGAATTGAGGATTCAAACACAAGGACCAATTTGGAGTCATTGTAGGTATATTCTCTACTTGTTTCTTCATATTTGAATTTTAAATTGCATCAAGAGGATATTGGGTTTAGGAATATAATTTAACATTATGAAATTCATGCTTCCGTCACATTACGATTCCCAACACGAGCATCCCATTGCCCTTGGTAGAGCCAGGCACAACATGTGGTCAAGGAAGGCATTGCTTGTAGTAGAGCACGGCACTGCCTGTGGTTGTGCAATGCATCACCTGAGGTAGAGCTAGGCATTGCCCTGAGAAACTGAAGGCTTTCTTTGTGGTTGACCAAGCCATAGCACGTTGTGGAGCAAGGCACTGCCCATGGTCAAGCATGGCGGCCCCCATGGTAGAGCGAGGCACAGCCCGTGGTTGACAAAGCCACTGCCTGAGGTAAAGCCAAGCAAAACCAGTGGTCGAGCAACACAACACCCATGATAGAGCAAGGCACAAGTTGTGGTTAAGCAAGTGATCTCCCATGGTAGAGCAAGGCACAGGCCAAGGTCGAGCAAGCGATCGCCCATGGCAGAGTGAGGCAAAGCCTTTGGTCAACCTTGCCAATGCTCGTGGTGGAGCAAGGCATCACTCGTGGTTGAGCTTGGCACAGCCTATGGTCAAACAAGGCATCACCTGTGGTAGAGCATGGCACAACTTGCAGTTGACCAAGAGCTGTTGTGGTGGTTGATCAAGGTATTGCCCCATGATCAACCAAGGGTTGTTGCCGTGGTTGAGCAAGGCATTGACCTTGGTAGAGAGAGGCATTGCCCATGAATGACCGAGTGCACAGCCCATGGTCGACTAAGGGCTGTCTCCTTGGTCAACCAAGTGATTGCCCATGGTACCGCAAGGGACAACTAGTGGTTGAGCATGGCATCGTCTGTGGTAGAGTGAGGCACAACCCATGGTGGAGCAAGGCATTGCCCTTGGTATAGCAAGGCAGTGCCTGTGAGCGACAGTGCACACAACTTGTGGTCGAACGAGGGCTTTCTCCATGGTCAACCAAGCCATCACCGTTGTAGAGCAAGGCAGAGCCCATGGTAGAACATCCCATTGCCTGTGGTACAGCGAGGCATAGCCTGTGGTCATGAAAGGCATCTCCCGTGGTAGAGCGAGGCATAGCCTGTGGTGGAGCAAGGCATTGCCCGTGCTAGAGCATGGCACTGCCTGTGAGCGACCGAGTAGATAGCCCATGGTCAACTAAGGGCTTTCTCCATGGTCAACCAAGCCATCACCCATGGTAGAGCAAGGCACAGCCTATGGTCGAGAAGGCATCACCTGTTGTAGGGCCAGGTACAACCTGTGGTAGAGAAGGCATCGCCCATGGTTGAGCAAGGCATCACCTATCGTAGAGCAAGGCACGGCCCATGAGCGACCAAGCACATAGCCTGTGGTAGACCGAGGGCTGTCTCCTTGGTTGATTGAGCCATTGCCCATGGTAGAGTGAGGCATAGCCCATAGTGGAGTAAGGCATTGCCCGTGGTATAGTAAGGCACTGCTCAAGGTTGAGCAAGGCATCACCCATGGTGGAGCAAGGCTCAGCCTGTGGTTGAGCAAGGCAATGCCCATGGTAGAGCAACGCACAGGCCGTGGTTGAGCAAGCCATCGTCTATGGTAGAGCAAGGCACTGCCTGTGGTCAACCAAGTAATTGCCCGTTCTAGAGCAAGGCATAGCCCGGTAGAGGAAGGTATAGCCTGTGAGCAACCAACCCGCACGTGGAGGGGCAAGGCACTACCTGTGAGCAACTGACTACACAGCCCATGGAACAGAAAAATTTGGGTGGATTTTGACTCCTATGATAGTTGGTATCAGAGCCGCGTTTGGCGGTGAGCGAGGAATTTCAACAACAAGTAGGCGGCGACCTGAATGTCAAGCATGGATGCGTTAAAGGATTGAGAGGCAGGGCTGGAAACATGTCTGGAGTAAGTAGAATGGTGGCAGAAGTTCTGGGAATGTTAGTTCCAGATGTTGTCCAGTTGAAGGAGGAGGTGAGCATCCTCGGACGTGTGCTAGCTGGTGGTGTGGCTGAAGCAGATGGATCTCGGGCCAAGGTAAAGATATCTAAACCCAAAGCCTTTACTGGCACTCGGAGTTCCAAGGAACTCGAAAACTTTCTATGGGACATCGAGTATTACTTCGAGGCAGGAAGGGTTCTAGAGGGGGAACAAGTCTCGATGGCTATCATGTACCCATCTAGTGATGCAAAGCTTTGGTGGTGAACCCACGAGCAGGATGCTGCAACTGGTGGGCGTCCACACATCAGAGATTGGCCTGCACTGAAGAAGGAACTCAAGGATTAATTCCTTTCCACAAACACTTCGTGGGCTGCACAGGACACATTGTGCAACTTAAGATAGACAGGTACTGTACGTGACCATGTTAAGGAATTTAGTTCCTTGTTGCTTGATGTCACAAAGATGTCTGAGTTGGACAAATTGTTCAACTTCATGTGGGGTCTTCAATCATGGGCTCAACTTGAGCTGTGAAGGCAAGGAAGTCCAGGACCTCCAGACCGCAATGGCAAAAGCAAATGCGTTGATTGACATGTGCGTATCTAAGAGTGACCCAAAGGGGAAGAAGGCCGAGAAGTTAAAGGACAAGTCAGCCAAGCTTGGCAAGGGTGTAGGCAAAGTAGACAAGAAGAAGCCGTCCAAGGGAGATAAAGGGAAGGGGAAGGTGACTGAGGATTCATCACTGAAAAACCCTAAGACCCATCCTAAGTGCTTCATCTTCAATTGCCCCCATCATGCTTGTGGCTACCTGAAAAGAGAGAAGTTGGCGGCCCTCATAAACAAGACTGACTCCGACTCTGATGATGAGAATACTAGAGTGGTGCCCCTCCAAATACTAGGTGCCATCCACTCGAGAAGGAAGGCACAAGTGGAGGGACTAATGTACATACCAATGACCTTGAATGCCAAGCAAGTGGCAGCAATGGTGGACATTGGTGCAACGCACAACTTTGTGTCGGACTGCGTTGTGGAAGTGTATGGATTGTGGATCCAAAAGGAAGCCAGTCGGATCAAAGCTGTCAACTCCCAGAGTACACTGGTGGTCCAAATTGGTGAGTGGTTGGGAAATATTGATGTCATGGTCATTCCAATGGATGACTTCGACATAATACCCGGTAACAACTTTCTCCTGAAAGCTTGTGTTTCTATTATGCCACACTTGTCTAGTTTGTAGATCATGGACTCGAAGAAGCCTTGCTTCATTTGGGGATTTAAGGGTGTCAACCATGTGGAGGACATTTGGACCAAAAAGGTCTCGGCTATGCAGATAGCCACAAGCTGGAGGAAGGGCCAACCAACATTCCTTGCGACCATCCACAAGTCAGGACTAGAGGTGGGTGTGGATGTTGAGATTTTTGAAGTGGTGCAAGCTGTCCTAGGCGAATTTTGTGACATTATGCTCGATGAGCTGCCAAAGGGCTTACCGCCAAGGTGGGTAGTGGATCACAAATCAAGCTACTTCTGGAAATGAAACCACCTAAAGAGCTGGAGGAGTTGCAGAGACAAATCCAAGACCTGTTGGATTCGAGGAAGGTTCAACCCTCCAAGGCACCCTATGGTGCTTCGGTGCTGTTCCAAGAGAAGCAAGATGACACATTGCGGTTGTGTGTGGACTACTGCAGGTTGAACAAAGTCATCGTGAAGAACAAGTATCTCGTACCTTTGATTGCAAACTTGTTTGATTGGCTTAGTGGAGCCAAATTCTTCACCAAGCTGGACTTGAGATCAGGATACTAGCAAGTTTACATTGTTGAGAGCGACAAGCCAAAGACAACAATGGTGACCAGTATGGGTCCTATGAGTTTCAAGTTATGCCGTTTGGCTTAACAAATTCACCAGCCACATTTTGTAATCTCATGAATGATGTGTTCTATGATATAATAGACAAGTTTGTGGTTGTGTATCTCGATGACATCATTATTTATAGCCGGTCCTTGGAGGAACATCTTGAGCATTTGCGTTGTGTGTTCCAACGGTTAAGGGAATGCCAATTATATGTGAAGAAAGAAAAGTGCAAGTTTTGTATGAAGGAAATCAATTTCCTTGGCCATCTGATCGGAGGTGGCATGGTGCAGATGGACCCTCGGAAGATACAATCCATCTAAGAGTGGACTACTCCAACCAAAGTGAGTGAGCTTCGGAGTTTCCTTAGTTTGGCTAACTACTACAGGAAATTCATAAAGGGATACTCCAAGATGGTGTCCCCACTCACTGATCTACTGCAAAATGGTAAGTTGTGGACATGGGATGAGGCATGTGCTGATGCCTTTGAAAAGATCAAGTCCTGGATTGTGGTCGAACCTGTGCTCAAGCTACCGGACTTCGATAGGTCATTTGAAGTCCATACCAACACCTCCGATCGTGTTGTGGGTGGGATGCTTGTGCAAGATGAGCATCTTGTTGCATTCGAGAGCTGGAAGCCGAAACCGGTTGAGCAACGTTTTTCCGCACATGAGAAGGAGATGCTGGTGGTTGTGCACTATCTACATGTGTGGTGAGTATATTTGTTGGGCACTTCTTTTTTGATTAAGACTGATAATGTTGCAAACACTTTCTTTAAGACACAGAAAAAGTTGTCCCCGAGGCAGGCACACTAGCAAGAATTCCTGGCTGAGGATGATTTGGAGTGGGAACATAGGCTAGGGCATCACAACTAGGTTGCTGACACATTGAGTAGGAAGGCGGTAGAGACGGTTGTTGCGTTGACCCAATTGGAATATGACTTCATAGGCAAAGGAAGATAGGGAGTACCAAAAGCTAGTCGCACAAGTCCAAGATGGCACTTGTGAGGTAATATTGGATTGAGGATGGATTGTTGAATGCAAAGGGTGGTTGCGTATTTGTCCCTAGCAGAGGGCTGAGGACTTAGCTATTGTGTGAGCATCACAATGCGCAATGGGCTAGGCATCCTGGATGGGAAAGGATGCTGGCACTGTTGACACACTTCTACTTCTAGCCGAAGATGGAGAACAATGTTGAATTGTACATCAAGAAGTGTCTTGTTTGTCAACAAGACAAGGTGGAACAGCACACTAAGGCAGGCTTGCTCCAGCCTTTGCCTATTCTAGAGAAACCTTGGGTGTCAGTTTCTATGGATTTCATTAGCGGCTTCCCAGAGGTAAAGGGTTTTGATGGAGTCATGGTTGTGGTGGACAGGTTCTCTAAGTACGGGATCTTCAAACCTACACAAAAGAATTGCTCTATGGAGATGGTGGCAGAAGAGTTCTACCACGATATGGTCAAGTTGTTCGGGATTCCTATGGACATCATGAGCAATTGGGATGCATGGTTCACCAGGAGATTCTGGACTCATCTCTTCAACATGATGGGGACGAAGCTAAAGATCTTGATGGCAAACAACCCGCAAATGGATGGATAGACGGAGAGGATGAACCAGCAGCTGGAAGAGTACTTGTTACACTACGTGACTGCCAGTCAACAGAATTGGCTGGAACTATTAGACATGGCGCAGTTTTGCTACAACTTGCATTGTTCCTTAGCAACTGGGTTCAGTCTATTTGAGCTTGCTTTGGGCTACCAACCATTGACCCCTTCCAAAGTGGCCCTACAAAAGAAGGAAGGGCCACGTCTTGAGCAGGAAATGCTCAAGGAAACTCAGGACAATCTTGCCAAAGCTGTCTACTGCATGAAGAAATATGTGGATCAAGGGCGTCGACCGTTGGAATTTCAGGTTGGTGACAAGGTCATGCTGAAATTGATGCCCCAAATTTGGAAGAAGGTGGCCAGCAAGAGTTGGCATAAGGGTCTCATTCAGAGATATGATGGACCGTTCAAGGTAGTGAAGCGAGTAGGAGTGATGGCCTATCGCTTAGCACTACCTAAGAGGATGAAGATTCATCCCACTTTCCATGTCAGCTTCTTGTAGCCATACCATGAAGGTACCCATATGGAATGCGCTCAAACAAGGCATGCTCCATTGAATGTGTACACAGAATTGGATAGGAAAGTTGAAAGTGTGCTGGACCGATGTGTGTTGGGGTTCAACAAGAAGAACTGAAGAACGGAGTATTTGGTTGCATGGAAGAGTTTGCCAATGTCGGAAGCAAGTTGGGCAAAGGAGGCAACACTCTGGCAATTTGAGGACAAGATCTAGGAGTACCTCCACTCTATTTTGACGAGGGCATCGACTTCCTCAAGTGGGGGAGGTCTGTTAGCCCCTTGATGCTCGGACACAGACATAGGCTACAATGCTAGCCCTCATAGGCACAGCAGCCTGGGATCATGATTGAGGGATGTCTGCTGAAGGATCAACTGGAAAGGAAAACACGTGGTGAAGTACAGGCGCACTTGGGCATGGGTGAGCTATCGCATGTTGCGCACTATGGGACACCCTATCCAACCGCAAATGTCACTAACTAGCAGGCGACGTGGGCTTGTGCACTATCATAGATGTCGCCCATGGGTGGGTGACTTGGACGCTCTTTGCTACAGCAAGACTCTTTCACAGGCAAGCAATGTGGACACCCTATCCTACCGCAAACATCACTAACTGGTGGGCAACGTAGGCATTTGTGCTACTGGGAATGTTGCTCATGGGTAGGCGACATGGACGCTTGATGATACTGCAAGACTCACTCACAGGCGAGCAACACGGACACCTTATGCTACCGCAAGACTCGCTACCTAACATTGCTCATGGGCAAGTGATGTAGACAAGTTATGTTACTAGTGGTTGATCCAAGGCATGGGTGTGGTGCCCGTGACCTGGCTGAGTGTGGGTGTCACTTAGGTAGACTCGGCAAACTCCAGTGGTGCAAACTATGGGGTCGCAGTCAAGGCACTAACTGTTGACTATGTAGGTAGGCTGTCATCCTTATCCAATGACAGTTAGAGAAACATGGGATCTAGGTGGTTCTAGAATCGTGGCTTGTTTCCAAGAAATTAGGGAATCGTGGATTCCCCCTACTAGGATAAATAGGGCTTCGAGTCTTCAAGCTCAGAGGAGGAAAAACTATCAAAAAGTAGTAAGGCAAACACTCCAAATACGGAGATCCAAACTGTTAATAGACGCAAGGAAGAAGTATATTTCACACTTGATTATGTACAAATACATTGCTTATATACAAAGAGAATCCTATCCTGGGAAAGAAACTAAAATAGGAAACTTAGCTAATTTAGCTAATCTACAATAGTTAGCTAATATAAAATTCATAACACTCCCCCTCAAGCTGGAGCATAGATATTAATCATGCCCAGCTTGTTACAAATGTAATCAACTCGAGGACCACTAAGAGCCTTCGTGAATATGTCTCCTAGTTGTTCTCCAGTTTTCACAGGCACTGTGGAGACCAACTTCTGTTGTATCTTCTCGCGAATGAAATGACAATCTATCTTGATATGTTTAGTTCTTTTGTGAAACATGGGATTACATGCAATATGGAGAGCAGCTTGATTGTCACACCATAACTTCGTTGGCATAGAAGCTTCAAAACCAATTTTAGCTAGGATTTGACATATCCTATAGTAGATCTTCTGTCAATCTTGGAGCTTGCCCAATCTGCATCAAAGAAACATTCAACATGGTTATGTCCTTGATTACTATATAGTATCCCCTGGCCTGGAGCTCCCCTCAAGTAGGATAGAATATGCCCCAATGCTTCCCAATTATGAATTGTTGGAGAAGACATGAACTAACTGACAATGCTAACTAAGTAAGCAATATCAAGGCAAGTCATTGTCAAATAGTTCAATTTGCAAACTAGCCTTCTGTATTTCTCCGGGTCTTCAAATAATTCTCCATCTCTCATGAGCTGTAGATTAGAGAGCATTGGAGCACTACAAGGCTTAGCTCCCAACTTCCCTATCTCAACTAATAGATGAGCACATATTTTCTCTGAGATAGCAAAATGCCCTTCTTTCTTCTTATCACTTCTATTCCCAAGAAATACTGCAAGGCTCCTAAGTCCTTTGTGTGGAATTGACTATGAAGAAAGGACTTCAAAGATAAGATTCCCATTTCGTCACTCCCAGGGATAACAACATCATCCACATATAGCACCAAAAGTATAGACCCAATAGGGGAACTTTTATAAAAAAACTAAATGATCCGACTCACTCTTACTCATGCCAAAATCCTCAAGTGCTTGGCTAAATTTGCCAAACCAAGCACGTGGCCTCTGTTTGAGGCCATATAAAGATTTACAGAGATGACAAACATTCCCATTCTCCCCTTGAGCAACAAACCTAGGTGGTTGCTCCATATACACCTCCTCCTAAAGATCACCATGCAAGAAGGCATTTTTAATATCAAGTTGGTGTAAGTGCCAGCCATGAGCTGCTGCCAAAGAGATCAATAAACAAACAGAGGTGAGCTTGGCAATGGGAGAAAATGTATCAAAATAATACTCTCCATAAGTCTGAGCAAACCCTTTAGCAACAAGACGAGCTTTTAGTCAAGCAATCGATCCATTTGCATTAAATTTAACTGCAAATACCCATTTACATCCAATAGCCTTTTTACCAGACGGTAAAGGGACCAAGTTCCAAGTACCATTAGAATCCAAAGCATTCATCTCCTCTATCATTGCCGACGCCAACCAGGATGAGGCAAGGCATCAAAGACAGATGTTGGGATAGACAGAGAATCAATAATGGCAACAAAGGAAGACGAGGAGGAGGACAAATGATTGTAAGTGACGAAAGAAGAAATAGGGTAGGCATATTGCCGTTTACCTTTACGAAGCGCAATAGGTAGATCAAGATCACTAGGTCAGGGATCTAATGTCGAAGAAGAAACTGGTGCTGAACATGAAGCAGGTGAATCATTATGGCAAGAATAGGTGTGGATAATAGGAAGTAGTGGAGGTGGGGGAACAGATGATGGTGGTGATTCAGTGGTCTTGTAGATGACATGATACTGTAATAGATCATCATTCTCCCCCTTATCAAAGGACTGAGAAGTTGGGAAAAAAGGAGCATGCTCAAGAAAGGTGACATCAATTGACACAAGGTATCTATTAAGGTCATGACAAAAACATCGATACCGTTTTTGCAAGCGAGAGTACCCCAGAAAAACACACTTTAATGAGTTTGGATCTAATTTAGTCACAAGGGGATGAACATCTCTAACAAAACAAGTATTGCCAAATATCCGAGGATCAATAGGAAACAATGGCTTAGTAGGGAAAAGAAGACCATATGGAGTGTGACCATGAATAGATGAAAACATACAATTAATAAGAAAGCAAGCTGTAGAAACAGCATTGGCCCAAAATGGTTTAGGAACTCGCATTTGAAATAAGAGTGCCCTACTAGTCTCAAGAAGGTGTCTATTTTTTCTTTCGGCCACACATTCTGAGATGGTGTGTCAACACAAGATGATTGATGGATAATATCGTTCTGAACCATATAACGTTGGAAAACATCGGAGAAGCATTCTTTGACATTATCATTATGTAAGGTATGCATAGACAAATTAAATTGTGTCTTAATTTTGGCACAAAATGTAATAAAGTGAGAAAATAATTCAGAACGGTTCTTCATAAAATAGATCCAAGTAATACGAGAAAAATCGTCAACAAAGGTGACAAAGTATTGAAGCCTAGTTTTAGAGACGACAGGACTTGGACCCCAAACATCTGAATGAACTAGTTCAAATGGACAACTTGCTCGCTTATTAATGCGGGGACTTGAAGGGAGACGATGGTGTTTAGCAAATTGACAGGACTCACACTCGAGAAGACATGGAGTGAAATTCAGGACATAATTTCTTCAACAAAGGTAGGGAAGGATGATCCAACCAACAATGTGCTTCGAAAGGGCTTAATGTACTGGAACATGCAGTAGATCTTGGGGCTTGGGTATCTAGAATGTAGAGACCACCTGATTCATATCCTTCACCAATAGTCTTCTTCGTCACAAGATCCTAAAAAAGATAGTAACTAGGGAAGAATGAGACAGAACAATTCAAAGTGCGAGTGAGTTTACTCACAGATACAAGATTAAAGGCAAATTTAGGTAGACTTAATACAAAGGATAAGGTAATTGACAGGGTTGGATTGACAGTGCCAAAACCAAGAACAGTTGAGGTAGATCCATCAGCTAAGGTTACAGTGGTGGGAGATGTATGAGATTGATAAATGGAAAAGAGGGTGGGATTACCTGTCATATGGTTTGTGGCACCTGAATGAACTACCCATTTGTTGGAGGAAAGGAGACACACATTTGAATTACCTGACTCGGCAAGGGCAATGATAGATTGCGATGAATTCTTTAAAGATTCCTAGTATTGGGTGAACTTGGCAAAATCCTCGACTGAGATTGTGACTGTCCTATTAGAATTTGGTGAAACAAACGTTACACCAAGGTTAGAATTAGCAGAAGCCACCAAAGTTGACTGAGACTTCATATTCTTGTTCTGCAACTTCCAACAATAGTGCTTTGTATGACCAAACTCATGGCAATAGTAGCATATAACTCCCCTTGTATCCAAACGCCAATTACTACCCCTGTTATGGTCTCTCTGGAAAGGTTGGCCCATTTCGAGTGCACTACGAGATGCATTACGGGTGACAAGTGCATTGGGAGCCTGAATAGTAATGGAGTTCCTGGTATCTGTGCGAAGCACTTTGGTGAAGGCCTCACGCAGAGAGGAAATCTCAACACTAGAGAGTATTTGAGATCTGGCAACATCAAACTAGGAGTTAAGGCCTGCGAGAAAGCTCATTACTACCATCTTCTCTCACTAAGTCTGCTGAACTATGATATCAGAACTAAAGGGCAACAAATTATTTAGTTCTTCATATGTCCTTTTAAAATTCATAAAGTATGCTTGAAGTGACTGATCTTGTTGTTTAGCATGATAGAAACTTCTGCAGACCTCATAAATTCATGAGAGATTTCCCTTTCCAGAAAATAAGAACTCAAAATACTCCACCAATTCCTTGACATACTAATAGTGATTAATCATACTGATTACCTCAGTATCAATGGAATTCCTGATCTGCAGAAATAAGCGAGCATGATCCCTCAGCCACTCCTTATGGGTATCATCTGTTGGTGCATCAGAGGTAAGATGATCATCTTTCGATAAGCTACGGAGATAAATCCTAACTGTCTTAGACCAATCCAAATAATTAGGTCCGCTAAGCTTGTGTTCTGTGATTTTAGATAGCATTGGAATGACATCAGTTACAATAGTATGCTTCTGTTCATCAACCATGATACCAAGATAATGAATAAGAATTGGGCACAATCCACAATCAAAACCCAAGCCACCAAAATAGGACAGAATCACAGCAGCAGAGGTGACCCAGTCTAAGCGAAACAAACCGGATAGGTTTAATGAACCAGGCAGCAACAAAGATAACCTAGTCTGAGCAAAACCGGGCAACAGAAAAACCAAACAAAAGCCAGTAAAATTGGACAAAAGGGTGAGGAAAAGAAACCCTAATGTCCAGCCTCAAAACGTATGGAGAGAGCAGTGCAGATTGACAGACTAATGCCTCATCTGAACAGCACGAAAGAGCAGTGGCAGCAGAAATCGCAAAAGAGAGCAGCGACAGTAGAGATCACACCGGAGAGTAGCAACAGCAAAATCGCAACAGAGAGCAGCGACAGCAGAAATCGCAGCAGAGAGCAACGACAGCAGAAATCGCAACAGAGAGTAGTGACAGCAAAAAAAAATTGCAGTGATAGCAAAATTCGCAGCGACAGCAAAATTGCAAAAAGAGCAGTGACGGCAGAGAGTAGCGACGACAGAGAGCAAGCAGACCCCAAAGTACAGCAGTCCGGCAAGATGGTGGGTGAAATTCTTCAATCCAGCTCTGATACCATGTTAATAGACGCAAGGAAGAAGTATATTTCTCACTTGATTATGTACAAATACATTGCTTATATACAAAGAGAATCCTATCCTGGGAAAGAAACTAAAATAGGAAACTTAGCTAATTTAGCTAATCTACAATAGTTAGCTAACATACAATTCATAACACAAACGAAGGAAGGGCAGCAGTCCTGTAACCAGTTCCTTCAGAGCTGTGCGTGAACTCTCGGGGCGAAGTTCACCAATCCAAGTGATGAGTGCAAGTGCTGGACACATGAGGGACATACTTGGGTGTGACCGTGTAAGGTCGTGTAAGGGTTTTGCGTGTTCTTGTAATCTGAGTTTGTGAATACAAGTGAGATTTTCCCTTAGCTTGCATTGCTTGATCTTGATCCTTTGTTGCTAAACCTCGCCAAGCTACTTCACTGTGTGGGTTTGGGTTGGCTGAGAGTGTGCAGGACACTACTCAAAAGCCATCATAGGAATGGAAAATTTTGGGTGAATTTCGACCCCTGTGACATAGAGCAAGGCATCACACAAGGTAGGGCAAGGCACTGCCCATGAGCAACCAAGTGCATAGCCCGTGGTCAACTGAGGGCTTTCTCCATGGTTGACCAAGCCATTGCTCGTGTTGGAGCAAGGCACAACCCCTAGTCAAGCAAGGGATCGCCCATGGTTGAGCGAGGCACTGCCCGTGGTCAAACAAGTGATGGCCCATGGTAGAGCCTGGCACAGCCGGTGGTCAAGCAAGGCATCGCTGATGGTAGAGTGTGGCACAGCACGTGGTTGAGCAAAGCATCGCCCGTGGTTGACCTAGAGCTGTCACTGTCATCGCTCAAGGATCACCCCAAGGTTGACCAAGGGCTATCACCATGGTTGAGCAAGGCATCGCTCATGGTAGAGCAAGGCACTGCTCATGAGCAACTAAGTGCACAGCCCGTGGTTGATCAAGGCATCACAGGTGATCAACCAAGGGCTATCGCCATAGTGGAACAAGGCATCACCCATGGTAGAGCATGGCACAGCCCGTGGTTGACCAAGGCATCACCTGTAGTGGACCAAGGCACTACCTGTGGTCAACCTACAGCTGTCGCTGTCATTGATCAAGGAGTCACCCCAAGATTGACCAAGGGCTGTCACCGTGGTCAAGCAGGGCATTGCTTGTGGTAGAGCAAGGCACTGGCCATGAGCAACTGAGTGCACAGCCCGTGGTCAATCAAGGCATCACAGGTGATTGACCAAGGGCTATCACCGTGGTGGAGCAATGCACTGCCCTTGTCCGACTGAGCTCACAGCCTGTGGTCAACTGAGGGTTGTATTTGTGGTCGACCAAGCCATTGCCCGATGTGGAGTAAGGCATCTCCTGTGGTAGAGCGAGGCATAGCCTGTGGTTGACCAAGGCACTGCCCGTGGTTAATGAAGCACTGTGGCCATGGTCAAGGCAATGCCCCATGATTGACCAAGGCTTGTCATTGTGGTCGAGTGAGGCATCACCCATGGTAGAGAAAGATGCTGCCCATGAGCGACCAAGTGCACAGCACACAATTGGCTGAGGCCTGTTTGTCTGGTCGACCAAGCCCTTGCCCGTGGTAGTGCATGGCTCAGCCCATGGTCGAGGAAGGTATCACCCATGGTAGGGCAAGGCACAACTCATGGTAGAGCAAGGCACAGCCAGTGGTGGAGCAAGGCATCGCTCATGGTAGAGTAAGGCACTGCCCATGAGTGACTGAGTGCATAGCCTATGGTCGACCGAGCCATCGCCTGTGGTAGAGCAAGGCACAACCTGTGGACGAACATGCCATTGCCCAGGGTAGAGCAAGGCACAGCCCTTGGTCAAGCAAGGCATTGCCCGTGGTTGACCAAGCCATCGTCAGTGGTAGAGCAAGGCACAGCTCATGGTTGGGCAAGGCATCGCCCATGGTGGAGCAAGGCACAGCCCGTGGTTGAGCAAGGTATCGCTTGTGGTAGAGCCAGGCACTGCCCTGAACAACAGAGCGCAGAGCCCATGGATGACCAATGGCTTTCTCTGTGGATGACCAAGCCATCACCCATGGTGGAGTAAGGCACAGCCCGTGGTCGAGCAAGGCATCGCCAGTGGTAGAGCAGGGCACAGCCAATGGTCAAGCAAGACATTGCACGAGGTACAGCTAGGCACTGCTCGGGAGCAATGGAGCGGACAGCCCGTGGTAGACCGAGCCGTCACCTGTGGTTCAGCAAGGCACAGCCCATGGTCGACCCAGGCATCACCCGTGGTAAAGCAAGGCACTCCCCGTGGTCGACCAAGAGCTGTCACCGTGCTTGATCATGGTGTCGCCCCATGATTGACCAATGGTTGTCACCATGGTCGAGCAAGGCAACAACCATGGTAGAGGAAGGCACTGCCCATGAGTGAATGAGCACACTGCCCATGGTCGACTAGGGTTCTCTCCATGGTCGACGTAGCCATTGCCTGTGGCAGAGCAAGGGAAGCCAGTGGTCGAGCAAGGCTTCACCTGTGGTCGAGCAAGGCACAACCCCAGGTGGAGCAAGGCACTGCCCATGGTAGAGTGAGGCACTGCTCATGAGTCATGAGTGACCGAGCACACAGCCTGTGGTCGACTGGGGGCTATCTCTGTGGTTGACCAAGCCATCGCCCGTGGCAGAGCAAGGTACAGCCTGGGGTGGATAAGTCAATGCCCATGGTAGTGCAAGGAACAATCCTTGGTCAAGAAGGCATTGCTTGTGGTAGAGCCAAGGACAGCCCAAGGTTCAGAAGGCATCACCCATTATCAAACATCCCATTGCCTGTGGTTGAGCAAGGCATCACCAATGGTAGAGCAAGGCACTGCCTGTGGTCGACCAAGAGCTGTTGCCATGGTCAATCATGGCGTCGCCCCATCATCGACCATGGGCTATTACTGTGGTCGAGCAAGGCATCGAATGTGGTAGAGCAAGGCACTGCCCATGAGTGACTGAGCGCACAGCCCATGGTCGACTAAGGGCTATCTTAGTGGTCAACTAAGGGTATTGACTGTGGTAGAGAAAGGCACAGCCCATGGTTGACCCAGCCATAGCTCATGGTAGAACGAGGCATGGCCCACGGTCAAGCAAGGCATCGCCCATGGTAGAGCCAAGCACAACTTGTGGTCAGGTATGGCATCACCTTTGGTAGAGTGATGCACAGCCCATGTTCGGCCGAGGACTATCTCACTGGTTGACCAAGCCATTGCTCATGGTAGAGCAAGGCACAGCCAATGGTCAAGCAAGGCATTGCCCGTGGTAGAGGGAGGCGCTGCCCGTGGTCGACCTTGGGCTATCTCTGTGGTCAACCAAGCCATTGCCTGTGGTAGAGCAAGGCACAGCCCATGGTCTAGCAAAGCATCACCTGTGGTAGAGTGTTACAGCCATGAGCTATGAGCCGGAGTAATGCGTACCGCAGGTTGTACCTTGTCACTGCAGGAGCACATACATGCTAATGCGGGGCACATGGAGAGAAGGTTTGTGGTCAAGAGGCTAAGCTGGACAAGAGACTTGCTCGAGCAACCAAGTGGAGCAGTGTGGAGCAAGGACTTGGTGGACAAAAGGCAAGTGCCGTGGCCTTGCAATCGATGCTGTTCGACCAATGCAAGGTGGATGATCGCTAAAGACAGCTCAGGAATGCTAAGGCATTAGCGGAGAGTGATCAAGAGGCGCTTGATCACTTCATGCCAGGGTCGATTGAAGGAGCCATGTGTTGCTGGTTGGCGACAGTGCATGGTGGACAAGTGGAGATGTAGACACGCAAGTGGAGTCTTGATCATGCAGGACCCGATGATCAAGTGCATGGAGCGCAACTACTCATAGAAGGTGCACGGGATGCTGTGGAGCGCAGGATAAGGATTGCTGTAACCATGGAAAGGATTGATTGTTTCCTTATGCGGAGTGGCTGGTGATCAATCAGAACCAAGTGGGGCACAGTTGTCCAGGTGTGTATGAGAAGCTGTCCAGGTGGGACGAACATGATCAAGATAGAAGATCATGTGATAACAGACAATCAGGGAAAGATTCTCCCGGGATATGGCAAATCAATATGTTATGGAAACAATCTTGGAGATTGCAGATTGAGGGCCAAGATTGGACAGATTGATATCTAATGGAGAGAATCAAGGGATTCAAGTATATCATCTGCCATATCTAGTCTGTCAAGCACCTCTATATAAAGGGGGTTCAGTCTCATTCGAAGGAGCAATCCAGAATTCTCAGAGGAGAAACCACAAAGGTCTCATGGCATCTCAGAGAGGAGAGGCAAGGAGAGCAGCTAGAGAGAGCTAGGAAACACGAGGGAGAGCATGGGAGGCAGAGCATAGAGTTGCTGCTGCAAGTTGTAGCTCAGTGGTGAGTGGGGAGTGAGTCCCATTTACCCTTGTAATTTCGAAGTGTGTTGGGTTATGGTGTGTCGAGTGAGGAGTGTAAGTGACACAGAGGTCGTGAGGCATATACTTGACAAGCTGAGTGAGTTTGCTCTTGTAAAGGTTTTTTTCATACTTGTACAATTGTGAATACAAGTGGAGTTTTCCCTTTGTATATTGCTCGTGTTCGTTTCCTTGTGGTGTGATCGTGTGCTAGGTGACATCAAACCCTGGCTGCAAGTGAGGGTTGGTTGGCAGGCGGTGCTGTCAACGCCAGCAGGACGCGGAAAAAATTCAATCCCCGCATTGGTCCCATGACATAGAGCAAGGCACAGCATGTGGTTGACCGAGGGCTGTCCCCATTATTGACCAAGGCATTGCCCATAGTACAGTGAGGCACTGCCCATTGTCGAGCAAGGCGTAGCCTGTGGTAGAGTGAGGCACATCCTGTGGTCGACCCAGCCATAGCCCACGGTAGAGAAAGGCAATGCCCACGGTCAACTGAGGACTGTCTCAGTGGTCAACCAAGCCATTGCCTGTGGTAGAGCAAGGCGCAGCCCGAGGTCAAGCAAGGCATCGCCCATGGTAGAGCAAGGGACATCCCATGGTGGACCCAGCCATCACCTGTGGTAGAGTGACACACAGCCTGCGGTCAAGCACAGCATCATCCGTGGTAGAGTGAGGCACAGCCTGTGGTTGACCGAGGGCTGTCTCCATCGTCTACCAATCCATCGCCTGTGGTGGAGCTAGGCACAGCCTGTGCTTGAGCAAGGCATTGCTCACGGTAGAGTGTGGTGCAGCCAGTGGTCAACCGACGACTGTACCTGTGGTCAACCCAGCCATCACCTGTTGTAGAGTGAGGCACAACTCATGGTTGAGCAAGACATCGCCCATGCTAGAGTGATGTGCTGCCTGTGGTTGACGGAGAGATGTCTCTGTGGTTGACCCACGCATTGCTGGTGGTAGAGCTAGGCACTGCCCATGGTCGAGCTAGATATCGCCCGTGGTCCACCGAGGCCTTTCTCCATGGTCGACCAAGCCATTGCTCATGGTAAGGCAAGGCACAACCCGTGGTTGAGGAAGGTATCATCCATGGTAGAGCTGGGCACAGCCTGTGGTTGACCAAGCCATGGCCTGCGGTAGAGCAAGGCACAGCTAGTGGTGGAGCAAGGTGTTGCTCGTGGTAGAGCAAGGTATTGCCCATGAGCAACCGAGCACACAGCCTATGGTCGATCGAGGGCTGTCTCCATGGTCAACCAAGGCATCGCCCAGGGTAGAGTGAGGAACTGCCCATGGTCGAGCAAGGCATGGCCCGTGGTAGAGCAAGGCACGGCTCGTGGTCGACCAAGGGCTGTCTCCGTGGTCAACCAAGCCACTGCCCATGGTAGAGCAAGGCACAGCGGGTGGCGGAGCAAGGCATGGCTCATGGAAGAGCAAGGCATTGCCCATGAGCAACCGAGCACACAGCCTGTGGTTGATTGTGGGCTGTCTCCATGGTCAACCAAGCCATCGCCCATGGTAGGGCAAGGCACAGTGTGTCATCGAGCAAGGCATCACCCGTGGTAGGGTGAGGAACAGCCCATTGTCGAACAAGCCATCACCCGTTGTCAAGCAAGGCAACTCCGATGGTATAGCCAGACAAAGCCTGTGGTTGAGCAAGGCGCCACCTGTGATCGAGGCACACCCTGTGGTCGAGCAGGGCATTGCCCGTGGTACAGCAAGGCACAACTGGCAGTCAACGAAGCCATCGCCCATGGTAGAGTGAGGCACTGCCCATGGTCGATCAGGCCATTGCCCATGGTAGAGCCTACAACTGCCTAAGGTTGAGCAAGGCACAGCCTGTGGTAGGGCATTGCATGGCCCATGGTCAACAGAAGGCAGTCTCTGAGGTCAACCAAGCCATCGCCCGTAGTAGCGGAAGGCACTGCTCAGGGTTGACTGAGGGCTGTCTCCATGGTCATCCAAGCCATTGCCCATGGTAGAGCAAGGCACAGCCCGTGTTCGACCAAGCCATTGCCCATGCTACAACAAGGGACAGCTTATGGTCGAGCATGGCAACACCCATGGTAGAGCCAGGCCCAGCCCATGGATGAGCAGGGTATCACCCATGGTAGAGCAGGCACTGCCCGTAGTCAAACAAGCACTGTCGCTGTGGTCAATCAAGGCATCGCCCAATGATTGATCAAGTGCTGTCGCCATTTTCGAGCATGGCATTGCCCATGGTAGACCTGGGCACTGCCTGTGAGCGACTGTGTGCACAGCCCGTGGTTGATCTACACATCGACCATGATCGACCAAGGGCTTTTGCCATGGTCAACCAAGGCATCAACCATGGTTGAGCAAGGCACTGCATGTGAGCAACTGAGTGCACAGCCCGTGGTTGACTGGGGATTGGCTCCAATGTTGACCAATCCATCGCCTGTGGGAGAGCGAGGCACAGCCTGTGGTTGACTGAGAGTTGCCTCCATGGTGGACAAAAAGCCATTGCCCTTGGTAGAGCATGGTAGAACCCATGGTCAAGCCAGGCATTGCCCATGGTTGGGCAAGGCACAGCCCGTGGTCAAGCAAGGCATCAGCCATGGTCTATTGAGGGTTGTCTCCATGATCGACCAAGGCATCACCTGTGGTTGGGAAAGCTGCAGCCTGTGGTCAAGCAAGGCATTGCTGTTGTAGAGCAAGGCACAGCCTATGGTCGAGCAATGCCCAACTCATGGTCAAGCAAGGCATTGCCTGAGCTAGAGACTGTGAGTACAGCCTGTGGTCGACAGAGCCATCGCCTGTGCTAGAGCAAGGCATAACCCGTGGTCAGCCAAGGGCTATCTCCATGGTTGACCAAGCCATCACCCGTGGTCGAGCATGGCATTGCCCATGGTAGGGCAAGGCACAGCTGTGGTCGAACAATTCATTTCCCATGGTAGAGCAAGGCACAGCCTGTGATCATGCAAGGCATCTCTCAAGGTTGAGCCAGGCACAGCCCGTGGTCTAGTGCAGCATCGCCTGTGGTAGAGGAAGACACTGCTCACGAGTGACCAAGTGCACAGCTTGGGCGGACCAAGGGCTATCTCCGTGGTCAACCAAGCCATTGCCCATTGTAGAGCAAGGCACAGTGCATGGTCAAGAAGGCATCACCCGTGGTAGAGCAAGGCACAGCCTGTTGTCAACCAAGCCATTGCCAGGGGTAAAGCCAGGCACAACACATGGCCGAGCAAGGCAATGCCCATGGCAGAGCTAGGCACAGCCTTTGGTCGGCCAAGCCATTGACCGTTATAGAGCAAAGCACAGCCCGTGGTCAAACACGGCATCACCCGTGGTGGAGCAAGGCACAGCCTGTGGTCGAGCAAGGCAATGCACGTGGTAGAGCATGCCACGGCCTATAAGTGACTGAGTGGTAGAGTGAGGTGCCCCCCATGCAGAGCGAGGCACAGCCCATGGTCAAGGAAGGCGTCGTCCATGGTGTAGCTAGGCACAGCTTGTGGTCAAGCAAGGCATTGCCCAAGGTACAGCCAGGCACTGCCCATGAATGACCGAGTGCACAGCCCGCGATCAACCAAGCCATCACCCATGGTAGAGCAAGGCACGGCTGTGGTCGAGCAACACATAACTCGGGGTAGAGAGAGTCACAGCCCATAGTCGAACAAGCCAATGCCCATGGTAGAGCAAGGCACAGCCTGTGGTCAAGCAAGCCATCACCCATGGTAGAGCCTGGCACAGCCGGTGGTCAAGCAGGGCATTGCCTGAGGTAGAGTGAGGCACTGGGCATGAGTGACTGAGGGCACAGCCCGTGGTCAACAAAGGGCTGTCTCCATGGTCAACCAAGCCATTGCCAATGGAAGAGCAAGGCATAGTCTGTGGTTGACCAAGGCATTGCCCATGGTAGGGCAAGGCACAACTGTGGTCGAACAAGCCATGGCCCATGGTAGAGCAAGGCACAGCCCATGGTTGAGCAAGGCATTGTCCAAGGTAGAGCCAGGCACCGCCTGTGAGCTACTGAGCACACAGCCTGTGGTCAACCAAGGGCTGTCTCCCTGGTTGACCAAGCCATCACCCATGGTAGAGTGAGGCACATCCCATGGTTGTGCAAGGCATTGCCCATGGTTGGGCAAGGCACAGCCTATGGTCGAGCAAGGCCTCTCCCATGGTAGAGTGATGCACAGCCCATGGTTGACCAATGCATTGCCCTTGTTGGACCAAGGCACTGCCCATGGTCAGCCAAGAGCTGTCGCTGTGGTCAATCAGCATGTCGACCCATGATCGAACAAGGGCTGTCACCATGGTCGAGCAAGGCATCGGCTGTGGTTGAGACACTGCCCATGAGTGACCGAGTGCACAGCCCGTGGTTGATCTACGCATCGCCTGTGATCGACCAAGGGCTATTGCCGTGGCCAACCAAGCCACCTGTCACGGGGCCAATCCGGGTCACAAAATTTTCTGCACCCCGCTAGGCATTGACACTCTGCTTGCTGACCAGCCACACACACACCATGCGTACCGTCGAGGTCGTTCGATCACAGAACCGCAAAAGCAACACCAAGGAACACAAGAACACAATTGGGAAAACGTAACTCGTATTCACATATGTTACAAGTACACGAAAAACCCAACCCAGGACAGAACTCTTACATGCAGTCTCACGAGCCTAGGCCTAGCAGCCTCGCGCTGCTTGCACTCCCTACTCATCTTGTGCCTTCTCTCAAGAGCACCGGACTGCGGGTCCGACTTGACTTCCACTCCTTGGAATCTCGGGCCCTCTGTGCCTCCTGACTGCCCTGGTCATTCTTGCTGCTCTGCTGGCTTCTGCTCGTGTATTCTTGGTGTCCCTGCAGAATGAGACTGCCCCCTTTATATAGAGGAGCCTAGCGAGCCTGATATGGCAACTGATATATTCGAATCCCTTGATTCACTCCATCAGTTTTCCAGTCTGTCCAATCCCTCCAGGATTGTTTCCATAACAGATTGATTGCCATTCCTGGATTGTTCGCTTGGCGCCAGCTTAGCCTCGTCGACCCGATCCATCCTCCTCTAGGATCCATGTCCATGATCTCCTTCCCAAGATCACGGTCGTCTAAATGGGATTGCTACATCCACCGGTGCTTGAGCATGGTCAAGGACTTAACCGATCTCCACAAGTAGTCAACTCCCTTGCTGCTAAGTGCTGAGCCTCCCTTAGCGTTTGCCGGGCCTGTTGAGTCGTGCGCACTCCTAGAGTGCCTTTGCACCATTGTATCAGGTTCCTCGAACCTCCTAGAGCATTGCACTGTGCCGTGCTCATGGGCATCTGTTAGACCCCTGAGCTCAAGCCCCGGAGAATGCGTACCACAAGCCATACCTCGGGGTAGTGAGGATGCCCACGAGCAAGGCACGGTGCCAAGCTCTAGGAGGTTCGGTGAACCTGATACAACCGTGCAAAGGCACTCTAGGAGTGCGCATAACTCAACAAGCCCGGCAGACGCTAAGGGAGCGGCAAGGGAGTTGACTACTTGTGGAGATCGGTTAAGTCCTTGACCATGCTCGAGCACCGGTGGATGCAGCGATCCCGTTCAGACGACCGTGATCTTAGGAAGGAGATCAAGGACGTGGATCCTAGAGGAGGATGGATTGGGTCGACGAGGCTTAGCTGGCGCCAAGTCAATCCGAGCGAGCAATCCGGGAAAGTTTCTCCGGGAATGGCAATTAATCTGTTATGGAAACAATCCTGGAGGGATTGGACAGATTTGGCAACCAATCAGTTATGGAAACAATCCAGGAGGGATTGGACAGGCTGGAAACTGAGGGAGTGAATCAAGGGATTCCAAGATGTCAGTTGCCATATTGGGCTCGCAAGGCTCCTCTATATAAAGGGGCAGTCTCATTCTGCAGAGAAGACACCAAGAACTCACGAGGAGAAGCCAGCAGAGCAGCAAGGACGACCAGGGCAGTCAGGAGGCACAAAGGTCCCGAGATTCCAAGGAGTGGAAGTCAAGTCGGACCTGCAGTCTGGTGTTCTTAAGAGAAGGCACAAGATGGGCGTGCAAGCGGCGCGAGGTTGCAAGGCATAGGCTCATGAGACTGCGTGTAAGAGTTCTGTCCTGGGTTGGGTTTTTCGTGTACTTGTAATATATGTGAATATGAGTTACGTTTTCCCAATTGTGTTTTTGTATTCCTTGGTGTTGCTTCTTCGGTTCATTGATCGTTCGGCCTCGACGGTACGCACGGTGTGTGGCTGGTCGGCAAGTGGAGTGTCGACGCCTAGTGGGGTGCGGAAAAATTTGTGGCCCGCATCAGCCCCGTGACAGCATCCTTGCTGCCCTCCCGCGTATTCACCTACTTGTGCATTGTGGCACTTCCTGGCCACAATCCCGTCCCTCAGCACACTGCTGAGCCTTGATTGGTCGTTCCCTTCACTGGTGCCTCCGCGCACGCTTGTGTGACCATCTCCACACTTGCCCACTTATGGACTTGCAATTGACCCCAACACCTCGCACTTGACTCCCCTTGCATCCTTACGGGCGTGCTGCGCTACCACTACCCCGAGGTACGGCTTGTGGTACGCATTCTCTGGGTCAAGAGTTCAGGGGTCTAACACCACCACTCTTGGTATGGCATGGCACAGCCTGTGGTCAAGTGAGGCATTGCCCATGGTTGGGCAAGGCATAGGCCATGGTCAAACATGCCATTTTCCTTGAAAGAGCAGGGCACAGCCCGTGGTCAAGCAAGGCAACACCCGTGCTAGAGCAAGGAACTGGCTGAGGTTGAGTAAGGCATTGCCTGTGGTAGAGCAACGCACAACCCATGGTCGAACATGCCATTGCCCTTGGTAGAGAAAGGTGTCACCTGTGGTAGAGCCAGGCACTACCCATGAACGATTGAGCGCACAGCCCATGGTCAATCAAGCCATTGCCCATCATAGAGCGTGGCACAGACCATGGTCGAGCAACACATAGCATGTTGTAGAGCGAGGCACAGCTCATGGTCGAACAAGACATTGCCTGTGGAAGAGCAAGGCACAGCCCATGGCCGAGCAAGCCATCACCCGTGGTAGAGCAGGGCACAGCTCATGGTCGAGCAGGGCATTGCCCAAGGTAGAGCCAGGCATTGGCCATGAGTGACCGAGCCCACAGCCCATGGTCGACCGAGGGCTGTCTCTGTGGTCAAAAAAGCCATCACCGGTGTCAGAGCAAGGCACAGCCAGTGGGCGAGCCAGGCATCACCTGTGGTTGGGCTAGGCATAGCCCATGGTCGAACAAGCCATTGCCCATGGTAGAGCAAGGCACAGCCTGTGGTTGAGCATGGCATCTCCCATGGTAGAGCCAGGCGCAGCCAGTTGTTGAGCAAGGCATCACCCGTGGTAGAGCATGGCACTGGCCATGAGCAACCGAGCTCATAGCCTGTTGTCGACCAAGCCATCACCCATGGTAGAGCAAGACACAGCCCATGGTTAAGAGGGCATTGCCTGTGGTAGAATGAGGCACTGCCCATGGTTGAGCAAGCCGCTGCCCATGGTACAGCAGGGCACAGCCCATGGTAGTTCAAGGCACAGGCCATGGTCAAGCAAGCTATTGCCCATGGTAGGGTGAGGCACAACCTTTGGTCGAGCAAGCTAATGCTCGTGGTAGACCAAGGCACAGCGGAGATTGAGCAAGGCATCAACTGTGGTAGAGGCAGGCACAGCCAGTGGTAGAGCAATGCACGGCCCATGAGTGACCAAGTGCACAGCTCCTGGTTGACCAAGGGCTGTCTCTACGGTCGTCCAAGCCATCGCCCGTGGTAGAACAAGGCACAGCCCGTGGTCGACCAAGCCATTGTCTGTGGCACAGGAAGGGACAGCCCATGGTCGAGCATGGCAATGCCCATGGTTGAGCTAGGCACAGCCTGTGCTCGAGCAGGACATTGCCCAAAGTTGAGCAAGGCACTGCCCGTGGTCAACCACAGCATCAACCGTGGTAGAGCATGGCATCGACCATGGTAGAGCATGGCATCGACCATGGTAGAGCATGGCATCGACCATGGTAGAGCATGGCATCGACCGCGGTAGAGAAGGGCATCTGCCATGGTAGAGCAAGGCACTGCCCATGAGCGACTGTGTGCACCACCCGGGGTTGATCAAGGCATTGACAGTGATCAACCAAGGGCTGTTGCCCTGGTCCACCAAGGCATCAACCATGGTAGGGCAAGGCACTGCCCGTGTTTAACTGAGCGCACAGCCCATGGTCGATTGAGGGCTATCTCTAAGGTCGACCAAGCCATCGCCCATGGTAGAGCACGCCACAGCCCAAGGTTAACCAAGGGCTGTCTCCATTGTCAACTATGCCAATGCCCATGGCAGAGCAAGGCATTGCCCGTGGTTGAACCAAGGGCTGTCTCATTGTCAACCAAGCCATTGCCCATGGTAGAGCAAGGCCCAGCTCGTGGCTGAGCAAGGCATCATCCGAGGTAGAGCTAGGCACTGCAGGTGAGAGACAGAGCATACAGCCCATGCTAGTCTGAGCCATCGCCCGTGGAAGAGCAACGCACAGGCCATGGTCAAGCAAGGCATCACCCGTGGTAGAGCAAGGCACTACCTGTGAGTGACCGAGCGCATAGCCTGTGGCCGACTGAGGGCTATCTTTGTGGTCGACCAAGCCAACACCCTTGGTAGAGCAAGGGACAGCCCATGGCCAAGAAGGCATCGCCCATGGTAGAGCAAGTCCCAGCCCATGGTCGAGCAAGCCATTGCCTGTGGCCAAGCAAGGCAACGCCCATGGTAGAGCAAGGCACAGGCTGTGGTTGGGCAAGCCATCGCCCTTGATATATCAAGGCACAACCTTTGGTCGACCAATCCATTGCCTGTGGCAAAGCAAGGCACAGCCCATGATCGAGCAAGGCATCACCCGTGGTGGAGCCAAGCACAACCTGTGGTCAAGAAAGGCATCACACGTGGTAGAGCAAGGCATGGCCAGTCAGTGACCAAGTGCACTGCTCCTGGTCGACTGAGAGCTATCTCTGAGGTCATCCAAGCCATCGCCTGTGGTTGAGCAACACACACCCCGTGGTCAAGCAAGGCATCGCCCATGGTAGAGCGAGGCACAGCCCATGGTCGATGAACCCATTGCCTGTGGTACAATGAGTCACAGCCCATTTTTGAGCAAGGCAACGCCTGTGGTAGAGCAGCGCACAGTGCGTGGTCGAGCAGGGCATCACCCATGGTAGAGCAAGGCACAGCCTGTGGTCGACCAAGTGTTGTCACCCTGGCCGATCAAGGTGTCACTGAATGATCGAACCAGCGCTGTCGCCATTGTTGAGCAAGGCATCGCTTGTGGTAGAGCATGGCACTGCCCATGAGTGGCCGAGTGCAGAGCCCGTGGTTGATCAAGGCATCAACCGTGATCAATCAAGGGCTGTCGCAGTGGTCGACCAAGGCATTGACCATGGCAGATCAAGGCACAGCCCATGAGCGACTGAGCATGCACCCTGTGGTCGATGGAGGGCTGTCTCCATGGTCGACCAAGCCATCACCCGTGGTAGAGCAAGGCACAATCTGTGGTCAACCAAGGGCTGTCTCCGTTGTTGACCCAGCAATCGGCTGTGATGGAGAATGGCACAACCCGTGGTCGTCTGATGGCTGTCTCCATGGTCAACCAACCCATTGGCCATGGCAGAGCAAGGCATTGCCCGTGGTTGACTGTGGGTTGTCTTTGTGGTGGACCAAGCCATCGCCCTTGGTAGAGCAAGGCCCACCTCAAGGTCGAGCAAGGCAACACCCAGGGTAGAGCCAGGCACTGCCCGTGAGAGATCGAGCATACAGCATGTGGTCGACCGAGCCATCACCCATGGTAGAGCATGGCACAGCCCATGGTCGACCAAGCCTTCACCCATGGCAAAGCAAGGCATGGCCCATGGTCGACCAAGGGCTGTCCTCGTGGTCGACCAAGCCAATGCCCTTCGTAGAGCAAGGCATTACCCATGGTCGAGCAAGGCATCGTCCATGGTAGGGTGAGGCACAACTGTAATCGAACATGCCATTGCCATGGTAGAGCAAGGCACAATCTGTGGTAGAGCAAAGGACAGCCCATGTCAAGCAAGGCATCTCCTGTGAGCGATCAAATGCACAGCCCGTAGCCGACCGAGGGCTGTCTCTGTGGTCAACGAAGCCATCGCCCATCGTAGACCAAGGCACAACTGATGGTCGAGAAGGCATCGCCCAGGGAAGAGTGAGGCACAGCCTGTGGGTATAGCCAGGCACAACCCATGGTCAAGCAAGGCAACACCCGTGGTAGAGCAAGGCACAAGCTGTTGTAGAGCAAGCGATTGCCTGTGGTAGAGCAGGGCACAGCATTTGGTCGACCAGCCATTGCCTGTGGTGTAGCAAGGCATCACTCATGGTAGAGCATGCACAGCCCGTGGTCGAACAAGGCATCGCCCGTGGTAGAGAAGGCACTGCCCGTGGTCGACCAAGAGCTGTCACGGTGGTCGATCAAGGCGTCGCCCCATGATCGACCAAGGGTTGTTGCTGTGGTCGAGCAAGGCATGGACCGTGGTAGAGCGAGGCACTGCCCATGAGTGATCGAGCACACAGCCCATTGTTGACTAAGGGCTGTCCCCATGGTCAAGCAAGTCATTGCCCATGGTAGACCAGGGGATTCCCAGTGGTCGAGCAAGGCATCACCCATGGTAGAGTGAGGCACATCCCATGGTGGAGCAAGGCATTGCCCATAGTAGAGCAATGCACTACCTGTGAGCGACTGTGAACATAGCCCGTGGTTGACCAAGCCATCGCCCGTGGTAGAGCAAGGCACAGCCTGTGGTCATGAAGGCATAGGCCGATGGTGGAGCAAGGCATTGCCAGTGGTAGAGCATGGCACTACATTTCAGCGGCCGACCACATAGCCCATGGTCGATCGAGCACTTTCCCCATGGTCGACCAAGTCATCGCCTGTGGTAGAGTGAAGCACAGCCCGTGGTTGAGAAGGCATCACCCATGGTAGAGGGAGGCACAGCCCACGGTCGACAAGGCAATGCCCGTGGTAGAGCCAAGTGCAGCCCATGGTTGAGCAAGGCATCACTCATGGTAGAGCAAGGCACAGCCCGTGGTGAAGTAAGGCATTGCCAGTGGTAGATCAAGCCACTGCCCGTGAGTGACTGAGCAAATAGCCCATGGTCAGCCAAGGGTTGTCTCTGTGGTCGACCAAGCCATCGCCCTTGGTTGGGCAAGGCACAGCTCATGGTCGAGCAAGGCATCACTCATGGTAGAGTGCGGCACAGCCCGTGGTCGAACATCCCATTACCCTTGGTAGAGCAAGGCACAGCCCATGGTTGAGCAAGGCATTGCATGTGGTAGTGCAAGGCATAGCCTGTGGTCGATCAAGGCATCACCCATGGTACAGCCAGGCACTGCCCATGAGAGACTGAGCGTACCACACGTGCTCAGCCAAGCCAATGCCCATGGTATAGCAAGGCACAGCCAGTGGTTGAGAAGGCATCGCCCGTGGTAGAGCAAGGCATCGGCCATGGTAGGGCAAGGCATTGGCTCTGGTAGAGCGAGGCACTGCCTGTCAGCAACCGAGCGCACAGCACCTGGATGACCAAGTGCTATCTTTTTGGTCAACCAAGCCAACGCCCATGGTACAGCGAGGCACAGCCCATGGTCGACCAAACCATCACCTATGGAAGAGCAAGGCTCAGCCTGTGGTCAAGCAAGTCATCGCCTGTGGAAGAGCGAGGCACAACCCATCAACAACCAAGGCTTGTCTCTGTGGTCGAGCAAGCCATCACCCGTGGTAGTACAAGGCACAGGCCGTGGTTGAGCAAGGCATCACCCATGGTAGAGTGAGGCACTGCCCATCAGCAACAGATTGCACAGCACAGGGTTGACTGAGGGCTGTCTCTGTGGTTGACAAATCTATCGCCTGTGGTAGAGCAAGGCCTAGCCTGTGGTCAAGGAAGGCATTGCCCATGGTAGAGCAACGCACAGCCAGGGGTGGAGCAAGGCATCGCCTGTGGCTGAGCGAGGCACAGCCATTGGTCGACCGAGGGCTGTCTCCATGGTCAACCAAGCCATCACCCATGCTAGAGTGAGGCACAGCCTGTGCTAGAATAGGGCATTTTCCGTGCAAGAGTGAGGCACAGCCCTTGGTCGAGCAAGGCATTGCCACTGGTCGAGCAAGGCACAGCCCAAGGTCGACCCAGGCATCGCCCATGGAAGAATGAGGCACAGCCAATGGTCCACCGAGGGCTGTCTTAGTGGTTGATGAAGCCATTGCCCATGGTAGAGTGAGGCACAACCTGTGGTCGACCAAGCCATCACCTGTGGTAGAGCATGGCACAGCCTGTGGTCGGGCATGGCATTGCCATGGTTGAGCGAGGCACAGCCCATGGTCGACCAAGGGCTGTCTCCATGGTCGACCAAGCCCTCACCTGTGGTAGAGCAAGTCGCAGCCTGTGTCCGAGCAAGGCATCGCTTGTGGTCAACCAAGCCATTGACCGTGGTAGAGTGAGGCACAGCCAGCAGTCAACTGAGTGCGGTCTCTGTAGTCAACCAAGCCATCGCCCATGGCAGAGCAAGGCCCTGCCCATGGTCGAGCAAGGCATTGCCAGTGGTAGAGCGAAGCACAGCCCCGTGGTTGATTCATGGCTGTCACTGTGGTTGACGAAGGCATCACCCATGGTAGAGCGAGGCACAGCGTGTGGTTGAGCAAGGCATTGCCCATGGTAGAGCGAGGCATAGCCTGTGGTCGAGCAGGGCATCACCTGTGGCAGAGCAAGGCATCGCCCATGGAAGAGTGAGGCACAGCCAGTGGTCGATCGGGGGTTGTCTCTGTGGTCAACCGAGGGCTATCTCTGTGGTCTAGCAAGCCATTGCCCATGGCAGAGCAAGGCAAAGCCCGTGGTCGAGCAAGGCATTGCCCATGGTAGAGCAAGGCATAGCCAGCAGTTGATCAAGGGCTATCTCTGTGGTTGACCAAGCCATCATCACCTGTGGTAGAGGAAGCCACAGCCCATGGTCAAGTAAGGCATCACCCATGTTAGTGCAAGGCACAACCAATTGTTGACTGAGGGATGTCTCCGTGGTTGAGTGAGGCCCTGCCCGTCGGCGACCAAGCGCACAGCCCATGGTCTGCTGATGCTGTCTCCATGCCCGACCAAGCCATTGCCCATGGTTGAGTGAGGCACAACCCCTGGTCGAGCAAGGTGTTGCCTGTGGTCAAGCGAGGCACAGCAAGTGGTTGACCAAGGGCAGTCTAGGTGGCCGACCAAGACATCGCCAGTGGTAGAGTGAGGCACTGCCAGTCAGTGATCGATCACACAGCACGTGGTTGATCAAGGGCTGTGTTCGTGGTTGATGAATCCATCACCCATGGTTGAGCAAGGTAAAGCTCGTGGTCATGGAAGACATCGTCCATGGTAGAGCAAGGCACAGCCTGTGGGGGATCGAGGCATCACCCATGGTTGAGCGAGGCACAGCCCCTGGTTGGCTGAGGGCTGTCTCCATGGTCGACCAAGCCACTGCCCCGACTAGAGAAAAGGCTCAGCCCGTGGAAGTGCGCGACACAGCCCATGGTCGACCCAGGAATCACCCATGGCAGAGTGAGGCACAGCCAGTGGTCAACCAAGGGCTATCTCCATGGCTGACTAAGCCATCGCCTGTAGTAGAGTGAGGCACAGCCCATGGTCGACCATGACATCACCTGTTGTTGAGAAAGGCACAGCCAATGGTTGAGCATGCCATCGCTTGTGGTAGAGCAAGGCATGGCTAGCGGTCAACCGAGGATGGTCTCCGTGGTCAACCATGCCATCGCCCATGGTGGAGCAAGGCATAGCCCATGGTCAAGCAAGGCATCGCCAGTGGTAGAGCAAGGCACAGCCCCATGGTCAATCAAGCACTGTGTCCATGGTTGACCAAGGCATCGCCCGTGGTAGAGCAAGGCACAACCTGTGGATGAGAAAAGCATCGGCTGTGGTAGACCAAGGCACAGCCCATGGTCGAGCGAGGCATTGCCCATGGTAGAGCCAGGCACTGCCCGTCAGTGACCGAGTGCACAGCACATGCTCAACTGAGGGTTGTCTTTTTGTGGACCAAGTCATCACCCATGGTAGAGCAAGGCACAACACATGGTTGACCAAGCCATCACTTGTGGAAGAGCAAGGCTCAGCCTGTGGTCAAGCAAGGCATCACCCGTGGTAGAGCGAGGCACAGCCTGTGGTCAACCGACAGCTGTTTCCGTGGTCAACCAAGTGATCGCCTGTGGCAGAGCAAGCCACAGCCCATGGTCGAGTAAGGCATCACCCGTGGTAGGGCAAGGCACTGCCAGTGGTTGGGCAAGGCACTGCCCGTCAGCGACCGATCACACAGCACATGGTCGAACGAGGGCTGTCTCCATGGTTGACCAATCCATCACCCATGGTAGAGCTGGCATAGACCATGGTTGAGGAAGGCATCACCCGGGGTAGAGTGAGGCACAGCCCATGGTGGAGTGAGGCATTGCCCGTGGTTGAGTGAGGCACAGCCATTGGTCGACCGAGGGCTGTCTCTGTGGTCAACCAAGCCATCACCCATGCTAGAGCAAGGCACAGCCTGTGGAAGAGCGACACACAACCTATGGAAGAGCGACACACAACCCATGGTAGAGCAAGGCATTGCCTGTGCAAGAGCGAGGCACAGCCCTTGGTCGACCAAGGCATTGCCCATGGTTGAGCAAGTGACAGTGCAAGGTTGACCCAGCCATCGCCCATGGTAGATCGAGGCACGTGGTTGACTGAGGGCTGTCTCCATGGTTGACCAAGCCATCGCCCATGGTATATCGAGACTCAGCCTATGGTCGACCAAGCTTCACCAGTGGTAGAGCAAGGCATCACCCATGGTAGAGCGAGGTGCAGCCTGTGTTGACTGAGGGCTGTCTCCATGGCCGACCAAGCCGTAGCCTGTGGTCGAGCAAGGCATCACCAGTAGTAGAGCATGGCACAGCCCCATGGTTGATTGAGGGCTGTCTCTGTGGTTAACCAAGGCATTGCCCATGGTAGAGAGAGGCATAGCCAGTGGTTGACTGAGGGTGGTCTCCGTGGTCGACCAAGCCATCGCCTGTGGTAGGGCAAGCACAGCCTATGGTCGAGCATGGCATCACCGGTGGTGGAGTGAGGCACAGCCCTGTGGTCAATTCAGGGCTGTGGCCATGGTTGACCAAGGCATCATCCATGGTAGAGCAACGCACAGCCAGTTGTCGAGCAACGTATCACCTGTGGTCAAGCAGGGCATCGCCCATGGTCAAGCCAGGCATTGCCCATGGTAGAGCGAGGCACTGCCCATCAGTGACAGAGTGCACAGCACGTGGTCAACCGAGGACTGTCTTTTTGGTCGACCAAGCCATCACCTGTGGTAGAGCAAGGCACAGCACATGGTCAACTAAGCCATCACCTATAGAAGAGCAAGGCTCGGCCTGTGGTCGAGCAAGGCATTGCCTGTGGTAGAGCGAGGCACAGCCTGTGGTCAACCAACGGCTGTCTCTGTGGTTGACCAATCCATTGCCTGTGGTAGAGCAAGCCACAGCCTGTGGTTGAGCAAGGCATCACCCGAGGTAGAGCAAGGCACTGCCAGTGGTTGAGCAAGGCATCGCCTGTGGTAGAGCGAGGCACTGCCCGTCAGCAACCAATCACACAGCACATGGTTGACCGAGGGCTGTCTCCGTGGTTGACCAAACCACCGCCCATTGTAGAGCAAGGCATAGACCGTTGTCGAGGAATGCATTGCCTGGGGTAGAGTGAGGTACAGCCCATGGTGGAGCGAGGCATCGCCTGTGGTTGAGTGAGGCACAGCCTTTGGTAGACTGAGGGCTGTCTCCATGGTCGGCCAAGCCATTGCCCGTGCTAGAGCAAGGCACAGCCTGTGGAAGAGTGATGCACAACCCATGGAAGAGCGACACACAGCCTGTGGTAGAGCAAGGCATTGCCCATGCAAGAGCAAGGCACAGCACTTGGTCAAGCAAGGCACAGTGCAAGGTCAACCCAGTCATCGCCCATGGTAGATCGAGGCACAGCCAGTGGTCGACTGAGGGCTGTCTCCATGGTTGACCAAGCTATCGCCCGTGATAGTAGAGGCACAACCTGTAGTTGACCAAGCCTTCACCTGTGGTAGAGCAAGGCACAGCTTGTGGTCGAGCAAGGCATCGCCCATGGTAGAGCGAGGCACAACCTGTGGTTGACCAAGCCATTGCCCATGGTAGAGTGAGGCACAGCCTGTGGATGACCAAGCCATCACCTGTGGTAGAGCAAGACACAGCCTGTGGTCGAGCAAGGCATCGCCGTGGTAGAGTGAGGCACAGCCCCATGGTCATTTGAGGGCTGTCTCCATGGTTAACCAAGGCATTGCCCATGGTAGTGTGAGCAATAGCCAGCGTCGACCGAGGGCAGTCTCCGTGGTCGACCAAGCCATTGCCTGTGGTAGAGCAAGGCACAGTCCCTTGGTCAATTGAGGGCTGTCTCTGTGGTTGACCAAGGCATCACCTGTGGTAGAGAGAGGCACTGCCCGTCGGTGACTGATCGCATAGCATGAGGTTGACCAAGAGCAATGTCCATGGTTGACGAATCCATCGCCCATGGTAGAGCAAGGTATAGACTGTGGTCGAGGAAGACATCGCCCATGGTAGAGCGAGTTGTAGCCCATGGTTGAGAGAGGCACAGCCCTAGGTCGACCAAGGGCTGCCTCTGTGGTCAAACAAGCCAATGCCCCTGCTAGAGAAAGGCGCAGCCCATGGAAGTGCGAGGCACAGCCCTTGGTTGACCATGGTATTGCCCCTGGTCGAGCAAGGCACAGCATGTGGTAGACCCTACATCTCCAGTGGTAGAGCGAGGTGCAGCCAGTGGTTGACTGAGGGCCATCTGCGTGGTCGACCAAGCCATCACCCATGGCAGAGTGAGGCACAGCCCATTGTCAACCAAGCCATCACCTGTGGTAGAGCAAGGCACAGCTTGTGGTCGAGCAAGGCATTGCCCATGGTAGAGCGAGGTGCGGCCTGTGGTCGACCAAGGGCTGTCTCCATGGTCGACCAAGCCATTGCCTGTGGTGGAGCAAGGCATCACCTGTGGTAGAGCGAGGCACAGCCAGTGGTTGATGGAGGGCTGTCTCTCTGTTCAACGAAGCCAATGCCCATGGTAGAGCAAGCCACAGCCTGTGGCCGACCAAGGCATCGCCTGTCTTAGTGCGAGGCACAACCTGTCGTTGACTGAGGGCTGTCTCCATGGCCAACCAAGCCATTGCCCTTGGTAGAGTGAGGCACAGCCCATGCTCGACCATGCCATCACCTGTTGTAGAGAAAGGCACAGCCTATGGTTGAGCAAGCCATCGCCCATGGTAGAGCGAGGCACAGCCTGTGGTAGACCTTGGGCTGTCTCTGTGGTCGACCAAGCCATTGCCCGTGGTAGACCAAGGCACAGCCAGTGGTCAACCTGGGGCAGTCTCCATGGTTGACCATGCCATTGCTTGTGGTAGACCGAGGCACTGCCTGTTAGCAACCAAGTGCACAGCCTGTGGTCAACCGAGGGCTGTTACCATGGTCGACCAAGCTATTGCCTATGGTAGTACGATGCACAGCCCAGGGTCAAGCATTGCATCACCAGTGGTAGAGTGAGGCACAGTGATACGGGTAGAAGGACTAAACCAGCAGAAAGTAGAAGTTGGGGGGGGGGACAACTGTAATAAATGGGGGGCCAAATGAAACATATGTACTAGTTGAGGGCCTAGTTTGCAAGACCGTCATACTAGGACTGTTAAGATTGTTAGAGGCAGTTAAGGTCGTTGTCCGGCCGAACAGGATATAACAGAACAGGGCTGTCCTGTCTGGAGCATGCGATGAATAAACCGTCTCTCTTTCCCTTGGATGCCATCCTTGCCTCTCGATCCTTCCCCTCCCTTTCTCTCCCGATTCTCCTCCTCCCATCCGAATCGACCTCGACCCCCCTGTTGAGGTAGGATCGCCGATTCTGATCCATACCACTAGTATCAGAGCACGGTCCTGGCAAATGACGAACACCAGGGCCCAAGAGGCGGGACGAATCAATGCGCTTTTCAAGGAACATGAGCAAAAGCTGTTGGAGCTGCGGGAGACCCTATCCCACCATGATCAGAGGTTCGATGAACTCCGAACCGATATCCGGGGAATGATCCATGAGTTTCTAGCACAACCAACCAGGGGAATGGGGGTAGAGTCCCACGGAGCTGACAAGGGACTACAGGGAGTGGCGAATGCTGGAGGTCGCTACACGGCACACATGGGAAAGATGGAGTTTCCAAGATTTGCCGGGGAAGACGCGGAAGGCTGGATCTACCGTTGTCAACAATTCTTCGAATTTGATGGGACCCTGGAGGAGTCGAAGGTCAAATTAGCCTCAATCCACCTGGACAGCAAGGTGTTACAATGGCACCAAGCATTTTTGTTGCAGATGAGCCACCTGGGCCAGATGGTGGGATGGTCCGAGTACACTGTGGCCATCCGGTCACAGTTCAGTAGTCAGGCGTATGAGGACCCCTTCTTGGAACTCAAGAACTTGTATCAAACCCGGTCACTGCAAGAATACTTGGACCACTTCGACTTGCTGCTTAACAAGATACTCCATAAGGTAGAAGCGAATGATGAAATGGTGTTAAGCTGGTTCTTGGGAGGACTGAGGAAGGAAATCCAGAATCCTATTCGTATGCTGCGGCCACGGCTCTTGCACGAGGCCATAGCATTGGCCAAGATACAAGAGGATACCTTGAACTCTACGGAGGGGACGGGGGGCTCAGGTGGAAGGCAAGGGCAAGTGTGGCCACCAGTGGCCAGCAAGGTGCCTTCCAACTTCAAGACCACTCTGCAATACCCTTCGAAGGCACCTGACCAACGAAGGACTCCCCCGACGTCGGTGGGGCTACTGCCAACCCCATTCAGACCGATGACCCCCATGACGGTGCCAAGGGGGCCCAAGCACCTATCCAACCAAGAGATTAATGAGAAACGGGCTAAGGGCCAATGTTTTTTCTGTGATGAGAAATTCAGTCCTGCCCATGTTTGCCCCAAAAGGCGGCAGCCGTATATCCTAGAAGGAGAGGAGGAGTCCCCTGTGGAGGTCTCACCTGAGGATGAAAAGGAGCTAGAGGGAATGATACCTGAAATTTCTATACATGCTCTCAAGGGATCCCCTAGCTTGCAAACAATGCGAGTGCGGGGTTTGGCTAAGGGAAGGAGGTTGCAAATCATGATCGACTCAGGAAGCACCCACAACTTTGTTGATGAGCAGGTAGTGCAGACAGTAGGATGCAGCACCACTGCCATCAAACCCTTCCGAGTCACCGTGGCTAACGGCAGTATCCTGGAATGCAATTCAGTATGCCACAACTTTCACTGGAGCATGCTGGGAAACGAATTCACCACTGAAATGTGGGTGCTACCATTGCAAGGATATGACGTGATCTTGGGGGTGCAGTGGCTCAAAACACTAGGAGAGTTCAAATGGGACCTCAACAAGTATACCCTCAAGTTCAGCTGAGACGGGCAAGAGCACGTGTTACAAGGAATCCTCCAAGAGGACCTCTGTTGGGCCACCCCTAATCAGATGCAGAGGATGCTCCATTGCCTTGAACACATTGATTCCATCCAAATCTGCAGTCTCGTTGGAGTGAAGAGCGTCCATGTGGAAGAAGAATCAGCTACAGCAGTAGCTTTTGCTATTCTCGACCTCTTGGATGAATTCCAGGATGTCTTTGGGGAGCCGCGCGAGTTACCCCCAAATAGGGCGCATGACCATCGCATTCCACTACAAGATGGGGCTGCCCCTGTCAACATCCGACCTTATCGATATTCGGTAGATCAAAAAACTGCAATCGAACAAATGACAGCTGAAATGGCGAAAGCAGGGATCATCCGCCTAAGCCACAGTCCATACGCGTCTCCTGTCATTCTTGTCAAAAAGAAGGATGGATCCTGGCGCATGTGTGTGGATTACCGGGCACTCAATGCACTTACCATCAAGGACAAGTTTCCAATTCCCTTGATCGATGACCTCTTGGATGAACTACATGGGGCTCGATTGTTTTCCAAACTCAACTTGAAGTTGGGATACCATCAGATTCGCATGTATGAACCAGACGTGTACAAAACGGCATTTCGGACACACAATGGCCACTATGAGTTATGAGTCATGCCCTTCGGACTGACAAATGCCCCATCCACCTTTCAAGCCATGATGAATGATATTTTCCGACCTTACCTACGACGGTTTGTACTTGTCTTCTTTGATGACATCCTAGTTTACAGTGCCCAATTGCAGGAACACTTGGTGCACCTGCGGTCGGTCCTGCAGTTGCTTCGACAGCACCACTTATATGCCAAAAGGAGCAAGTGTTCATTTGGGGCCACCAAGGTGGAATACTTGGGACACTTCATCTCAGCAGAGGGTGTAGCTACTAACCCCAAAAAGCTGCAGGCCATCCGAGAGTGGCCCATACCGTAGACACTCCAGCAATTGAGGGGATTCTTGGGACTAACAGGATATTACCGGCGGTTCATCCGACATTATGGAATGATGAGCCGACCGCTCACGGACCTCCTCAAAAAAGGGGCCTTCTGCTGGTCTCTTGGGGCCACAACAGCATTTGAAGATTTGAAAACAGCTATGCTCCAGGCTCCAGTCTTGGCTTTGCCAGATTTCAACCAACGTTTCATAGTTGAGACGGATGCCTCAGGGTTCGGCATCGGAGCGGTCTTATCCCAGGGAGGCCATCCAATTGCATTTCTAAGTAAGCCCCTCTCCCTCAAACGTAGGAATTGTTCTGCATATGAACGGGAGCTGTTTGCTATCCTATCTGCCGTGCAGAAATGGGGTCATTACTTGCAGGGGAGGCCCTTCACGATTCGGATGGATCACAAAAGCTTGAAATTCTTGCTAGAGCAGAAGCTAAACACACCACTACAGCATGTGTGGCTGGTTAAGCTAGCAGGGTATAATTTTGACATCCAGTATAGAAAGGGTGCAGACAATGCGGCAGCTGACGCCCTCTCACGACTACCGAGGGAACAAGCTGGCTTGTGTGCCATCTCAACTATCTCCACGGAACTCTATCAAAGGATTCAAGATAGCTGGCAGTCGGACCCCCACCTACAGAGGATATTGGCAACCCTACAACAAGAAGGAAGAACGATGGGGCAATATACCTGGATAAGGAATCAACTATGAAAAAGGGGTTGCCTGGTGGTTGGGAATCTTCGGCCCCTACAGCAACAACTCATTGAATTGTTCCACAGTAGTGCCTGGGGGGGGGGGTCACTCAGGAGTGCAGGCGACCACTAAACGACTCCAAGCAGTCCTCACCTGGCCAGGTTTGCAGAAGCACGTTCGAGAATTTGTTCGAACTTGCACAGTGTGCCAGCAGAATAAGTATGACCTGACTGCCTCCCCCAGTCTGTTACAACCCCTTCCCATACCAAACCATGCCTTTAAGGAGATCTCCATGGACTTCATTGAAGGCCTTCCATCATCAGAGGGTAAGGAGGTCATCTTGGTGGTCGTCGACAGACACACCAAGTATGGCCATTTCATCGGGTTGGGACACCCATACACGGCCCCAATGGTTGCTCAACGATTCCTCGACCAGGTCTGCAAGCTTCACAGTTTGCTAGCAATGATCATCAACGATCGCAATCCTGTTTTCCTCAGCAATTTTGGAAGGAACTATTTCTCTTACAGGGGGTGGAACTCCGCTTCTCTTCAGCATACCACCCCCAGACCAAAGTTCTCAACCGATGCTTGGCATGTTATCTGCGGTGCATGAGTGGGCAACAACCCCACCGATGGTTCAAATGGCTTCCGCTGGCGGAATGGTGGTATAACACCACTTATCACACCGCTACCCAGACTACCCCCTTTGAGGCTCTATATGGGTTCCCTCCCCCAATCCATGTGCCCTACATGCCCCGTGATTCTTCTGTGGAAGTGGTTGCCCAGCTACTTACAGATCGGGAACAATTTCTTGACCTTCTCAAAGCTAACCTCCACAAGGCACAAGATCGCATGAAGCGACTGGCAAATAAGCACCGAACAGAATGCCAGTTCGAGATCAGGGACTGGGTGTTCTTGAAGCTTTAGCCCTATTGACAAACCTCCCTGAGACGTCGAGCCCCTCACAAGTTAGCTCCCTGTTACTATGGACCTTTCGCTGTCATGGAAAAAAAGGGGCCAGTTGCATACAAACTTGCCCTCCCAAATTGCTCTCAAATCCACCCTGTCTTCCATGTGTCGCTACTCAAAAGGGCGACTGGTCCTCCTATGGCGGATCCTATGGTGCTACCAAAGGAGGCACAACCCTCCCCAGTGCAACCGTTGGCCATCCTCGACCGGAAGATGGTGAAGAGGGGCAACCGTGCCGCAACCAAGGTCCTTGTTCAATGGTCTGACTCACCCATTACCGAGGCTACTTGGGAATTCCTCTACGATTTGCAGCAACGGTTTCCCACAGTCCACCTTGAGGACAAGGTTCTTGAAGGGCGGGAGAACTGATACGGGTAGAAGGACTAAACCAACAGAAAGCGGAAGTTGGGGGGGGACAACTGTAATAAATGGGGAGCCAAATGAAACATATGTACTAGTTGAGGGCCTAGTTTGCGAGACTGTCATACTAGGACTGTTAAGATTGTTAGAGGCAGTTAAGGTCGTTTTCCGGCCGAATAGGATATAATAGAATAGGGCTGTCCTGTCTGGAGCATGCGATGAATAAACCGTCTCTCTTTCCCTTGGATGCCATCCTTGCCTCTCGATCCTTCCCCTCCCTTTCTCTCCCGATTCTCCTCCTCCCTTCCGAATCGACCTCGACCCCCCTGTTGAGGTAGGATTGCCGATTCTGATCCATACCACACAGCACGTGGTCGACCAAGCCATTGTTGCTGGTAGAGCCAGGCATAGTCCGTGGCAGAGCAAGGCATCACCCGTGGTTGAGCAAGGCGCAGCAAGTGGTCGACCAAGGGCTGTCTCCATGGTTGACCAAGCCATCACCTGTGGTAGAGGGAGGTGCTGCCCATGGTCGATAAATGCATTGCCACAAGAACGATGAAGGGCTATCGCCGTGGTCAAGCAAGGCATCGCCTGTGGTAGAGCAAGGCACTTCCCATGATAGACTAATTCCACTGCCCACAGTTGATCAAGTCATTGCCCGTGAATGAACAAGTGCTGTTGATGTGGCCAAGCATGGCATTGCCCATGGAAGAGCGAGGCACAGCCCATGGTAGAGCAGGGCACAACCCATGGCTGAGCAGGGAATCTCCCATGGTAGAGCAAGGCATTGCCTGTGTGTGAGCGGGCACATAGCCTGTGGTCAACCGAGGGCTGTCTCTGTGGTCAACCAAGCCATTGCCTGTGGTAGCACAAGGCACATCCATTGGTTGACCAATCCCTCACCAGTGGTAGAGTGAGGCACAACCCATGGTCGAGCAAGGCATCGCCCGCTGTAGAGCCAGGATTACCTGTGGTCAAGCAAGGCATCACCCTTGGTAGAGCGAGGCACAGCCCGTGGTTGACCAAGCCATTGCCCGTAGTAGAGCAAGGCACAGCTCATGGTTGAGCAAGGCACAGATCCTGCTCAACGAAGGCATCGCCCGTGGTATAGCAAGGCACTGCCCATGAGCATCTGAGTGCACAACTCGTGGTCAATCAAGGCATCGATCATCATCAACCAAGGGCTGTCGCCCTAGTCGAGCAAGGCATCACCTGTGGTTGAGCATGGCACTGCCCGTCAGCAACTGAGTGTATAGCCCATGGTTGACTGAGGGTTGTCTCCATGGTGGACCAAGCCATCACCGATGGACGACCAAGTCACAGGCTGTGGATGAGCAAGGCATTCCCTGTGGTAGAGCAAGGCGTTCCCTGTGGTAGAGCAAGGCGTTGCCTGTGGGTGACTGAGCGCACAACCCATGGTTGATGAAGGGCTGCCTTGAGGTCGAACAAACCATTGCCCGTGGAAGAGTGAGGCACAACTCATGGTCGACCAAGCCATTGCCCGTGGTAGAGCAGAGTGCAACCCGACGTCAACCAAGTCATCACCCGTGGTAGAGCAGTGCACAGCCCTTTGTCAACCAGGCCATTGGCTGTGGTATAGTAAGGCACAGGCCATAGTGGAGCGAAAGCATCACTCGTGGTAGAGCACGGCACAGCCCATGGTCGAGACAGGCATCGCCTGTGGTAGAGCAGTGCACAGCCCATCGTTGACCAGGCCGTTGGCCATTGTAGAGCAAGGCACAGGCCATAGTGGAGCAAGGCATTGCCTGTGGTAGAGCAAGGCACTGCCCCTGAGCGAGCGACACATCATCCATGGCAGAACATGGCATAGCCCATGGTCGATGAATCAATTACCCATAGTAGAGCAAGGCATCACCTGTGGTATTGCAACCCACAGCCCGTGGTAGAGCAATGCACAACCCTTGGTCGACCAAGCCATTGCTCATGTTAGAGCATGGCACAGCCTGCAGTAGAGCAAGGCACAGGCTGTCGAGCAAGGCATGGCCCGTGGTCAACCATGCCCTATTGCCCTGGTTGATCAATGCATAGCCCCAAGATCGACCATGGGCTACCACCGTGGTTGAGCATGTCATCGCCCATATTATAGCAAGGCTCTGCCTGTGATCAACTAAGTCAACCACCTGTGGTCAATCAAGGCATCATCCGTGAATGACCAAGTGGTGTCACTGTGGTTGAGCAAGGAATCACCCATGGAGAAGTGAGGCACAACCCGTGGTGGACCAAGACATTGCCTGTGGTAGAGCAAGAAACAACCTGTGTTCGAGCAAGGCATCCCCCATGGTACAGCAACACACAGTCTGTGGCCGACCAAGGCATTGCTGGTGGTAGAGCCAGGCACTGTCTATGGTCGACCAAGCACTATTGCCGTGGTCAATCAACGTGTCACCCCAAGATTGACCAAGGGCTGTCGCCATGGTCGAGCAAGTCATCGCCTGTTTTAAAGCAAGGCATTGCCCATGATCGACTGAGTCCACAGCCCATGGTCGAATTAAGGCATTGCCCATGAATGACCAAGTGCTGTCGCTGTGGTCGAGCATGGCAATGCCTGTGGAAGAGCGAGCCACAGCCCATGGTTGACCAAGACATGGCCCATGGTAGAGCAAGGCACAGCCCGTGGTCGAGCAAGGCATCCCCCATGGTAGAGCAAGGCACGACCCATGGTCGACCAAGGCATTGCGCTGTTGCCGTCGTTGATCAAGGCATTGCTTGATGATCAACCAAGGACTGCCGCTGTGGTCAAGCAAGGCATCGCCCGTGGTAGAGCAGGCCACTGCCAATGAGCTAGCGAGTGCATAGCCCGTGGTCAGTCGAGTGCTGTCTCCTCGGCCGACCAAGCCATCGCCCCTGTTGTTACTGCCATAAGCTGTGAGCGGAGTAATGCGTACCGCAGGTTGTAGGTCGTGACTGCGGGAGAGCATACGTGCTTATGTGGGGCACGTGGAGAAAAGGTTTGTGGTTAGGAGGCTAAGCTAACAAGAGACTTGCTCGAGCAACCAAGCGGAGCGGTGCATAGCAAGGACTTGGTGGATGAAAGGCAGGTGCCATGGCCTTGGGGTCGATGCTGTTCGACCAATGCAAGGTGGATGATCGCTAAAGACAGCCCGGGAATGCTAAGGCATGAGCGGAGAGTGATTGAGAGGTGCTTGATCACTTCATGCCAGGGTCGATCGAAGGAGCCATGTGTTGCTGGTTGGTGACAGTGCACGGTGGACGAGTGGAGATGCAGACACACAGGTGAAGTCTTGATCATGCGGGACCTGATGATCAAGTGCATGGAGTGCGACTACTCACAGAAGGTGTGCGGGATGCTGTGGAGCACAGGATTGGTGCTCACAAGATAAGGATCATTGACACCAACATGGAAAGGATCGATTGTTTCCTTATGTAGAGTGGCTGATGATCAATCAGGAACCAAGTGGGCGCAGTTGTCCAGGTGTGTCCGAGAAGCTGTCCAGGTGTGGCCAAGACGCTGTCCAGGTGGGACGAACATGATCAAGATAGAAGATCATGTGATAACAGACAAGTGGGGAAAGTTTCTCCCGGGATATGGCAATCAATCTGTTATGGAAACAATCTTGGAGATTGTGGATCAAGGGCCAAGATTGGATGGATTGATATCTGATGGAGAGAATCAAGGGATTCTAGGATATCAGCTGCCATATCTAGTCTGTCCAACACCTCTATGTAAAGGAGGTTTAGTCTCATTCAAGAGGGGGGAGCCAAAAAGGAGCGATCCAGAATTCTCAAAGGAGAAACCACAAAGGTCTCAAGGCGTCTCATAGAGGAGAGTCAAGGAGAGCAGCTAGAGAGAGCTGGGAAACACGAGGGAGAGCGAGAGAGGTAGAGCATAGAGTTACTACTGCAAGTTGTAGCTCAGCAGTGAGTGGGGAGTGAGTCCTGTCTACCCTTGTAATGCCAAAGTGTGTCAGGTTAGAGTGTGTCGAGTGAGGAGTGTAAGTGGCATGGAGGTCGTGAGGCATATACTTGACAAGCTGAGTGAGTATGCTCTTGTAAAGGGTTTTTCATACTTGTACTATTGTGAATACAAGTGGAGTTTTCCCTTTGTATATTGCTCGTGTTCGTTTCATTGTGGTGTGATCATGTGCCAGGTGACATCAAACCCAGTTGCGAGGGGGGCTGGTTGGCAAGCGGAGCTGTCAACACCAGCGGGACGCGGATAAATTCAATCCCCACATTGGTCCTGTGACACCCATGGTAGAGCTAGGCACAGCCCGTGGTCGACCAAGCCATGGCCCATGGTTGAGCAAGGAATAGCCCGTGGTCAAGCAAGGCATAGACCGTGGTCAACAAAGGCATCCCTCATGGTAAAGTGAGGCACTGCCCATGGTCGACCTAGCAGTATTGCCGTGGTCGATCATGGTGTCGCCCCAAGATTGCCCATGGTCAACCCGCAATACCGCTATGTTGACCATGGGCAGTGCCTTGCTTTACCATGAGCATGGTCGCTGTGGTCAACTAAGGCATTGCCCATGTTAGAGCAAGGCACAGCCAATGGGCAACTGAGTGCACAACCCGTGGTCGATCAAGGCATTGCTTGTCATTGACCAAGGGCTGTCACCCTGGTTGAGCAAGGCATCGCCCATGGTAGAGCAAGGCACTGCCCATCACCGACTGAGCACACAGCCCGTGGTCAACCAAGGGCTATCTCCATGGTTGACTAAGCCAATGCCAGAGGTACGGCAAGGCACAGCCCATGGTCAAACAAGGCATCGCCCATGGTAGAGCGAGGAACAGCCATGGTCGACCAAACCATTGCCTGTTGCAGAGCAGGGCACAACATGTTGTCGACCAAGGCATTGCCCGTGGTAGAGCAATGCACAGCCCTTCATCGACCAGGCCATTGGCCGTGGTAGAGCAACGCACAGGACATGGAGGAGCAAGCTTTTGCCCCATGATCAATGAAGGGCTGTCACTATGGTTGAGCAAGGCACTGCCCTGACCGAGTGAGGCATCACCCATGGTAGAGCGTGGCACAGCCGGTGGTCAACCAAGCCATTGCCATTGGTAGAGCGGGGCACAGCTCGTGGTTGAGCAAGGCATCACCTGTGGTAGAGTGATGCACAGCCTTTGCTCGACATAGCCATTGCCCATGTTAGGGCATGGCACAGCCCATGGTGGAGCAAGGCATAGCCAGTGTTAGAGCAAGATGCAGCCCATGGTTGAGCAATGTATCACCCGTGCTAGAGCAAGGCACAGCTTGTGGATAAAGCACTATCACCATGGTTGATCAACATGTTTCCCCAAGATTGACCAAGGGTTGTCACTGTGGTCAAGCAAGGCATCGCCCATGGTAGAGCAAGGCACTGCCTGTGATCGACTAAGTCCACTGCCAGTGGTTGATCAAGGCATCGCCTGTAAATGACCTAGTGTTGTCACTGTGGTCAAGCAAGGCATCGCCCATGGAAGAGCGAGGCACAGCCCATGGTGGACCAAGACATTGACCATGGTAGAGCAAGGCACAGCCCGTGGTCTGCCAAGTGCTATTGCTGCCATCAATCAAAGCATTGCCCCATGATCAACCAAGGGTTGCCGCCATGGTGGAGCAAGGCATTGCCTGTGGTACAGCACGGCACTGCCTGTGAATGAGCGAGCGCAAAGATTGTGGTTGGTCAAGGGCTGTCTTCACAATCGACCAAGCCATCGCCTATGGTAGGGCAATGCACTTCCTGTGGTTGACCAAGGCATCGCCTGTGGTAGAGCAAGGCATTGCCGGTGGTCAAGCAAGGCATTGCCCTTGGTAGAGCGAGGCACAGCCCATGGTCAAGCAAACATTGGTCAATGAAGCCATTGCCCATGGTAAAGTAAGGGACTGCCCATGGTCGACCCAGCGCATTGGCAGTGGTCGATCAGGGTGTCGCCCCATGATTGACCATGGGCTATCACCATGGTCGACCAAAGCATCACTTGTGGTAGATCAAGGCACTGCCCATGAGCAACCAAGTGCAGAACCCATGCTTGATCAAGGTATTGACTGTCATTGACCAAGGGCTGTCACCCTGGTCCAGCAATGCGTCGCATGTGGTGGAGCAACGCACTGCCCATCAGTGACCGAGTGCACAGCCCATGGTTGACTGAGGGCTATCTCAGTGGTTGAACTCACCATCCCCTGAGGTAGACCAAGGCATAGCCCATCATCGAGCAAGGCATCGCTTGTGGTAGAGCAAGGCGTTGCCCATGAGTGACTGAGGGCAGAACATGTGGTCGGCCAAGGGCTGTCTCTGGGGACAAACAAACCATCCCCCATTGTTGGGCAAGGCACAGCCCATGGTCGAGCAAGGCATCATGCATGGTAGAGCAATGCTCAGCACTTTGTTGAGCAGGCCATTGGCCGTGGTAGAAGAAGGCATAGGCCATGGTGGAGTAAGGCATCGCCTGTGGTAGAGCAAGGCACCGCCCATGGTGGACCAAGGCATCTCCTGTGGTAGAGCAAGGCACTACCCGTGGTCGACCATGCACTGTCACCATGGTCGATCGAGGCTTCGCCCCATGATTTACCAGTGGCTGTCACCATGCTCGAGCAAGGCATGGCCACTGGTAGAGCAAGGCACCGCCCCTGAGCAAGCGAGGCATCATCCATGGAAGAGCTTGGCACAGCTCATGGACGACCGAGCCATTGCCCGTGGTCGGCCTAGCGCTGTCTCGTGGTCGACCAAGTCATCACCCATGGTAGAGCAAGGCACATCTCATGAGCATCCAAGTGCACAACCCATGGTCAAGCAAGGCATCGCCCGTCATTGACCAAGGGCTGTCACTCTGGTTGACCACGGCATCGCCCATGGTTGAGCATGGCACTACCCATCAGTGACCGAGTGCACAGGCCATGGTCGACTGAGGGCTGCCTCTGTGGTTGACCAAGCCATCACCCATGGTAGAGCAAGGCATCGCCTGCCCTCAATCAAGGGCTGTCACCATGGTTGAGCAAGGCATCACCTGTGGTAGACCAGGCGTTGCCCATGAGTGACCGAGCACACAATCCGTGGTCAACCAAGGGCTGTCTCCATGGTTGACAAAGCCATCACCCAAGGTAGAGCAAGGCACAACCCATGGATGAACAAGGCATCGCCTGCCTTCGACCAAGGGCTGTCACCATAGTCAAGCAAGGCATCACCCATGGTAGTGTGAGGCACAGCCCGTGGTTGACCAAGCCATTGCTCGTGGTAAAGCTAGGCACAATCCGTCTTCAACCAAGGCATCGCCCATGGTAGAGCACGGCACAGCCTGTGGTTGAGCAAGGCATTGCCCGTGGTCGAGCGATGCACAGCCCTTCGTTGACCAGGCCATTGGCCATGGTAGATCAACAACACACAGGACATGGAGGAGCAAGGCATCACCCATAGTAGAGCAAGGCACAGCCTGTTGTCAACCAAGGCATTGCCTGTGGAAGAGCAAGGTACTACCCGTGGTCAACCATGTGCTGTTGCCATGGTCGATCAAGGCTTCGCCCCATCATCTACCAAGGGCTGTCACCATGGTCGAGCAAGGCACTGCCCCTGAGTGAGCAAGCCATTGCCTGTGGTAGAGCAAGGCACAGCCCATGGTCAAGCAAGGCATCACCCGTGGTGGAGCAATGCACAGCCCGTGGTCAAGCAAGGCATCGCCCATGGTGGAGTGATGCACAGCCCTTGGTTGATGAAGCCATTGCCCATGTTAGGGCATGGCACAACCCATGGAGGAGCGAGGCATTGCTAGTGGTAAAGGAAGGCACAGCCTGTGGTAGAGCAAGGCATGGCCCATGGTTGACCAAGCGCTATCACCATGGTCGATCAACGCATCACCCCAAGATCGACCAAGGGCTGTCACCGTGGTCGAGCAACACATCGCCCATGGTAGAGCAAGGCACTGCTTGTGATTGACTAAGTCCACAGCCCATGGTCAATCAAGGCATTGCCCATGAACGACAAAGTGCTATCACAGTGGCCGAGCAAGGCATTGCCTATGGAAGAGCGAGGCACAGCCCATGGTCGAGCAAGGCATCCCCCATGGTAGAGTAAGACACAGCCTGTGGTTGACCAAGGCATTTCTTGTGGTAGAGCAAGGCACTGCCCATGGTCGACCAACCACTGTCGCCATCCTCAATCAAGGTGTCACCCCAAGATTGACCAAGGCTGTCGCCATGGAAGAGTGATGCACAACCCTTCATTGACCAGGCCATTCGCCATGGTAGAGCAAGGGACATGCCATGGTGGGGCAAGGCATCACCCGTGGTAGAGTAAGGCACAGCTTGTGGTTGACCAAGGCATCACCTGTGGTAGAGCAAGGCACTGCCCGTGGTCGACCATGCGCTGTTGCCATGGTTGATCATGGCTTTGCCCCACGATAGAGCAAGGCATCGCCCATGGTAGAGCAAGGCACTGCCCCTGATTGAGCAAGGCATCACCTGTGGTAGAGCGTGGCAGAGCTCATGGTCGACCAAGCCATTGCCCGTGGTAGAGCAAGGCACAGCCCACAGTCGCACAAGGCATCGCCCATGGTAGAGCAATGCACAGCCCTTGGTTGACCAAGCCATTGCCCATGTTAGGGCATTGCACAGCCCAAGGTGGAGCCAAGCAACGCTAGTGGTAGAGCAAGGCACAGCCCATGGTTGACCAAGTGCTATCGCCACGGTCGATCAACACGTCACCCCAAGATTGACCAAGGGCTGTTGCCAAGGTCGAGCAAGGCATTGTCCCTGGTAGAGCAAGGCACTGCCCATGATCAATTGAGCCCACAACTCATGGTTTACCAAGGCATCACCCTGGAATGACCAAGTGCTGTCACTGTGGTTGAGGAAGGCATCACCCTGTGGAAGAGCGAGGCACAGCCCATGGTCGACCAAGACATTGCCTGTGGTCGAGCAAGGCATCCCTGTGGTAGAGCAAGGCAGAACCTATGGTCGACCAAGGCATTGCTCGTGGTAGAGTAAGGCACTGCATGTGGTTGAGGAAGCACTGTCACTGTTGTCGATCAAGGCATTGCCCCATGATGGACCAAGGGCTGTCACTGTGGTCGAACAAGGCATCGCCCATGGTAGAGCAGAGTACTGCCCATGAGCAAGTGACCACATAGCCCGTGGTCAGTCGAGGGCGGTCTCCATGGTCAACCAAGCCATTGCCTGTGGTAGGGCAAGGCACATCCTGTGGTCGAGCAAGCCATCGATCGTGGTCCAGCAAGGCATCGCTCTTGATAGAGCATGTCACAGCTCATGGTCGACCAAGCCTTGGCCCGTGGTAGAGTGAGGCACAGCCCGTGGTAGAGCAAGGCACAGATCGTGGTCGACAAAGTCATCGCCCGTGGCAAGCAAGGCACTGCCCATGGTCGACCTAGCACTATCACCATGGTTGATCATGGCATCGCCCCATGATCGACCATGTGGTAGAGCAAGGCACAGCCTGTGGTCGACCAAGGCATTGACCATGGTATAGCAAGGCACAACCCATGGTCGACCAAGTGATGTCCCATGGTAGAGCAAGGTACAGTGCGTGGTTGACTGAGCGCTGTCTCTGTGGTCGACTAAGCCATCACCTGTGGTAGAGCAAGGCACCACGCGTGGTCTAGCAAGGCATCACCTGTGGTAGAGCGGGGCACGGCCCATGGTTGACCAAGTCATTGCCCGTCATAGAGCATGGCATTGCCAGTGGCAGAGCAGGGCACAACCTGTGGTTGACCAAGGCATCACTCATGGTCGACCAAGAGCTGTCACCGTGGTTAATCAAGATGTTGCCCCATGATCAACCTAGGGCTATCACCGTGGTCGAGCAAGACTTCACCTGTGGTAGAGCAAGGCACTGCACGTGAGTGACTGAGTTCACAGCCTGTGGTCGACCAAGGGCTGTCTCTGTGATTGACCAAGCCATCGCCCATGGTATAGCACAGCACAGCCTGTGGTGGAGCCAGGCACAACCCGTGGTTGAGCAATCCATCACCTGAGGAAGTGCCAGGCACTGCCCATGAGTGACTGGGTGCACAGCCCGTGGTTGAGAAGGCATCGCCTGAGGTAGAGCCAGACACTGCTCATGAGTGATTGAGTGCACTGCCCGTGGTCGACTGGGGGTTGTCTCCATGGTCAACAAGGACATCATCGATGGTAGTGCAAGGCACAGCCGTGGTCAAGCAAGGCAACCCCTAAGGAAGAGCCAGGCACTGACCTGAGCAACCGAGCGCACAGACTGTGTTCAACCAAGCCATCACCCATGGTACAGCATGGCACTGCCCGTGGTCAAGCAAGGCATCACCCAAGGTATAGCCAGGGACTGCACGTGAGTGATTGAGCGCACTGCTTGTGCCCAACCGAGGGTTGTGTCTGTGGGAGAGTGAGGCACAGCACGTGGTTGACCAAGCCTTGCCCCGTGGTAGAGTGAGGTACAGCCCGTGGTCGACCAAGTGATGACCTGTGGTAGAGCAAGTCACAGCCCGTGGTTGATGAAGCAATCGCTCATGGTAGAACAAGGCATGGCCCATGGTTGACCAAGCGATCCCCCCGTGGTAGAGCAATGCACAGCCCGTGGTCAACCAAGCCAATGCCCGTGGTATAGCATGACACAGCCTATGGTTGGGCAAGGCATCACCCTTGGTAGAGCAAGGCACAACCCGTGGTCAAACATGCCATTGCCGATGGTGGAACCAGGCACCGCTCGTGGTCGAGCAAGGCATCACCTATGGTAGAGTGAGGCACCGGCCATGGTCGAACAACACATCGCCCATGGTAGATCTAGGCACTGCCTGTGGTCGAGCAAGGTGTCACCCATGGAAGTGACAGGCACTGCCCGTGAGCGACCAAGTGCACAGCCCATGGTTGACTGAGGGCTGTCTCCCAGGTTGACCCAGCCAAAGCCCTTGGTAGAGTAAGGCATAGCCCATCATCAAGCAAGTCATCATTTGTGGTTGGGCAATGCACAGCCCATGGTCAAGCAGGGCATCACCCGAGGTAGAGCAAGGCACTGCCCATGGTTGACCACGGCTTCACTCGTGGTAGAGCAAAGCACTGCCCATGGCTGATGAAGAGCTGTCGCCAGGGTCGATCAGGGCATTGCCCAATGTTGACCAAGGGCTTTTGCCGTGGTAGAGCAAGGCACTACCCATGAGCGACCAAGTGCACAGCTTGTGGTCATTCAAGGCATTGCCTGTGATCGACCAAGGGCTATCACCATGGTCGAGCAAGGCACTGCCCATGGTGTAGCTAGGCACTGCCCTTGTGCGATCATGTGCACAGCCTGTGGTTGACCGAGGGCTGTCCCCATGGTCGACCAAGCCATCACTCGAGGTGGAGCAAGGCATCACCCATGGTAGAGAAAGGCACTGGCCATGGTCGATCAAGGCATCGCACATGGCAGAGCAATGCACAGCTCGTCAGTGATCGAGCACACTGCCCGTGGTTGACCAAGGGCTGTCTTCATGGTTGACCAAGCCATCACCTGTCGTAGACCAAGGTACAGCCCATGGTCGAGCAAAGCATCACCCATGGTCGAGTGAGGTGCGTCCCATTGTCAAACATGCCATTGCCCTTGGTACAGCATGGAACAGCTCATGGTCGGGCAAGGCAGAGCCAGGCACTGCTTGTGAGCAACCGAGCACCCTGCCCATGGTCGGCTGGGGGCTGTCTCCATGGTCGATGAAGCCATCACCTGTGGTAGGGCACGGCACAGCCTGTGGTTAAGCAAGGCATCCCCTGAGGTAGAGCCAGGCACTACCCTAAGCAACCGAGCGAACAGACCATGGTCAACCGAGGACTGTCTACATGGTTGACCAAGCCATCACCTGTGGTAGAGCAAGGCACAGCCCATGGTCGAGGAAGGCATCACCCGAGGCAGATCCAAGGACTGCTCGTGAGTGACAGAACACACAGCCCGTGGCCAACAAAGGGTTGTCTCCATGGTTGACCAAGCCATCACCTATGGTAGAGCGAGGCACAGGCTGTTGTTGACCAAGCCATGGCCTGTGATAGTGCAAGGCAGAGCTCATGGTGGAGCAAGGCATCCCCTGTAGTAGAGCAAGGGATAGCCCGCGGTTGACCAAGACATTGCTGGTAGTAGAGCAAGGCATCGCCCATGGTAGAGCCAGGAACAGCCCGTGGTCAACCAAGCTACGGCCCATGGTGGTGCGAGATACAACTTGAGGTAGAGTGAGGCACAGCCTGAGGTCGAGCAAGGCATCATTCATGGTAAAGCTAGGCACAGCTCATGATTGAGCAATGCATCGCCTAAGGTATAGCCAGGCACTGCCCTGAGCAACCGAGCACACAGATCGTGGTCAACAAAGCCATCGCCCATGGTACAGCAAGGCACAGCTCATGGTCGAGGAAGGCATCGCCCAAGGTATGGCCAGGGACTACCTGAGTGACCGAGCACATAGCCTGTGCCTGACCAAGGACTGTCTCCATGCTTGACCAAGCCATTGCCCATGGTAGAGAGAGGCACAGCCCATGGTCAACCAAGCCATGGCTTGTGGTAGAGCAAGGCACAGCCCATGGTTGACCAAGTGATCATCCGTGGTAGAGCAAGGCATGGCCTGTGGTTGACTAAGCGCTGTCACCGTGGTCCACTAAGCCTTCACCCATGACTGAGCCGGGCACCACCCATGGTTGAGCAAGGCGTCGCCCATGGTAAAGCGGGGAACAGACCATGGTGGACCAAGCCATTGCCCGTCGTGGAACAAGGCATTGCCCGTGGTAGAGCAGGGCACAGCCCATGGTCGACCAAGGCATCACCCATGGTAGAGGGAGGCACTGCCTGTGGTTGAGCAAGAGCTGTCACCATGGTTAATCAAGGTGTTGCACCATGATTGATCTATGACTGTCGCCATGGTTGAGCAAGACTTCACCTGTGGCACAGCAAGGCACTGCCCATGACCGACCAAGTGCAAAGCTGGTGGTCGACTGAGGGATGTCTCTGTGATTGACCAAGCCATTGCCCGTGGTTGAGCAAGGCACAGCCCGTGGTCTAGTAGGGCATCGCATAAGGTAGAGCCAGGCACTGCCCTGAGCAACTGAGCACACAGACCCTGGTCAACTGAGGGCTGCCTCCATGGTTGACCAGGCTGTCACCCGTGGTAGAGCAAGGAATAGCCAGTGGTCGAGCAAGGCTTCACTTGAGGCAGATCCAAGGACTGCCTAGCACACAGCCCATGGCTGAGAAAGGTCTGTATCCATGGTTGACCAAGCCATCGCCCATGGTAGAGTGAGTCACAGCGCATGATTGACCAAGCCATGGACTGTGGTAGAGCCAGGCACAGCCCGTGGTGCACCAAGGCATCGCCCATTGTATAGCAAGGCACAGTGTCACAGGGCCAATGTGGACCACAAATTTTCCGCACCCCGCTAGGCGTTGACAGCTCCGCCTGCCAACCAGCCCCCACTTGCAACCGAGGTTTGATGTCACTTGGCACACGACCACACCACAAGGAACGGACACGAGCAATATACAAAGGGAAAACTCCACTTGTATTCACAATTGCACAAGTATGAAAAACCCTTTACAAGAGCAAACTCACTCAGCTTGTCGAGTATATGCCTCACGACCTCCGTGCCGCTTACACTCCTCACTCAACACACCCTAACCCGACACACTTCGGCGTTACAAGGGTAGACGGGGCTCACTCCCCACTCACTGCTGAGCTACAACTTGCAGTAGCACCTCTATGCTCTGCCTCTCTCGCTCTCCCTCGTGTTTCCCAGCTTTCTCTAGCTGCTCTCCTCGACTCTCTTCACTGAGACATCTTGAGACCTTTGTGGTTTCTCCCTCTCTTGGGTTGTGCCTCTCGGTTATGTCTTGAATGAGATTGACGCCCCCTTTATATAGAGGAGCCTAGCAAACCCGATATGGCAACTGATATATTCGAATCCCTTGATTCACTCCATCAGTTTTCCAATCCGTCCAATCCCTTCAGGATTGTTTCCATAACAGACTGATTGCCATATCCCTGAGAAACTTTCCCGGACTGTTTGCTATCACATGATCTTCTATCTTGACCATGTACGTCCCACCTAGACAGCTCTTGGCCGCACCTAGACAGCTTCTCGAACGCACTTGGACACCTGCACCCCACTTGGTTCCTGATTGATCACCAGCCGCTCCGCATAAGGAAACAATCGATCCTTTCCATGTTGGTGTCAGCAATCCTTATCCCATGAGCACCGATCCTGCGCTCCACAGCATCCTGTGCACCTTCTGTGAGTGGTCGCACTCCACGCACTCGATCATTGGGTCCCGCATGATCAAGACTTCACTTGCGTGTCTGCATCTCCACTCGTCCACCGTGCACTGTCGCCGACCAGCAACACATGGCTCCTTCGATCGTCCCTGGCATGAAGTGATCAAGCGCCTCTCGATCACTCTCTGCTCATGCCTTAGCGTCCCTAGGCTGTCTAGCAATCATCCACCTTGCATTGGTCGACCAGCATCGACCCCAAGGCCATGGCACTTGCCTTCAGTCTACCAAGTCCTTGCTCCGCACCACTCCGCTTGGTTGCTCAAGCAAGTCTCTTGTCTAGCTTAGCCTCCTGACCACAAACCTTTTCTCCACGTGCCCCGCATAAGCACGTATGTGCTCCTGCAGTCACGAGGTACAATCTGTGGTACGCATTGTTCAGGCTCATAGCTCATGGCCATAACACACAGCCTGTGGTGCACCAAGGCATTGCCCATGGTAGAGCAAGGCACGGCCCATGGTCAACTGAGAGCTGTCTTTGTGGTCGAACCAAGCCATTGCCTGTGGTACAGAAAGGCACAGTCTGTGGTCGAGCACAGCATTGCTAGTAGTAGAGTAGGGCATAGACCATGGTCGACCATGCCATTGCCAATGGTTGAGCATTGCATTGCCCGTGGTAGAGCAGTGTACAGCCTGTTGTTGACCAAAGCATCGCCCGTGGTAGAGCAAGGCATTGCCACTGGTTGACCAAGAGTTGTCGCCGTGGTCGAGCAAGGCAATGACCATGGTAGAGCATGACACTGCTCTTGAGCAACCAAGTGCACAACCTGTGGTCGACTGAGGGCTGTCTCCATGGTCGCCCAAGCCATCGCCCATGGTAGGGCAAGGAACAGCCCCTGGTTGAGGAAGCCAACGCCCGTGGTAGAGCAATGCACAAGTCGTGGTCGAGCAAGCCATTGCCCGTGGTAGAGTGAGGCACAGTAAGTGGTTGGCCAAGTGATTGCCCATGGTAGACCAAGACACAGCCCGTGGTCAAGCAAGGCATCACACATGGTAGGGCAAGGCACTGCCCGTGTGCAACCAAGTGCATAGCCCGTGGTCGACCAAGCCATCACCCATGGTAGAGCAAGTTGCAACCATGGTCGAACATGCCATTGCCCGTCATAGAGCCAGGCACAGCCCGTGGTTGAGCAAGGCATTGCTTGAGGAAGTGCCAGGCACTGCCCATGATTGACTGAGGGCTGTCTCCATGGTTGACCAAGCCATCGCCTGTGGTAGAGCAAGGCATAGCCTGTGGTCAACCAAGGCATCACCTGTGGTAGAGCATGGCACTGCCTGTGGTCGACCAAGAGCTGGCACCGTGGTCATTCCATGTGTCGCCCCATGATTGACCATGGGCTGCCGCTGTGGTTGAGCAAGGTGATGGCCATGATAGAGCAAGGCACTGCCAGTGAGAGACCAACTGCACACTCTGTGGCTGACTGAGGGTTGTTTCCATGGTCAACCAAGGCATTGCCCATGCTAGAGCAAGGCACAGCCTGTGGTCGACCAAGCCATCACCCATGGCAGTGTAAGGCACAGCCCGAGCTTGAGCAAGGCATTGCCTGAGCTTGAGCAAGGCATTGCCCATGGTAGACCTAGGCACAGCCCGTGGTTGAGCAAGGCATTGCCAGAGGTAGAGCAAGGCATCGCACGTGGTAGGGCATGGCACTGCCTGTGAGAGACCGAGCGCAGCACCTGTGGTTGACTGATGGCTGTCTCCATGGTCGACCACGCCATCGCCCATGGTGGAGCAAGGCATGGCCAGTGGTCGAGCACAGCAACACCCGTGGTAGAGCAATGCACAGGCTATGGTCGAGCAAGCCATCTTCATTGGTAGAGCTAGGCACCACCTGTGGTTGAGCAAGGCATCGCGCATGGTAGAGCGGGGCACAGCCTGTGGTCGACCAAGCCATTGCTCGTCATGGAGCAAGGCATTGCCTATGGTAGAGCAGGGCACAGCCCGTGGTCGACCAAGGCATCACCCGTGCTAGAGGTAGGCACTGCCCCTGGTCGAGCAAGAGCTGTCACCATGGTTAATCAAGGCATTGCCCCATGATCGACCTAGGCATTGCGCATGGTAGAGCGGGGCACAGCCTGTGGTCAACCAAGCCATTGCTCGTCATGGAGCAAGGCATTGCTTGTGGTAGAGCAGGGCACAGCCCGTGGTTGACCAAGGCATCACCCGTGCTAGAGGTAGGCACTGCCCGTGGTCGAGCAAGAGCTGTCACCATGGTTAATCAAGGCATTGCCCCATGATCGACCTAGGCCTGTCGCCATGGTTGAGCATGACTTCACCCATTGTAGAGCAAGGCACTGCCCATCAGTGACCAAGTGCACAGCTGGTGGTCGACCGAGGGCTGTCTCCATGATTGACCAAGCCATTGCCTGTGGTAAGGCAAGGCAGAACTCGTGGTCTAGTAAGGCATTGCCTGAGGTAGAGCCAGGCACTGCCCTGAGCAACTGAGCACACAGAACATGGTCGACTGAGGGCTGTCTCCATGGTCGACCAAGCCATCATCTGTGGTAGAGCTAGGCATACCTAGTGGTCGAGCAAGGTATTGCATGAGGTAGATCCAAGGACTGCTAGTCAGCAACTGAGCACACAGCCTGTGGCCGACCAAGGGCTGTCTCCATGGTAGACCAAGCCATTGCCTGTGGTAGAGCGAGGCACAACCTGTGGTTGACCAAGCCATGGCCCATGGTAGAGAAAGGCACAGCTTGTGATGAAGCAAGGCATCGCCTGCTGTAGAGCAAGGCACAGCCTGTGCTCGACCAAGGCATCGCCCATGGTAGAGCAAGGAACAGACCGTGGTCGATTGAGGGCTGTCTCTGTGGTCAACCAAGCCATTGCCCATGGTAGAGTGAGGCACAACCTGTGGTGGAGCAAGGCATCACCCATTGTAGAGCAAGGCATAGCTCATCATCGACCAAGGCATCTCCCGTGGTAGAGCAAGGCATTGTTAGTGGTTGACCAAGAGTTGTCGCCAGGGTTGAGCAAGGCAATGACCATGGTAGAGCATGGAATTGCCCATGGTCAAGCAAGCCAATGCCCATGATAGCGCAACACACAGGTCGGGGTCGAGCAAGCCATCGCTGGTGGTAGAGCAAGGCACAGTATGTGGTCAGCCAAGTGATTGCTTGTGGTAGACCAAAGCACAGCCCATGGTCGAGCATGGCATCACACATGGTAGGGCAAAGTACTGCCCATGAGCAACCGAGTGCACAGCCCATGGTCGACTGAGGGCTATCTTCGTGGTCAACCAAACCATTGCCCATACTAGAGCGAGCTGCACCCATGGTTGAGCATGTCTTGCCCATGGTAGAGCCAGGCACAGCCTATGGTCGAGCAAGGCATCACCCGAAGAAGTGCCAGGCACTGCCCGTGAGCGACCAAGTGCACAGCCCGTGGTCGACTGAGGGCTCTCTTCATGGTCAACCAAGCCATTGCCCATGGTAGAGCAAGGCATAACCTATGGTTGAGCAAGGCATTGCCTGTGGTTGCACAAGGCACAGCCCATGGTCGAGCAAGGCATCATCCGAGGTAGAGCATGGCTGCTGACGCATTGAGCAGGAAGGCAGTAGAGATGGTTGCTGCACTGACCCAGCTGGAATCCGACTTCATGGCCAAACTGAAGGATCAGGCGAAGGAGGATCGGGTATACCAGAAGCTGGTCGTGCAAGTCCAAGATGGTACCATGAGGAGGTATTGGATTGAGGATGGCTTGCTGTACGCGAAGGGTGGTTGCGTGTTCATCCCCAGCGGAGGGCTGAGGACTAAGCTGTTGCGCGAACATCATGATGCGCAATGGGCTGGGCATCCCGGACGAGAAAGGATGCTTGCGCTATTGACCCGCTCCTACTTCTGGCCGAAGATGGAGAATGATGTTGAACTTTTCATCAAGACATGTCTTGTTTGCCAACAAGACAAGGTAGAGCGGCGCGCTGAGGCAGGCTTGCTGCAGCCTTTGCCTATTCCAGAGAAACGTTGGGTGTCGGTTTCTATGGACTTCATCAGCGGCTTCCCGGAGGTTAAAGGCTTCGATGGAGTCATGGTGGTGGTAGACAGGTTCTCAAAGTATGGGATCTTCAGGCTTACCCCAAAGAATTGTTTAGCAAAGACGGCGGTAAAAGAGTTCTATCGCCATGTGGTTAAGTTGTTTAGGATCCCAACGGACATCGTAAGTGATCGAGATGCAAGGTTCACCGGGAGGTTCTAGACCCATCTCTTCAACATGATGGGGACGGAGCTAAAGTTCTCAACAGCAAACCACCCACAGACGGATGACCAAACGGAAAGGATGAACCAGCTGCTGGAAGAGTATTTGTGGCACTATGTCACTGCCAGTCAGTGGAATTGGCTGGAACTCCTGGACACAGTGCAGTTTTGCTACAACCTGCACCGGTCCTCGGCAACTGGGTTCAGTCCGTTTGAGCTCACCTTGGGCTACCAACCATCAACCCCTTCCGAAGTGGCCCTTCAGAAGAAAGAAGGGCCATGTCCTGCTACCTACCGCTTTGCCCGGAACAAGCAGGAAATGCTCGAGGAAGCGCAGGACAGCCTAGCCAAAGCTGTCCGCCGCATGAAGAAATATGCGGACCAGGGGCATCGACCGCTGGAATTTCAGGTTGGTGACAAGGTCATGCTAAAGTTGACGCCCCAAATCTGGAAGAAAGTGACAAGCAAAAGATGGCACAAGGGCCTCATCCGGTGCTATGATGGGCCATTTGAGGTTGTGAAGCGGATTGGCAAGGTGGCTTACTGCTTAGCACTGCCCGAAAGGATGAAGATTCATCCTACCTTCCATGTCATCTTCCTAAAGCCTCACCACAAGGACGCTGATGTGGAATGCGCGAGGGCAAGGCAGGCTCCGTTGAATGTACGCACAGAGTTGGATAAGGAGATTGACCAAGTTCTGGACCGACATGTGTTGGGATACAGCAAGAAGAACCGGAGAATGGAGTATCTGGTTCTATGGAAAGGTTTGCCAAGGTCGGAAGCAAGTTGGGAGAAGGAGGCGACACTCTGGCAATTCGAGGAGAAGATCCAGGAGTACCTCCACTCTATTCCGATGAGGGCATCGGCTTCCTCAAGTGGGGGAGGTTTGTAAGCCCCTCAATGCTCGGACACGAATATGGCTGCTACGTGGGTCCTCGATCGCATAGCAACCAGGGCCAGGGTCGGGGAAAGACTGCCGAAGGATCATCTGGTATGGAAGGGTGAGCGGGCAGGCGACAGGGGCAAAGGGTTCTCCCGCAAGCCTCGTCCCTAAGCGGACTGGCAAGCGATGTGCGTGGCTGCTCCTGCAAGAGGCGCTCAAGGGCGGATGATGGGGACATCCTAGGCTCTCACAGGACTCGCTCCAAGGTGAGCTGGTAGACCACAGACACACGACTGCTCCTGCAACACTCGCTCCAGGATGGGCGACCCGGTCGCTCTAGGAATGCCATAAGCCCCACAAGTTCCCTAAGGATAGTCGCTCATGGTCGAGCGGCACCGCAGGTGCCAGGAACTGATCCAAGGCGTGCGCACGGGCCCAGGGCCGAGCTGAGTGTCGGTGGCACTCAGCCGGACCAGACCGGATTAGGTCATGGGGGCATGGGCTCCTGGTCAGAGAACTGACCCGAAGACTGAGCTGGCAAGCAATCAGTCCAACTGCTGCTGTCAATCCGACTGCTGCAGTCACCAACTCCTGCTCAGTAGGTGGGAGAGGCATGGCTGGCCGGTGCTGGACAACCTGCCCCGCAAGGATAAATGGGGAGGCAGCCAGACGACCAGAAGACACACGAAGGAACACACACAGACACACTTCTGGTGAACGAGCAAGCTAGCGGGCGAGCGAGCAAGCCAGATCAGGAGGAAGGAAGACTGGAGCAAAGGAAGGAAAGTCCTTGACAGAGAGCCGATCCAGGAAGGCCGGTAGCGCTGTCTCCAGTCCCTCCAGCCGTGCATGGACTCCCGGGGCGAGTTCACCTGTCCAAGTGTGCAAGTGTGGAACGCACAAAGGCACATACTTGGAGTGTCCGTGTGGAATTGTGTAAGGGTTTTGCATTCTTGTAATTCAGATTGTGAATACGAGTGAGATTTCCCTTACCTTGTATTGTTCGGTTCTGTCCCTTTGTTACTAAACCTCACTGAGCTGCATTGTTGCGTGTGTTTGAGTTGGCTGAGAGTGTGCGGGACACTGCTCGGCACCATCGCAGGATCGAAAAAAATTCGGGTGAAGTCTGACCCCTGTGACAGTTTGGTTGACCATGGGCTGTGCCTCACTCTACCACGGGTGATGCCTTCCTCTACTATGGGACAGCCCTTGGTCAATCAAGGGTAAATGCGTGTATCAACCATGGCAACAGCTCTTGGTTGACCACAGAGACATCCCTCGGTCAACTGCGGGCTGTGCGGTCAGTCACTCACAGGCATTGCCCTGCTCTACCACAGTCGTTGCCTTTCTCGACCACAGGCAACAGCCCTTGGTCGATCATGGGGTGACGCCATCAACAACCACAGCAATAGCTCTTGGTTGACCACCGGCAGTGGCATGCTCTACCGCAGATGAGGCCTTGCTCGACCATGGGTTGTGCCTCACTCTACCATGGGCAATGCCTTACTAGACCACGGGCTGTGCCTCGTCGTACCTCAGTCGACCACGGGCTGTACACTCTGTCTCTCACAGGCAGTGCTTGGTTGTACCTCGGGCAATGCCTTCCTCGACCATGGGCTGTGTCTTGCTCTACCAAGGGCCATGGCATGTTTCACCATGGTCTGTGCCTTGGCCAACCATGGGTGATGCCTCGCTCAACCACAGGCTGTGCCAAGCTCTAGCAAGGGCAATGGCTGCATCAACCATGGAGACAGCGTTCGATTGGCCATGGAGACAGCCCTTGGTCGACCACAGGCTGTGCCTTGTTCTAGCACGGGCAATGGCTTGGCCGACCATAGAGACAGTCCCCTGTTGACCATGGGCTATGCGCTTGGTCACTCACGGGCAGTGACTTGGTCTACAACGGTCAATGCCTTCATCGACCATGGCAACAGCCCTTGGTCATTCACAGGTTGATGCCTTGATTGACTATGAGCTATGCACTCGGTTGCTCACAGGCAGTGCCTTGCTCCACCACAGGCGATAGCCCTTGGTCAATGACCGGTGATGCCTAGAATGACCATGGGCTATGTGTCACTCTACCATGGGTGATGGCTAGGTGAACCAGGGAGACATCCCTTGGTTCACCATGGGCTGTGCGCACGGTAGCTCAAGGGCAGTGCCTGGCTCTACCTTGGGCGATGCCATGCTTGACCACACACTGTGCCTTGCTCTACCACAGACAATGCCTTGCTCGACCATGACTGTGCCACCGATGATGGTTTGTAAGCCCCTCAATGCTGGGACATGAATATGGCTGCTATGCGAACCCTCGATCGCATGGCAACCAGGATCGGGATCATGGGAAGACTGCCGAAGGATCAGTCGCATGGAAGGGTGAGCGGGCAGGTGACATGGGCAAAGGGTTCTCCCGCAAGCCTCGTCCCTAAGTGGGCTGGCAAGCGATGTGTGCGGCTGCTCCCGCAAGATGTGCTCAAGGGCGGATGACGGGGACGTCCTAGGCTCTCACAGGACTTGCTCTAAGGCGAAGCTGGCAGGACCACGGGCACGCGACTGCTCCCGCAGCACTTGCTCAAGGATGGGCGACCTGGTTGCTCTAGGAATGCCATAAGCCCGCAAGTTCCCTAAGGATGGTTGCTCATGGTCGAGCGGCGCCGCTGATACCAGGAGCCGATCCAAGGCGCGGGCACGGGCCCGGAGACAAACTGAGTGTCGGTGGCACTCAGACCAGTCCAACCGAATTAGGTCGTGGGGGCATGGGCTCCCGGTCAGAGGACTGAGCTGGCAAACAATCAGTCCAACTGCTCCAGTCCATCCAACTGCTCCAGCCAATCCCACTGCTGCAGGTACCAACTGCTGCTCGGGTAGGTGGGAGAAGCAGGGCTGCCAGGGACTGTGCAACCTGCCCCTGCAAGGATAAAGTGGACAGCTGGGTGGGCACGAAAGGGGGAGCACGGAAGCACGGGAAAAGCAGAAAGCACAATGCACAGACGCATGGAAGGGGGCACGCAGGGAGGAATGCAGGCAAGCAAGCTAGCAAGCAAGCAAGCCAGGTGAGGGGGAAGAAGACTGGGGCAAGGTGCTGCCTCCAGTTCCTCCAAACCGTGCGTGAGCTTCCAGGGGGAAGTTCACCTGCCCAAGTTCTGGGCGTGACCGTGCAGGCGAGCGAGCAAGCCAGGTGAGGAGGAAGAAGACTGGAGCAAGGTGCTGCCTCCAGTTCCTCCAAACCGTGCATGAGCTTCCAGGGGGAAGTTCACCTGCCCAAGTTCTGGGCGTGACTGTGCAGGTGAGTGAGCAAGCATGTAGGCAAGCAGGCGAGTGAGCAAGCCAGGTGAGGAGGAAGAAGACTGGAGCAAGGTGCTGCCTCCAGTTCCTCCAAACCGTGCATGAGCTTCCAGGGGGAAGTTCACCTGCCCAAGTTCTGGGCGTGACTGTGCAGGTGAGTGAGCAAGCATGTAGGCAAGCAGGCGAGTGAGCAAGCCAGGTGAGGAGGAAGAAGACTGGAGCAAGGTGCTGCCTCCAGTTCCTCCAAACCGTGCGTGAGCTTCCAGGGGGAAGTTCACCTGCCCAAGTTCTGGGCATGACCGTGCAGGCGAGCGAGCGAGCATGTAGGCAAGCAGGCGAGTGAGCAAGCCAGGTGAGGAGGAAGAAGACTGGAGCAAGGTGCTGCCTCCAGTTCCTCCAAACTGTGCGTGAGCTTCCAGGGGGAAGTTCACCTGCCCAAATTCTGGGCGTGACTGTGCAGGCAAGCGAGCAAGCCAGGTGAGGAGGAAGATGACTGGAGCAAGGTGCTGCCTCCAGTTCCTCCAAACTGTGCGTGAGCTTCCAGGGGGGAGTTCACCTGCCCAAGGGAAATGTGCAAGTGCTGGATGCACGAGGCACATTCTGGGCATTACCAAGCAGGCGAGTGAGTGAGCAAGCAAGGAGGCGAGCGAGCAAGCAAGGAGGCGAGCGAGCGAGCAAGCCAGGCAAGGAGGAAGAAGACTGGAGCAAGGTGCAGCCTCCAGTTCCTCCAAGCCGTGTGTGAGCTTCCCAGGCAAAGTTCACCTGCCCAAGGGAGATGTGCAAGTGCTAGACGCATGAGGCACATTCTGGGCATTACCGTGCAGGCGAGCGAGCGATTAAGCCAGGCAAGGAGGAAGAAGACTGGAGCAAGGTGCGGCCTCCAGTTCCTCCAAGCCGTGTGTCAGCTTCCCGGGCGAGGTTCACCTGCCCAAGGGAGATGTGCAAGTGCTGGATGCATGAGGCACATTGTGGGCATTACCGTGCAGGCAAGTGAGCGAGCAAGCCAGGTGAGGAGGAAAAATACTGGAACAAGGTGCTGCCTCCAGTTCCTCCAAGCCATGCGTGAGCTTCCAGGGCGAAGCTCACCTGCCCAAGGGAGGAGTGCAAGTGCTGGACGCACGAGGCACATTCTGGGCGTCACTGTGCAGGCGAGCGAGCAAGCAAGCAAGCGGGCAAGTGAGCGAGCAAGCCAGGTGAGGGGGAAGAAGACTGGAGCAAGGTGCTGTCTCAAGTTCCTCCAAGCTGTGCATGAGCTTCCGGGGCGAAGCTCACCTGTCCAAATGAGGCAAGCAAGCAAGTAAGTGAGCCAGCCAGGCGAGGAGTGAAGAAGACTGGAGCAAAGGAAGAGATGTCCTTGACAGAAAGCCGAACCAGGAAGGCCGGCGGTGCTGTCTCCAGTTCTCCAAGCCATGCGTGGACTTCCTGGGCGAAGTTCACCTGTCCAAGTGAGGAGTGCAAGTGCTGGGCACATGAGGCACATACTTGGCGCAACCGTGCAAGGTCGTGTAAGGGTTTTGCTTATTCTTGTAATCCAGGTTTGTGAATACAAGTGAGATTTCCCTTAGCTTGCACTGCCCGATCTTGATCCTTTGTTGCTAAACCTCGCCAAGCTGCATTGCTGCATGTGTTTGGGTTGGCTGAGAGTGTGCGGGACACTGCTCAGCACCATCGCAGGATCGGAAAAATTCGGGTGAAGTCCAACCCCTGTGACAGCTTGGTTGGCCCTGGAGACAGCGCTCGGTTGACCATGGGCTGTGTGCTCAGTCGCTCATGGCCAGTGCCTGGCTCTACCTCAGGTGATGCCCTACATGACCGCAGGCTTTGCCTTGCCCAACCATGGGCAGTGCCTCACTCAACCACGGGCTGTGCCTTGCTCTACCACAGGCCATGGCTTGGTTTACCATGGGCTATGCCTTGCTGTACCTCGGTCGACCACGGGCTGCACACTCGGTCTCTCACGGGCAGCGCTTGCTTGTACCTCAGGCAATGCCTTCCTCGAGCATGGGCAATGGCTTGGTTGACCCTGGAGACAGCCCTCGGTCGACCATGGGCTGTGCGCTCAGTCGCTCAAGGCCAGTGCCTAGCTCTACCTCAGGCAATGCCCTACATGACTTTGAGCTGTGCCTTGCCCAACCATGGGCAATGCCTCACTCAACCATGGGCTGTGCCTTGCACTACCACGAGTGATGGCTTGGTCAACCAGGGAGATAGCCCTCAGTTCACCATGGGCTATGCGCTCGGTAGCTCACAGACAGTGCCTGGCTCTACCTCAAGCAATGCCATGCTCGACCACACATTGTGCATTGCTCTACCATGGTTGATGCCTTGCTCGACCATGACTGTGCCTTGTTCTGCCACTGGCAATGGCTTGGTCGACCATGGAGACATCCATTGGTCAAGCATGGGCCATGCCTTGCTCTACCATGGGTGATGGCTTGGTCAACAGTGGGCTGTGCACTCAGTCATTCATGGGCAGTGCTTGGCTCTACCTCAACCAATGCCTTGCTCGACCACGGGTTGTGCTTGGCTATACCACGGGCAGCGCCTTCCCTGACCACGGGCTGTGCCTCTCTCTACCAGGGGGGATGGCTTGGTCGACCATGGAGATAGCCCTTGGTGGACCACAAGCTGTGCACTCGATTGCTCATGGGCCGTGCAATGCTCGACGACATGTGTCGCCTTGCTTGTCCTCAGGCTGTGCCTTGCTCTTCCACTGGCAATGGCTTGGTTGAACAAAGGCTGTGCCTCACTCTACCCCGGGCGATGGCTTGCTTGACTGTGGCCTGGGCCTTGCTCTACTACAAGCGCTGCTTTGATTGACAATGGCCTGTGCCATGCTTTACCCCGGGCAATGGCTTGGTTGACCATGGGCTGTGCCTTGCTCTATGATGGGTGATGGCTTGGTTGACCACAGAGATAGCCCTCAGTCAGCCACCAGGTGTGTGCTTGGTTGCACACAGGCAATGCCTTGCTCTGCCATGGGCGATGCCTTTCTCCACCCCGGGCTGTGCCTGGCTCTATCATGGGAGATGCCTTGCTTGACCCCAGGCTGTGCCTTCCTCTACCATGGGCAATGGCTTGTTCGACCATGGCTGTGCCTCACCCTACCACGGGCGATGGCTTGGTTGACCACAGGCTGTACTTGTAGTCTCTCATGGGCAGTGCCTTGCAATACCAAGGACCATGGCATATTTGACCATGGGCTGTGCCTTGCTCTACGACAGGCAATGCCATGCTCGACCACGGGCTGTGCCTTTGCCAACCACATGCCTTGGTCTACAATGGAGACAGCCCTCAGTCGACCACAGGCGATGCCTTGCTCCACCACTGGCTGTGCCTTCCCCAACAACCATGGTTGATGCCTGGCGCAACCACGGGCTGTGCCTTGCTATACCAAGGGCGATGGCTTGGTTGACCACAGAGACAGCTCTTGGTCCACCACCGGCTGTGTGTCACTTTCCCACAGGTGATGGCTTGGTCAACCATGGAGCCAGCCCTTAGTCGACCATGAGCTGTGTGCTTGGTCACTCACAGGTAGTGCCTTGCTCTACCACGGTCGATGCATTGGTCAACCACGGCGACAGCCCTTGGTCAATGATGAAAGATGCGTAGATCAACCATGGGCTGTGCAAATAGTCACTGACAGGCAGTACCCTGCTCTACCATGGGCAATGCCTTGCTTGGCCATGGCGACTGCGCTTATTCGATCATTGGGTGATGCCTTGATACAGCAACAGTGCTTCGTAGACTACGGGCAGTGACTTGCTCTACCATGGGCGATGTGCTGCTTAGCCATTGGCTGTGCCTAGCACTACGAAGGGCATTGCCATGCTCGACCACGGGCCGTGCCTCGCACTACCACGAGCGATGCCTTGCTCAAACACTGGTTGTGCCTTGCTCTACCATGGGCGATGCCTTGCTCCACAATGAGTTGTGTCTTGCTCTACTATGGGCCATGGCTTCGTTGACCATGGGATGTGCCTCAATCTACCATGGGCGATGATGCCTTGGCCAACCACGGAGACAGCCCTCGGTAGGGCATGGGTTGTGCACACAGTCATTTGCAGGCAGTGCCTTCCTCTGCCACGGTCTTTGGCTTGCTCAACCACGGTGACAGCTCTTGGTCGACCATAGGAAGTGCCTTGCTCTACCATGAGTGATGCCATGCTCCACCACGGACAATGGCATGGTCGACCATGGGCTGTGCCCTGCTCTACTACGGGCAATGGCTTGGCTGGCCATGGAGGCAGCCCCTGGTCAACCACTAGCAGTGCCTTGCTCTACCTCGGGTGATGCCTTCCTCGACCACAGGCTGTGCCTTGCCCAACCATGGGTGATGCCCTTCTCGACCATGGGCTATGCCTTGCTCTACCAGAGGCAATGGCTTGGTCAACCCTAGAGACAGCCCTAGGTCGACCACAGGCTGTGCGCACGGTTGCTCATGGGCAATGCCTGTCACTTCCACAGGCGATGCCTTGCTCAACCACAGGCTCTGCCTAGCTCTACCATGGGCAACGCCTTACTTGACCACAGGCTGTGCCTGGCTCTACCATGGGCAATGTCTTGTTCAACCACAGGCGGTGCCTCCCTTTGCAACAGGCAATGCCTTGCTCGACCACTGGCTGTGCTTGGCTCTGCCACAGGCTGTGCCCAGGTCCACCACAGGCAATAGCATGTTCAACCATGGGATGTGCCATGCTATTCCACAGGCATTGGCTTGGTCGATCACAGAGACAGCCCTCAGTCGACCACAGGCTGTGCACTTGGTCACTCACGGGCAGTGCCTTGCTCTACCAAGGGCGATGGCTTGGTCGACCACAGAGACATCCCTCGGTCGACCACAGACAATGCCTTGCTCTACCATGGGCGATGGCTTGGTCAACAATGGAGACTGCCCTTGGTTGACCACAGGCTGTGCCTTGCTTTTCCATGGGTGATGGCTCGGTCAAACACAGGTTGTACGCTTGGTCTCTCACAGGTGGTGCCTGGCTCTAACTCAGGCAATGCCTTGCTCGACCATGGGCTGTGCCTTGCTTGACCACGGTCTGTGCCTTTCTCTATCAAGGGCTATGGGATGTTCGACCACAGGCTGTTCCTCGCTCTACCACTTGCTCTACCACGGGCTATGCCTTGCTTGACCACGGGCTGTGCCTTTCTCTATCAAGGGCTATGGGATGTTCAACCACAGGCTGTGCCTCGCTCTACCACAGGCGATGCCTTGCTCAACCATGGGCTATGCCTTGCCCAACCATGGGCAATGGCTTGGTCGACCATTGGTACAGCCCTCAGTTGACCATGGGCTGTGTGCTCGGTCACTCACGGGCAGTGCCTAGCTGAACCACAGGCAATGCCTTGCTCTACCACAGGTGACACCTTGCTTGACTAGGTGTAAAGCCTCCTCAACCATGGGCAATACTTGGCTCTACCACGAGAAATGCCTTCTTGACCACGGGCTGTGCCTTGCTCTACCACAAGCAATGCCTTCTCAACCATGGGTTGTGCCTTGCTCTACTACGGGCGATGGTTTGGTTGACCACAGAGAAAGCCCTCAGTTAACCACAGGCTGTGTGCTCAGTTGCTCATAGGCAGTGCCATGCTCTACCACAAGCAATGCCGTGCTCCGCCATGGGCTGTGCCTCACTCTACCACGGGCGATGCCTTCTCGACCATGGGCTGTATGGCTTGGTCGACCACAAGCTGTGCACTCAGTCACTCATGGGCAGTGCCTTGCTCTAACTTGGGTGATGCCTTGCTCAACAACAGGTTGTGCCATGTTCTACCACAGGCAATACCTTGCTCGACCTTGGGCTGCGCCTCCCTTACCACAGGCAATGGCTTGGTCGACCACAGAGACAGCCCTCAGTCAACTAGGAGCTGTGCACTCAGTCGCTCATGGGCTGTGCCTTGCTCTACCACTTGCAATGCCATCGTCAACCATGGGCTGTGCCCTACTTGACTTTCTTAACCTGCAAGTTTGACTTTCTTAGCCTCCGAGTAGTTATGGCACCCAAATATTGCAATCTCTTCATCCTTCCTCTTGGTAGAGCAATGCACAGCCCATGGTCAAGCAAGGCATCACCCTTGTTAGGACGAGGCAGTGCCCATCAGTGATCGAGCACACAGCCCATGGTTGACTGAGGGCTGTCTCCGTAGTCAACCAAGCCATTGCCTGTGGTAGAGCAAGGCATAGCCGGTGGTCGAGTAGGGCACCACCCATGGTAGAGCAAGGCACAACCCATGGTCAACCATGCGCTGTCTCCGTGGTAGACCAAGCCATCACCTCAGGTAGAGCGAGGCACAGCCCGTGATCGACCAAGGCATTGCCTGTGGTATAGAGAGGCACAGCCCGTGGTGGACCGAGGGCTGTCTTCATGGTCAAGCAAGGCATCGCCCATGGTAGAGCAAGGTGCAGCCCATGGCGACCTTGGGCTGTCTTCGTGGTTGAGCAAGGCATCACCTGTGGTAGAGCGAGCCACAACCAGTGGTCGATCAAGGGCTGTCTCCTGGTTAGCCAAGCCAATGCCCGTGGTAGAGCGAGGCACAGCCCATGGTCAAGCATGGCATGGTTAGTGATACAGCAAGGTGCTACCCATGGTCGACCAAGGGCTATCTCTGTGGTCAACCAAGACATCGCCTGTGGTCAAGCTAGGCGTTGCTCATGGTAGAGCGAGGTGCAGGCCTGGGTCAACCAAGGACTGTCTCTGTGGTTGAGCAAGGCATCACCCGTGGTAGAGCAAGGCACAGCCCATGGTAGAGCTAGGCACTGCCCACTAGTGACCAAGGACACTACCTGCAGTCGACCGAGGGTTGTCTCGGTGGCCAACCAAGCCATCGCCTGTGGTTGAGCAAGGGACAGCCCATGGTTGAGCAAGGCATTGCCCGTGGTAGAGCGAGGCACAGCCAGCAGTCAACTGAGGGCTGTCTCCATGGTTGACCAAGCCAACGCCCATGGTAGAGTGAGGCACAGCCCATGGTCAAGCATGGCATCGCTCATGATAGAGTGAGGCGCTACCCGTGGTCTACTGAGGGCCACCTCTGTGGTCAACCAAGCCATCGTCTGTGGTAGGGCAAGGCTCTGCCCATGGTTGACCAAGGGCTGTCACCGTGGTCGACCAAGGCATCGCCCATGGTAGAGCTAGGCACTACCCATGGTTGACCTAGGGCTGTCTCCATGGTTGACCAAGCCATCACCTACAGTAGAGCTAGGTACAGCCTGTGGTCGAGCAAGGCATCGCCCATGGTAGAGTGAGGCACTCCCCATGGTCGACCAGGGGCTATCCCCGTGGTCAACCAAGCATCGCCTGCAATAAAACTAGGCCCAGCCCATGGTTGAGCAAGGCATCACCCATCGTAGAGCGAGGCACTGCTCATGGTCGACTGATGGTTGTCTGTGTCGTCGACCAAGCCTTTGCCCGTGGTCAAGCAAGGAACATCCCCTGGTAGACCTAGCCATAGCCCGTGGTAGAGAAGGCCTAGCCCGTGGTTGAGTGAGGCATCACCTGTGGTGGAGCGAGGCACTGCCTGTCAGCGGCCGAGTGCACAGCATGTGGTCGAGCAAGCCACTGCTACTGGTAGAGCCAGGCACAGCCCGTGGTCGAGCAACGCATCCATGGTAGAGTGAGGTGCGGCCAGTGGTTAACCAAGGGCAGTCTCTGTTGTCGACAAACCCATCACCAGTGGTAGAGCGAGGCACAACCCAGAGTCAACAAAGCAATGTCTCCGTGGTCGACCAAGCCATCACCCATGGTAGAGCCAGGCACAGCTCATGGTCAAGCAAGTCATCGCCCGCGGTAGAGCCAGGCACTGCACATGGTTGACCGAGGGCTGTCTCCGTGGTTGACCAAGGCATTGCCCATGGTACAACCAGGCACAGCACTTGGTTGAGCAAGACATCGCCTGTGGTCAACCAAGCTGTCACTGTGGTCAACCAAGCTGTGGCCCATGGTAGAGTGAGTCACTACCCATGGTCAAGCAAGGCATCACCTGCGGTGGGGCGAGGCCCAACCTGTGGTCGACCGAGAGCTATCTCCATGGTCAACCAAGCCATCGCCCATGGCAGAATGAGGCACAGCCCGTGGTTGAGCAGGCCATTGCCCGTTGTAGAGCGAGGCGCTGTCCAGGGTAGAGCTAGGCACTGCCTGTCAGCTACCGAGCACACAACCTGTGGTCAACTGAGGGCTGTCTCTGAGGTCAACCAAGCCATTGCCTGTGGTAGAGCAAGGCACAGCCCGTGGTAGGGCAAGGCACAGCCCAGCAAGGCACAGCCTGTGGTTGAGCACCAAGCATCACCCGTGGTTGGGCCAGGCATAGCCTGTCCTCAAGTAAGGCATTGCTTGTGGTAGAGCGGGGCGAATCCAGCGGTTGACCAAGGTCTGTCCCCATGATCAACCAAGCCATTGCCCATGGTGGAGCCAAACACATCCTGTGCTCAAGCAAGGCATCACTCGTGGTTGAGTGAGGCGGAGCCAGTGGTCGACCGAGTGCTGTCCCCATGGTCGACCCACCCATCACCCGTGGTAGAGCGAACTGCTGCCTGTGGTCAACCATGGGCTATCCTATCTTCATGGTTGACCAAGCCATTGCCTGGGGTAGAGCGAGGAATAGCCCATGGTCATGCAAGGCATCGCCTGTGGTAGTGTGAGGCACAGCCCGGGGTCGACCGAGGGCTGTCTCTGTGGTCGACCAAGCCATCGCTTGTGGTGGAACCAGGCACAGCTTGTGCTCTAGCAAGGCATCGCCCATGGTGGAGAGAGGCACAGCCCCTGGTTGAGTGAGCCATCGCTTGTGGTGGAGCTAGGCCCAGCCCGAGGTCGAGTGAGGCACCACCCATGGTAGAGCTCAGTACTTCCTGTCAGTGACTGAGCGCACAGCCCGTGGTCAACTGTGGGCTGTCTCTATAGCCGACCAAGCCAATGCCCATGGTCGAGCAATGCATCGCCGGTGGTAGAGCGAGGGGCAGCCCATGGTCAGTCGAGGGCAGTCTCCGTGGTCGACCAAGCCATCGCCCATGGTAGAGCGAGGCACAGCCAGTGGTCGAGCAAGGCATCACCTGTGGTGGGGGAAGGCCCAGCTCGTGGTCGACCAAGGGCTGTCTCCGTGTTCAACCAAGCCATCGCCTGTGGCAGGGTGAGGCACAGCCTATGGTCAAGTAAGGCATTGCTTGTGGTAGAGATAAGCATCGCCCATGGAGCCAGCCGAAGCCTGTGCTCGAGCAAGGCATTACTCATCGTAGAGCGAGGCGCATCTAGTGGTCGAGCTAGGTGTCACCCGTAGTAGAGTGACATGCAGCCCGTGGTCTTCCAAGGGCAGTCTCCATGGCAGAGAAAGGCACAGCCAATGGTCTAGCAAGGCACCGCCAATGGTCGACCGAGGGCTGTCTCTGTGGTCGAGCAAGGCTTTGCCAGTGGCAGGGCTAGGCACTACCCATTGGTGACTGAGTGCACAGGTTGTGGTCGATCGAGGGCTATCTCTGTGGTCAAGCAAGCCATCACCCATCATAGAGCAAGGCACAGCCCATGGTCGACCATGGCAACGCCCGTGGTCGACCAAGCCGTCACCCCTGGTAGAGCTAGGCACGGCCTGTTGTCTTGCATGGCATCATGTGTGATAGTGCAAGGTGCTGCCTGTGGTCGACTGAGGCCTGTCTCTGTGGTCAACCAAGCCATCGCCTGTGGTAGAGCGAGGCACTGCCCATTGTTCAGCTAGGTGCTGCCAATGGTTGACCAAGGGTTGTTTTCATGGCCGACCAAGCCATCATCCGTGTTAGAGCCAGGCACAGCCAGTGGTTGATCAAGGGCTGTCTTCACGGTTGACCAAGCCATTGCCAGTGGTAGAGCAAGGCACTACCCGTGGTCGAGCTAGGCGTCACCTATGGCAGAGTGAGGCGCTGCCCATCATCAACTGAGGACTGTCTCCTTGATTGACAAAGCCTTTGCCTTTGGTAGAGCAAGGCATAGCCCATGGTCGAGCAAGGCATCCTCCATGGTAGGGTGAGCTGCAGCCTGTGGTCGGCCAAGTGCGTTCTCCATGGTTGAGCAAGCCAACGCCCATAGTAGAGCAAGGCACGTCCCATGGTAGAGTGAGGCACGGCCCATGGTAGAGCGTGGTATGGCCCGTGGTCAAGCACGGCATTGCCTGTGGTTGGGCGAGCCACAACCCGTGGTCAAGCAAGGCATCACATGTGGTAGAGCTAGGCACTACCCATCAGCAATCGAGTGCACAGCCTGTGGTCAACCAAGCCATCGCCTATGGTAGAGCAAGTCACTGCCCATGGTTGAGCAGGGCATCGCCTGTGGAAATGCGAGGCACAGCCCATGGTTGACTGATGGCTGTCTCCATGGAGGACCAAGCCATCGGTGGTAGAGCCAGGCACAGCCCATGGTGAAGGATGGCATCGCATGTGATAGAGTGAGGCACTGCCCATTGTCGATTGAGGGATGTCTCCGTGCTCAACCAAGCCATCGCCTGTGGTAGAGCAAGGCACTGCCCATGGTCAAGCTAGGTGTCGCCAGTAGTAGATTGAGGAGCATCCCATGGTCAACCGAGGCCAGTCTCCATGGTAGAGTAAGGCAAAACCTGTGGTAGAGCAAGGCATAGCCCGTGGTCGAGCAAGGAACCACCCGTGGTAGAGTGAGGCACAGCCCATGGTTGACTGACCATTGTCTCCAGGGTCAACCCAGCCATTGTCTGTGGAACAGAAGGCACAGCCCGTGTCTGATCAAGGCATCACCCGTGGTAGAGCAAGGCACAGCCTGTGGTCAACCAACGGCTGTCTCTGTGGTCGAGCAAGCCATTGCCTGTGGTAGAACAAGGAACAGCCTGTGGTTGAGCAAGGCACCGCTTATGGTAGGGTGAAGCACAGCCAGTGGTCGGCTGAGGGCTGTCTCCCTGGTTGACCAAGCCGTCACCCATGGTAGAGCCTGGCACAGCCCGTTGTCGAGCAAGGCATCGCTGGTGGTATGGCGAGGCACAGCCAGTGGTTGATTGAGGGCTGTCTCCGTGGTCGACCAACCCATCACAAGTGGTTGAGCTGGGCACAGCCAGGGGTTGAGCAAGGCATCACCCTTCTTAGAGCGAGGCACACCTGGTGGTTGACCGAGGGCTGTCTCCATGGTCGACCAAGGCATTGCCCAGGGTTGGGCAAGGCATAGCCTGTGGTTGGGCAAGGCGGTGCCGGTGGTAAAGCAAGGTGCAGCCCGTGGTCAACCAAGCCATCGCCTGTGGATGAGCAAGGCATCGCCCCTGGTAGAGTGAGGCACAGCTCATGGTCTACGAGGGCAGTCTCCATGGTTGAGCAAGGCAACACTTGTGGTTGAGCTAGGCTTAGCCCATGGTAGAGCCAGGCACAGCCCGTGGTCGAGCAAGGCATCACCCATGGTAGAGACAGGCAAAGCCCATGGTCGAGAAATGCATCACCGTTGGTAGAGCAATGCACAACTCATGGTTGACTGAGGGCAGTCTCCATGGTCGACCAAGCCATCGCCCGTGATAGAGCGAGGCACTGCATGACTATGACCGAGCACATAGACTGTGGTCAACTGAGGGCTGTCTCTGTGGTCAACCAAGTAATGGCTTGTGATAGAGCAAGGTACTACCAATGGTCCAGCATGGCACAGACTATGGTCAACCAAGGCATCGCCCGTGGTAGAGTAAGGCACTGCCCATGGTTGACCTAGCACTATCACCATGGTAGAGCAAGGCACTGCCAATGAGCAACCAAGTGCACAACCCATGGTCAATGAAGGCATCGCCTGTCATCAACCAAGGGCTGTCACCTTGGTCAAGCGAGGCATCACCCGTGGTAGAGTAAGTCACTGCTGGTCAGTGATCGCACGCACAATACGTGGTCGACTGAGGGCAATGTCCGCCGTTGACCAACCCATTGCCCGTGGTAGGATGAGGCACTACCTGTGGTCAACCAAGACTTTGCACATCGTAGAGCGAGGCACAGCCTGTGGTCAACCGAGGCCTATCTCTGTGGCTGACCAAGCCATCACATGTGGTGGAGCCTGGCACAATCTGTGGACAAGCAAGGGATCGCCCGTGGTACAGCAAGGTGCAGCCCGTGGTCAACCGAGGGCTGTCTCCATGGTCAACCAAGCCATCACCCGTGGTAGAGCATGGCACAGCCCATCGTCGAGTGAGGCATCACCCGTGGTGGAGTGAGGCACAGCTTGTGGTCGACTGAGGGCTGTCTCCAGGGTCAACCAAGCCATCGCCCATCATAGAGCTAGGCACAGCCCATGGTGGAGCAAGGCATCGCCCGTGGTAGAGCGAGGCACAGCCCATGGTTGACCGAGGGCTACCTCCATGGTCAACCGAGCCATTGCCCATGGTAGAGCGAGGCACAGCCCGTGGCCGAGCAAGTCACTGCCCGTGGTACAACATGGCACAGCCCGTGGTTGACCAAGGCATCACCTGTGGTACAGCAAGGGATAGACCGTGGTTGACCAAGGCATCGCCCATGGTATGGTAACACACTGCCCGTGGTCGACCTAGCATTGTCACTGTGGTCGATCAGGGCATTGCCCCATGATTGACTGAGGGCTGTTGCCATGGTACAACAAGGCACAGCCCATGACCGATCAAGTGCACAACCCATGGTCGATCAAGACATCACTCGTCATCCACCAAGAGCTGTCACCTTGGTCGAGCAAGGCATCACCCATGGTAGACCAAGGCACAGCCCATGGTCGACTGAGACCTGTCTCCCTGGTCAACCAAGCCATCACCCATCGTAGGGCAAGGCACTGCCTGTGGTCGTGCAAGGCATCACGCCATGGTAGAGCGAGGCACCGCCCGTGGTTGACTGAGGGCTGTCTCCGCAGTCGACCAAGCCATTGCCCACGGTAGATCAAGGCACAGCCTGTGGTCGAGCAAGGCATCACCCATGGTAGAGCGAGGCAACGCCCATGGTAGAGTGAGGCGCAGCCTGTGGTCGAGTGAGGGCTGTCTCCGTGCTCAACCAAGCCATCACTCGTGGTAGAGCAAGGCACAGCTCATGGTCGAGCAAGGCATCGCCCGTGGTAGAGCAAGGCGCAGCCTGTGATAGAGCGAGGCATAGCCCATGGTCGACCGAGGGCTGTCTCCGTGGTCAACCCTGCCCGTCCACGACCAAGTGCACGGCCTGTTGTCGACCGAGGGCAATCTCTATGGTTGACCAAGCCCTTTCCCGTGGTAGAGCTAGGCATAGCCCATGGTCGAGCAAGGCACTGCCTGTGGTAGAGCGAGGCATAGCCCGTGGTCAACCGATGGCAGTCTTCATGGCCGACAAAGCCATCACCCATGGTTGAGCCAGGCACAGCCCGTGGTCGAGCAAGGCATCGCTCATGGCAGAGCAAGGTGCAGTCAGTGGTCGACCGAGGACTATCACCCTGGTCAACCAAGCCAACACCTATGGTAGAGCGAGGCACCACCTGTGGTCGAGCAAGGCATCACCCATGGTGGAGTGAGGCACAGCCCGTGGGTGACCGATTGCTGTCTCCCTGGTTGACCCTGCCATCACCAGTGGTAGAGCATGGCACAGCCAGTGGTTGAGTATGGCATCGCCATGATGGAGCAAGGCACTACCCATCAGTGACCGAATACACAGCATGTGGTCAACCAAGGGCTGTCTCCATGGTCGACAAAGCCATCGCCCGTGGTAGAGTATCGCACAGCCCATGGCTGAGCATGCCATCACCCATCGTAGAGCAAGGCACAGCCCGTGGTCGACCAAGCCACTGCTACTGGTAGAGCCAGGCACAACTGGTGGTCGAGCAAGGCATCATCCATGTAGAGAGAGGCACAGCCCGGGGTCGACCAAGGGATGTCTCCATGGTGGATGAAGCCACCAACGGGGGTAGAGTGAGGCACACCCGTGGTCAATCGAGGGCTGTCTCCATGGTCAACCAAGCCATCGCATGTGGTAGAGCGAGGCATAGCCTGTCATCGAGTATGGCATCGCGTGTGCTAGAGTGAGGCACTACCCATGGTCGACCAAGGGCTGTCTCCATGGTTGACCAGGCTATCACCAGTGGTTGAGCAAGGCACTGCCCATGGTGGAGCAAGGCATCGCCTGTGGTAGAGTGAGGCACTGCCTGTGGTCAACCAAGGATTGTCTCCATTGTCAACTGAGCATGGCATTGCACATGTTAGAGCGAGGTGCTGCTCATGGTCGACCAGGCCATCACCAGTGGTAGAGTGAGGCAGAGCCCCTGGTAGAGCAAGGCATCACCTGTGGTAGAGTGAGGCACAACCCGTGGTGGACTGAGGGCTGTCTCCATGCTCGACCAAGCCATCACCCATGGTAGAGCGAGGCACAGCCTATGGTTGAGCAAGGCATTGCCCTTGGTATAACGAGGCACAGCCTGTGGTCGACCAAGGGCTCTCTCCATGGTCAACGAAGCCATCACCCATGGTAGAGTGAGGCGCAACCTGTGGTCAGCTGAGGGCTGTCTCCATGCTCAACCAAGCCATCACCCATGGAAGAGCGAGGCACAGCCCTGGTAGAGCAAGGCATTGCCTGTCAGAGCGAGGCACAGCCCGTGGTTGACCGAGGGCTCTCTCCATGGTCAATGGGGCCATCGCCCATGGTAGATGAGGCAAAGCCCATGGTCGAGCAAGACATCGCACTTGTTAGAGCAAGCCACAGCCCGTGGTCGGCTGAGGGCTGTCTCTATGGTTGACCAAGCCATCGCCCGTAGTAGAGGAAGGTACAGCCCATGGTTGAGCAGGGCATCTCCTGTGGTAGAGCGTGGCACAACCCATGGTCGATTGAGGGCTGTCTGTGTGGCTGACCAAGCCATCGCCTGTGGTAGAGCCTGGCACATTGTGTGGTCAAGCAAGGCTTTGCCTGTGGTGGAGCGAGGTGCAGCCCATCATCGACCCAACCATCGCCCATGGTAGAGCATGGCACAGCCTGTGGTGGAGCGAGTTCTGTCTTTGTGGTCGACCCTGCCATCGCCCATGGTAGAGCATGGCCCAGCCCATAGTCAAGCCAGGTAATGGCCATAGTAGAGCAAGGCATAGCCCGTGCTTGACCATGGGCTGTCTCCACGGTTGACCAAGCCATTGCCCATTGTTGAGTAAGGCATCTCCCGTGGTGGAGCGAGGCACTGCCTGTCAGCGACCAAGTGCACAGCATGTGGTTGACCAGTGGCTGTCTCCACTGTCCTCCAACGCATCACCCATGGTAGAGAAAGGCACCGCCCGTGGTCATGCAAGGCATCACCCATGGTTGAGCAAGGCATTGCCCATGGTAGAGCCAGGCACAGCCCATGGTCAACTGAGGGCTGTCTCCATGCTTGACCAAGCCATCGCACGTGGTAGAGCAAGGCTCAACCCATGGTCAAGCAAGGCACTGCCCATGAGCAACTGAGTGCACAACCAATGGTCAATCAAGGCATCACCTGTGGTCGTGCAAGGCATTGCCCATGGTAGATCAAGGCACTGCCCATGGTCGACCAAGAGCTGTCTCCCTGGTCGACCAAGCCATCACCCATCATAGAGAATGGCGTAGGCCGTGGTTGACTGAGGGTTGTCTCTATGCTCGACCAAGCCATCGCCCATGGTAGAGCTAGGCACAGTCCGTGGTTGAGCAAGCACCGTCTGTTCTTGACCAAGCCATTGCCCATGGTAGGGCAAGGCAAAGCCCATGGTCAAGCAAGGCATCGACAATGGTAGAGCAAGGCACATCCCGTGGTCAACCAAGCCATTGCCTGTGGTAGAGCAAGACCCAGCCCGTGGTTGAGTAAGGCGTCACCCGTGGAAGAGCGAAGCATAACCTGTGGTTGACCATAGAATCGCCCATGGTAGTGCGAGGTGCTGCCTGTTGCCGACCAAGCCAACACCCATGGTAGAGCCAGGCATAGCCATGGTTGACCAAGGGCTGTCTCCATGATCAACCAAGCCATTGTCTATGGTAGAACGAGGCACAGCCCATCATCAAGCAAGGCATCGCCAGTGGTGGAGTGAGTCACAGCCAGTGGCCAACTGAGGGCTGTCTCCGTGGTCAACCCATCCATCACCCATGGAAGAGTGAGGCACAGCCCATGATCGAGCATGGCGTCACTTGTGCTAGAGTGTGGCACTGCCCTTGGTCAACCGTGTGTTGTCTCCATGGTCCACCAAGCCATTGCCGGTGGTAGAGCGTGGCACTACCCGTGGTCGACCAAACCATCACCCGTGGTACAGTGTGGCACTACCGGTCGAGCAAGGCATCGCCCATGGTAGAGCGAGGCACTGCCTGTGGTCGACCGAGGGCTGTCTCCATTGTTGACTAAGCCATTGCCCGTGGTCAAGCAAGGCATCGGCAATGGTAGAGCAAGTTACATCCCATGGTCAACCAAGCCATTTTCCATGGTAGAGCGAGGCCCAGCCCATGGTTGAGTGAGGCATTGCCAGTGGTAGAGCGACACACAGCCCGTCATTGACCAAGCCATCGCCCATGGTAGAGAGTGGCATAGCCTGTGCTTGACCATAGAATCACTGGTGGCAGCGCAAGGTGCTGCCCATGGTCAACCAAGCCATCGTCCATGGTAGAACCAAGCACTGCCCATGGTCTAGCAAGGCATTGCCCATGGTAGAGTGAGGCATAGCCCGTGGTCGACCTAGGGCTGTCTCTGTTGTCGACCAAGCCATCGCTCGTGATAGAGCAAGGGACAGCCTGGTGTTGACCAAAAGCTGTCTCCATGGTTGAGCAAGGCATTGCCTGTGGTAGAGTGAGGCACCGCCCATGGTCGGGCAAGGCATTGCCCATGGTAGAGCGAGGCAATGCCAGTCAGCAACTGAGCACATAGCCCACGGTCGACTGACAATTGTTTCCTTGGTCAACCAAGCCATTGCTGCTGGTAGAGCAAGGCACAGCCCAGTATTGACCGAGGGCTGTCTCCGTGGTTGAGCAAGCCATTGCCCATGGTAGAGCGAGGCACAGCCCATGGTCAAGCAAGGCATCTCCCGTGGTAGGGCTAGGCACAGCCCATGGTCGACCGAGGGCTGTCTCCATGGTTGACCTAGGCATCGCCCATGGTTAAGCCAAGCACAGCCCGTGGTCGAGCAAGGCATCGGTCATGGTAGGGAGAGGCGCAGCAAGTGGTAGACCAAGGGCTGTCTCCGTGATTGACCTAGCCATCACCTGTGGTAGAATGAGGCACAGCCCATGGTCGACTGAGGGCTGTCTCTGTGCTCAACCAACCTATCACTCACAGTAGAGCAAGTCGTAGCTCGTGGTTGAGCAGGGCATCACCCGTGGTAGAGCAAGGTGTTATTCGTAGTCAACCAAGCCATCACCCATGGTAGAGGAAGGCACATCCTGTGGCCAAGCAAGGCATCGCCCATGGTAGAGCGAGGTGCATCCCATGGTTGACCGAAGGCTGTCTTCATCGTCGAGCAAGGCATCGCGCATGGTAGAGTGAGGCATAGTGTCACAGGGACCAATGTGGGGATTGAATTTTTCCGCGTCCCATTGGCGTTGACAGCTCCACCTTTTAACCAGCCCTCACTCACAACCGGGGTTTGATGTCACCTGGCACATGATCACACCACAATGAAACAAACATGAGCAATATACAAAGGGAAAACTCCACTTGTATTCACAATTATACAAGTATGAAAAACCCTTTACGAGAGCAAAGTCACTTAGCTTGTTGAGTATATGCCTCACAACCTCCACGGCACTTACACTCCTCACTCGACACACCCTAACCTGACACACTTCGGCATTACAAGGGTAAACGGGACTCACTCCCCACTTACCGCTGAGCTACAACTTGCAGCAGCAACACTATGCTTTGCCTCCCATGCTCTCCCTCATGTTTCCCAGCTCTCTCTCGCTGCTCTCCTTGGCTGTCCTCTCTGAGATGCCTTGAGACCTTTGTGGTTTCTCCTCTGAGAATTCTGGATCGCTCCCCCTAGAATGAGACTGAACCCCCTTTATATAGAGGTGCCTTGACAGACTAGATATGGCAGCTGATATACTAGAATCCCTTGATTCTCTCTATCAGATATCAATCCATCCAATCTTGGCCCTTGATCTGCAATCTCCAAGATTGTTTCCATAATAGATTGATTTGTCATATCCTGGAAGAATCTTTCCCCGATTGTCTGTTATCACATGATCTTCTATCTTGATCATGTTCATCCCACTTGGACAGCTTCTTGGCCGCACCTAGACAGCTTCTCAGATGCACCTGGACAACTACGCCCCACTTGGTTCTTGATTGATCACCAGCCGCTCTGCATAAGGAAACAATCAATCCCTTCCATGTTAGTGTCAGCGATCCTTATCCTGTGAAGCACCGATCCTGCACTCCACAGCATCCTGCGCAACTTCTATGAGTAGTCGCACTCAAGACTCCATTTGCGTGTCCGCATCTCCACTCGTCCACCATGCACTGTCACCGACCAGCAACACATGGCTGTGGATGTCTCCATGGTCAACCAAGCCATCGCCAGTGGTAGAGCAAGGTAGTACCCATGAGCGACCGAGCACATGACCCGTGGTCGACCAAGGGCTGTCTCTGAGGTTGACCTAGCCATCGCCCATGGTATTATAAGGCACAGCCCATGGAAGAGCAAGGCACAGCCTGTGGTAGAGCAAGGCATCACCCATGGAAGAGTGACACACAGCCCATGGTCGAGGAAGGCATCGCTCGAGGTAGAGCCAGGCACGGCCCCTGGTCGAGCAAGGTGTCACCCTTGGTATAGTGTGGCACAGCCTGTGGATGACCAAGCCATGGCCCATGTGCTAGAGCAAGGCACAACCCGTGGTCAAGCAAGGCACAGACCATGGTTGACCAAGGCATTGCCCATGGTTGAGTAGGGCACTGCCCGTGGTTGACCTACCTAGAGCTGTTGCCATGGCTGATCAGGGTGTCACCACATGATTGGCCAAGGGCTGTCGCTGTGGTAGAGCAAGGCACTCCCCATGAGTGACCAAGTGCACAACCCAGGGTTGCTCAAGGCATCACCCGTTATCGACCTAGGGCTGTCACCTTGGTTGAGCAAGGCATCGCCCATGGTAGAGCAAGGCACTGCCCATCAGCAATCATGCACACAGCCCGTGGTCGAACAATTGCTGTCTCCTTGGTCAACCAAGCCATCGCCAGTGGTAGAGCAAGGTAGTACCTGTGAGCAACCGAAGCGGACAGCTCGTGGTCGACCGAGGGTTGTCTCTGAGGTCAACCAAGCCATCGCCCATGGTAGAGGGGCTGTGCCATGCTCTAACACAGGCAATGGCTTGGTCGACCAAGGGCTGTGCATCACTCTACCATGGGTGATGCCTTGCTCAACCACCAGCTGTGCCTTGCTCTACCATGGGTGATGCCTTGCTCGACCACGAGCTGTGCCTTGCTCTACCACAGGCCATGGCATGGTCAACCACAGGGCTGTGCCTCACTCTACCAAGGGTGATGCCTCACTCGACCATGGGCAATGCCTTGCTTGACCATGGGCTGTGCCTCGCTCTACCACGGGTGATGGCTTGGTCTACTGAGGAGACAGCCCTCAGCCGACCGTAGGCTATGCGCTCGCTCACTCACTGGTAGTGCCCTGCTGTACCATGGGCGATGCCTTGCTTGACCACAGGTGACAGCCCTTGGTTGATCATCAGGCGACGCCTTGATCAACGAACAGTGATAGCGCTTGGTCGACCAGGGGCAGTGCCTTGCTCTACCATGAGAAATGCCTTGATCGACCATGGGCTATGGACTCAGTCAATCATGGGCAGTGCAATCTTGGGGTGATGTGTTGATTGACCATGGCAATATCGCTTGGTCGACCATGGGCAGTGCCTGGCTCTACCACCAGCAATGCCTTGGTCGACCACGGGCTGCGCCTTGCTGTACCATGGGGGATGCCTTGCTCAACCACAGGGTTGTGTCTTGCTCTACCACGGGCAATGCCTTGGTCCACCATGGGCTGTGCCTCGCTCCTCCACAGGTGATGCCTTGCTCAACCACAGTGACAGCACTTGGTCGTTCACTGGGCAATGCCTTAATCGACCACAGGGTGGTTGACTTAGTCGATCACGGGCAATGCCTTGCTCTAATACGCGATGCCATGCTCGACCACGGTGATAGCCCATGGTCAATCTTGGGGTGATGCGTTGATCGAACCATGGCGATAGTGCATGGTTGACCACGGGCCATGCATTGCTCTACCACAGGGTGATACCTTGCTTGACGACGGCCTGTGCCTTGCTCTACCACAGGCTGTGCCATGCTCTAACATGAGCAATGGCTTGGTCAATCAAGGGCTGTGCATCGCAATCTAGCATGGGCAATGCCTTGTTCAACCACAGGGCTGTGTCCTTGCTCTACCATGGGTGATGCCTTGCTCGACCATGGGCTTTGCCCTGCTCTACCATGGGCAATGGCTTGGTCGACCACATGCTGTGCCATGCTCTACCATGGGTGATGCCTTGCTCACTCAGGGGCAGTGCCTTGCTCTACCATGGGCTATACCTTGCTCCACCATGGCCTATGCCTTGCTCTACCATGGCCAATGGCCTGGTTGACGAAGGGCTGTGCATTGCTCTGCCACAGGTGATGGTTTATTTGACCTCAGAGGCAGCCCTTGGTTGACCACGGGTTGTGCACTTGGTCACCTATGGGCAACACCTTGCTCTACCACAGGCGATGCCTTGCTCGACCATGGCAACAGGCCCTTGGTTGAAGGTGGGTGATGCTTTGCTCAACCACAGGTTGGGCAGTGGCTTGCTCTACCACAGGCAATGCCTTGGTCAACCACGGTGACAGCCCATGGTCAACCATGGGCAGTGCCTTGCTGTACCACGGGCGATGCCTTTGTCGACCACGAGCTGTACCTTGCTCTACTGCAGGCCATGGCTTGGTTGACCACAGGCTGTGCCTCACTCTACCAAGGGTGACGCCTTCGACCACGGGCAATGCCTGGCTCTACAACAGGCGATGCCATGCTTGACCATGGGTTGTGCCTTGCACTACCAGAGGTGAGGGCTTGGTCGACCATGGGATGTGCCTAGCCCTACCACAGGCGATGGCTCGGTCGACCATGGAGATAGCCCTTAGTTGACTACAGGCTATGTGCTCGCTCGCTCATGGGCAGTGCCATGCTCTACCATGGGTGATGCCTTGCTCAACCACGGGCTGTACCCTGCTGTACCACTGGTAATGTCTTGGTTGACCCCAGGCTGTGCCTCTCTCTACCACGGGCAATCCCTTGCTTGACCACGGAGACAGCCCTCAGTCTACCATGGGCTGCACCTCGCTCTACCACAGGCAATGCCTTGATCGACCAGGGTTTGTGCCTAGCTCTACCATCAGCAATGGCTTGGTCGACCACAAAGACAGCCCTTGGTCGACCACAGGATGTACCTTGCTCTACCCGGGCGATGCAATGCTCGTCCATGGGCAGTGCCTCGCTTTACCACAGGCTATGGCTTGGTTGACCACGTAGATAGTTGTCAGTCAACCACGCGCTGTGCCTTGCTCTACCATGAGTGATGCCTTGCTCGACCACAGGCTGTGCCTTGTTCTACTCCAGGCAATGGCATGGTCGACCATGGAGACAGCCCTCAGTTGACCATGGGCTGTGCCTCGCTCTACCGCGGGTAATGCCTTGCTTGACCACAGAGACAGTCGTCGGTCAACCACGGGCTGCGCCTCGCTCGACCATGGGCTGTGTGTACCTCTACCAAGGTCAATGGCATGTTAGACCATGGGCTGTTGCTCTCTCTACCAGGCATGATGCCTTGCTTGACCACAGGCTGTGCCTTGATCTAGCATGGGCGATGCCTTGCTTGACCATGGCTAGTGCCTTGCTCTACCCTGGGCCATGGCTTGGTTGACCATAGGCTATGCCTCGCTGTTCCTCAGTCCACCACAGGCTGTATGCTCGGTCTCTCATGTGTAGTACCTGGTAGTACCTCTGGCGATGCCTTACTCAACCATGGGCTGTGCCTTGCTCTACTAAGGGTGATGCCTTGCTCGACCATGTACTGTGTGTTGCTCTACCAAGGGCAATGCCATGTTTGACCACAGGATGTGCCTTGCCCAACCATGGGTGATACGTTGCTTGACCACGAGCTGTGCCACACTATACCAAGGGTGATGGCTTGGTTGACCACAGAGACAGCCCACAGTTGACCACAGGCAATGCCTTGCTCTGCCACGGTCAATGGGTTGGTCAACCATGGAGACAGCCCTCAGACGACCATGGGCTACGCCTTGCTCTACCACAGCCGATCACTTGGTCGACCGCAGGCTATGCGTCGCTCAACCAGGAGCAATGCACTTGGTTACTCACAGACCGTGCCTTGCTCTACCATGTGTGCTGCCTGGCTCTAACACAGGTGATGCCTTGCTCAGTCATGGGCTGTGCCTTGCACTACCACAGGCAATGGCTTCATCAACCAAAGGTAGTGCCTCGCTGTATCATGGGTGATGGCTTGCCTGACCATGGCTTGTGCCTTCCTCTACCACGGGAGTTGCCTTGCTGACCATGGGCTGTGCCTTACTATACCACGGGCAATGGCTTGCTCAACCACGGGCGATGCCTTCTTGACCATGGGCCGTGCCTTGCTCTACCATGGGCATTGGCTTGGTTGAGCACAGAGACAGCTCTCGGTCAGCCACGGGCTGTGCACTTGGTCGCTCACAGGCAGTGCCCTCAGTCATTCACAGGAAGTGCCTTGCTCTACCACGGGTGATGCCTTGCTTGACCATGGCCTATAACTTGCTCTTCCATGGGTGATGGCTCAAATGACCATGGGCTGTATGCTCAGTCTCTCACCGGCTGTGACTAGCTCTACCTCGGGTGATGCCTTGCTCAACCACGGGCTGGGCCTTGCTCTACCACGGGCAATGCCTTGCTTGACCAACTGCAGTGCCTTTCTATACCAAGGGCAATGGCATGTTCGACCACGGGCTGTGCCTCGCTCTACCATGGGTGATACCTTGCTTGACCATGAGCTATGCCTCACTGTACCTTGATCAACCATGGGCTGTACGCTTGGTCTCTCATGGGCAGTGCCTGGTATTACCTCAGGTGATGCCTTGCTCGACCACAGGCTATGCCTTGCTCTTCCAATGGCAATGGCATGTTTGACCACAGGCTATGCCTTGCCCAACCATGGGAAATGCCTTGCCCAACCACACTATACTAACAGCGGTGGCTTGGTCGACCATGGCAATAGCCCCTGGTCGATCACGGGTGATGCCGAGATCAGCCATGGGCTGTGCACTTGGTCGCTCACAGGCAGTGCCGAGCTCAACCACGGGCAATGCCTTGCTCAACCACAATGACAGCCCTTGATCGATCATGGGTCGACGTGTTGATTGACCATGGCGACAGCTCTTGGTCGACCATGGGCAGTGCCTTGGTCAAACAAGGGCAATGCGTTAGTCGACCACATGCTATGCGTCGTGCTACCATGGGCATTGCCTTGCTCCACCATGGGCTGTGCCATGCCCAACCATGGGCGATGCCTTGCTCAACCACAGGCTGTGCCTTTTGCTACCAAGGGTGGTGCCTTGCTTGACGACGGGCTGTGCCTTGCTCATCCAAGGGCAATGGCATGTTTGACCATGGGCGATGCCTTGCTCAACCACAGGCTGTGCCAGCTATGCCAAGAGCAGTGGCTTGGTCGACCACAAAGACAGCCCTCGGTCCACCATGGGCAATGCCTTGGTCTGCCATGGGCGAAGGCTTGGTCAACCATGAAGATAGACGTCGGGCAACCTCAGGCTGTGCCCTGCTCTACCATGGGCATTGGCTTGGTTGACCAAGGAGATAGCCCTAGGTCGCTCAGAGGCAGTGCCTTGCTCTGACATGGTCGACCACGGCGATAGCCCTTGGTCAATCATGGTCGATGCCTTGATCGACCACAGACTGTGCACTCGGTCACTAATGGGTAGTGCCATGCTCTACCACGGGCGACACCTTGATCGTCCGCAGCGACAGCATGGGGTCAATCATGGGCAGTGCCTTGCTCTACCTCAGGCAATACCCTGCATGACCATGGGCTATGCCTTGCTCTTCCATGGGCAAGGGCTTGTTTGACCACAGGCTATGCCTTGCCCAACCATGGGTGATGCCTTGCTTGACCACAGGTTGTGCCATGCTTGACCAAGAGCGGTGGCTTGGTCAACCACAGAGACAACCCTCGGTCAACCACAGGCAATACCTTGGTCTGCCACTGGCGATGGCTTGGTTGACCACAGAGACAACCCTCAGACGACCCCAGGCTGTGCCTTGCTCTAGCATGGGTGATGCCCCACTCGATCATGTGCTGTGCCTAGCTCTACCACAGGTGTTGCCTTGCTTGACAATGGGTTGTGCCTCACTATACCATGGGCAATGGCTTGCTTGACTGTGGGCTGTGCCTCACTGTACCATGGCAATGGCTTGGTCAACCACAGGGTGTGCCTCGCTCTACCTCGGGTGATGCCTTGCTTGACCACAGGCTATGTGTTGCTCAACCATGGGCAATGGCTTGGTTGACCTCGGAGACAACCCTCGGTCAAGCAGTAGCTTTGCACTCAGTCACTCATGGGCCATGCCTTGCTCTACCACGTGTGATGCCTTGCTTGACCACGGGCTGTGCCTAGCTCTACCACAGGTGATGCCTTGCTCAATCACGAGCTGTGCCTTGCTCTACCATGGGCAATGGCTTGATCGGCCAAAGGTTGTGCCTCACTGTGTGACAGGCGATGGCTTGCTCGACCACGGTCCCTGCCTTGCTCTACCATGGGCGTTCCCTTGCTTGACCATGGACTGTGGCTTGCTCTACCACAGGCGTTGCCTTGGTCGACCATGAGGACAGCCCTTGGCTGGCCATGGGTTGTGCACTCGGTTGGTCACAGGCAGTGCCTTGCTCTACCACTGGTGATGGCTTGCTTGAGCATGGGCTGTGCCTTGCTCTTCCACAGGTGATGGTTCAGACAACCTCGGGCTGTACGCTTAGTCTCTCACAGGCAGTGCCTAGCTCTACCTAGGGCAATGCCTAGCTCAACCTCCCACTGTGCCTTTCTATAGCAAGGGCAATAGCATGTTTGACCATGGGCTGTGCCTCACTCTACCACGGGCGATGCCTTGCTCGATGATGTCAACAGCACTTGTTCAATCACTGGGTGAATCTTGCTTGATCACACTTTGTGCCTGGCTCTATCACGAGCATTGCCTTGCTTGACCATGGGCTATGCATCGCTCAACCATGGGCGATGGCTTTGTTGGCCTCAGAGACAACCTTCAGTCGACCAGGATCTGTGCACTTGGTCGGCCACAAGTTGTCCGCTCTATCACTCACAGGCAGTGCCTTGCTCTACCAGGGGCGATGCCTTGCTTGATCACAGGCTGTGCCTTGCTCTTCCACAGGTGATGGCTCAAATGACCAGGGGCTATATGCATGGTCTCTCACAGGCAGTGCCTGGCTCTACCTATGGCGATGCCTTGCTCGACCACGGTCTGGGCCTTGCTTATCATGAGCGATGCCTTGCTTGACCACCCACTATGCCTTTCTATACCAAGGGCAATACCATGATCAACCATGGGCTGCACCTTGCCCAACCACGGGCGATGCCTTGCTCGACCACGGGCTGTGCCTTGCTCTACAAAAGGGTGATGGCTTGGTCGACCACAGAGACAGCCCTTGGTTCAACCATGGGCAATGCCTTGCTCTGCCACAGGCAATGGCTAGGTCAACCATGGAGACAACCCTTGGTTGAACATGGGCTGTGGCTTGTTCTATTGCAGGTGATGGCTTGGTCGACCATGGAGACAGACCTCAGTCAACCATGGGCTGTGCACTCAGTTGCTCATGGGCTGTGCCTTGCTCTAAAATGGTCATCCACAGCAACAGCCCTTGGTAGATCTTGATTGATGCCTTGATCGACCATGGGCAGTGCACACGATTGATCATGGGCAGTCTCTTGCTCTACCATGGGTGATGCCTTGGTCGACTACAGGCACTGCCTTGCTCTACCATGGGCTGTGCCTTGCTCTACCACGGGTGATGTCTTGGTCGTCCATGGAGACAGCCCTTGGTTGACCACGGGCTATGCACTCGGTAGCTCACAGGCAGTGCCTGGCTCTACCTTGGGTGATGCCTTGCTCGACCACGGGCTGTGCCTTGCCCAACCAAGGGCGATGTCTTGCTCGTCCATGGGCTATGCCTTGCTCAACCATGGCCGATGGCTTGGTTGACCATGGAGACGGCCATTGGTTGACCACGGGTGATGCCTCGCTCAACCATGGGCTGTGCGCCCAGTTGCTCACGGCCAGTGCTAGGCTCTACCACGGGCGATGCCCTGCTCGACCATGGCTGTGCCTTGCTCTACCATTGGCGATGGCTTGCTCAACCATGGGCCATGCCTTGCTCTACCTCAGGTGACTCCTTGCTCGACCACATGCTTTGCATCGCTCAACCATGGTTGATTGCTTGGTTAACCTCAGAGACAGCCCTTGGTCGATCTGGTCCTGTGCACTCAGTCGTTCATGGGTCATGCCATGCTCTATGATGTGCGATGAATGGATTAATGAGATTCCCACTGTCCCTGTCTACTATCCAGCAAAACCACAGCCAAGGGAACGGGCTTGGCAGAATCAGTGGGGAAAGAAGACCCTGTTGAGCTTGACTCTAGTCCAACTTTGTGAAATGACTTGAGAGGTGTAGAATAAGTGGGAGCCCTCATGCAAAAGTGAAATACCACTACTTTTAACGTTATTTTACTTATTATGTGAATTGGAGGCAGGGCAACGCCCCTTCTTTTGGACCTAAAGTCCGCCTCGGTGGGCCAATCCGGGCAGAAGACATTGTCAGGTGGGGAGTTTGGCTGGGGCGGCACATCTGTTAAAAGATAACACAGGTGTCCTAAGATGCGCTCAACAAGAACAGAAATCTCATGTGGAACAAAAGGGTAAAAGCTCATTTGATTCTAACTTCCAATACGAATATGAATCGTGAAAGCGTGGCCTATCAATCCTTTAGATCTTCGGAATTTGAAGCTAGAGGTGTCAAAAAAATTACCACAGGCATAACTGGCTTGTGGCAGCCAAGTGTTCATAGTGATGTTGCTTTTTGATCCTTCGATGTCAGCTCTTCCTATCATTGTGAAGCAGAATTCACCAAGTGTTGGATTGTTCACCCAACAATAGGGAACGTGAGCTGGGTTTAGATCATCATGAGACAGGTTAGTTTTACCCTACTGATGACAGTGTCGCAATAGTAATTCAACCTAGTATGAGAGGAACCGTTGATTCGCACATTTGGTCATCGTGCTTGGTTGAAAAGCTGGTGGTGCGAAGCTACCATGCACTGGAATATGACTGAACGCCTCTAAGTCAGAATCTGGGCTAGTACCGACACATGCGCCCGTTGCCCGATTCCCATCCTGCAGTAGGGGCCCATGGCCCCCAAGGGCATGTGTCATTGGTGAAGCCCGCCCTACGGATGTTATGAGCCAATTCAGCAATTTGGCCACAAGAAGAGAATCAAGGCTGATTTAGGGGAGAAGAAGAAGAATCAAGAAGGGGAAGAGGAGTCGAGAAAGAGGGAGAAGCCACAAGAGAGAGAAGAGAAAAACTGTTCATTCCTTCCTTTCCTCTCAATGGGTTCTGTTACAAAGTTATAATCCCTGCAACAGCTTCAAAGGCCAAGAACCACCGGTTTACAATCAAATCCCTCAACTTCTTCACTTGTTACAGAAACCCCCTTTCTTTTATCTTTATTTACAGATCGACCCCTCCACTAAATTGGCCATAACAATTCTCACCCCTTAAGAAAATCTTGTCCTCAAGGTTTGCATTAGGAATAGGAAGGCTATACAAGAGCCGTAATATGGCAACTGCAAGAGGTGTATTGACCAGAATACTTCCAACTTGCAACTTATAAGTCTTGAGGAATCATTCTTCTTTCTCAAACGATAATGGGGTTGGATTTCCACCTTCGGCATTGTGGACATTGCAAGATACCACAATTCCTTTCTTTGAAAGTAGCATATACCTGGATCAAATTGAAGTCGAACCTTTTGTGTCTTGAATATGTTGCATTCTTCCTTGAAAACAACCATCTTAGCTCTCATTGACTTTACATGGTGAGATGCACAGAACACAGAAATGCAAGCTCTATTCATGGCCGCATCATGCATTTCAAGATGGAAGATAAATCCCTCAAAAGCAAGAGGAGTTCCCATAGCATCGAGCATCCCTTTAGTGGTGAGGAGAGCAACATCAAAGGTTTTGGCTCTACCTCCGGGATTGAAGATCGACACATGCTTCTCACCATAAGTAGTGACCTCCCTTATATTACTAATCATATTCATATCAACAATAACTCCAACATTCCATGTGGCTCGGCTCTAATAATCTTTGTAGCAAGACATATTTGGGAAAACCATGGGAAATATCTCTTCAACAGCAAGCTGTCTTACATCATCATGAACCAAGGAACTATTGACCTTGAACTTCAATTCCTCATGTGGCACTTTCTCAACATCAGTCTCCAAGAAAATAGCTACAAGATTTTTATCAGCAATTGGTGCCTCTAAAATTTCAATTGAACTCACTTCTATTTTGCTTTCTTCATCAGAGTTCTTCAAATTGATCATATCTAGTTGTTGCTTGCCTTCGGTCTTAAAAGGAAAATGTAACTGTGTTTCAGAGATTACCTCTGCTGGTTGGTCCTCCATCTGGCTTTTAATGTCTGAAACACAATCATCATCATCGACATTTTCCTCGTCAACCTCTATATGTCCTCCAGTGACTGAAATACAATCCTCTTCACCTTTGTAGTCACTCCTTCTATGTAGAGTCATGGCCTTGAGTCGGGCAAAGGCATAAGCCTCATGTAAGGTTCGGGGTTCAATCCAATGAACAGACTCCTCAATCTCTAATTTCAAGCCATTCAAGAACCAATCCACCTCTTGAAGGTCACACACATCTATACCACCCAAAAACAATTCAAAGAAATATATGTATTCTTCAAGATCACCTGTTTGTTGTAAACTCTCGGTGACAAAAGCTCTAGGGATTGACATATCACATCCCCAACTTTCCTTGAGTTCAATGACTGCGAGTCGATCCTCATTGCGGATCCTTGCTATCTGGGCAACTCCCATCTCAACTTGCTCATTAGTGTTCTTCATTTCGCTACCGGTCCGAGGAACGTGGCTCTGATACCAATGTTATGAGCCAATTCAGCAATTTGGCCACAAGAAGAGAATCAAGGCTGATTTAGGGGAGAAGAAGAAGAATCAACAAGGGGAAGAGAAGGAGGAGTCGAGAAAGAGGGAGAAGCCACAAGAGAGAGAAGAGAAAAACTGTTCATTCCTTCTTTTCCTCTCAACGGGTTCTGTTACAAAGTTATAATCCCCGCAATGGCTTCAAAGGCCAAGAACCACCGGTTTACAATCAAATCCCTCAACCTCTTCACTTGTTACAGAAACCCCCCTTTTCTTTTATCTTTATTTACAGATCGACCCCTCCACTAAATTGGCCATAACAGCGGACGAGCCATGCAGGCCGCCTTGAAGCACAATTCCTACCGAGCAGTGGGTAGAATCCTTTGCAGACGACTTAAATACACGATAGGGTATTGTAAGTGGCAGAGTAGCCTTGCTGCCACAATCCACTGAGATTCAGCCCTTTGTCGCTTCGATTCGTCCCACCTTGCCGACCCTTACTTCTTCGGGGCAGGGCCAAGAGGTTGGACAGGCCCCGGGATGGCCGGAGCCCCACCGTGCAGTCGAGTCAGGGGACATGAAGCCACAGAGCTAGCCGCGCATCCCCCCGCCAGCCTGTGCAGCACCTCACCCCATCAGCAAGCGTGCCGCCCCATCTGCCCGACCATGATAAAGGTCAATAATTGCCGCGCCTTGCTCGGAGATTAGCAGCCGTTGGTCATTCTCACCTCACCACTGCTCTTACATCGGCCTCCAAAGGTCGCCGGTCCTTCGATGAGTTGTCTCTGCTATATAGCACGGGCATCCATTGCTTCCTTGACCGAAGTGCTTTGCTATATCGCACAGCAATGATGACCATGATCAACCAAACTGCTTTGCTATATCCCACAGCAATGACAACCATGATCACCGCTCGATCTCAGCCATGCTAGCACACCACCACGCCTATTCTTGGTTGACCACAAGCGTCGTTTTGCCTGGCCACCGTGGGCCATGCCATCATCAACCACGGCGAAAGCCCCTGGTCGACCATGGGCTGTGCCTTGCTCTACCATGGGCGGCGCTCTCGGTTGATCACGGTCACTCATGGGCTGTGCCCTGCTCTACCAGCGACAGCCCTTGGTCAACCGCGGGAGATGCGCTTGGTCGCTCATGGGCTCTGCCTTGGTCTACTAGTGACAGCCCTTGGTCAATCACTGGCGATGCCTTGAGTGACCCCAGCAACTGCCCTTGGTCGACCACGGTGACAGCCCCTGGTCGACAATAGGCGATGCCTTGGTCGACCATGGTACCATGGGCGGTGCTCTTGGTTGATCTCAGTCACTCACGGGCAGTTCTCTCGGTCGCTCATGGGCTGTGCCTTGCTCTACCAGTGACATCCCTTGGTCGATTACGGGCGATGCCTTGATCGACTATGGCAACTGCCCTTGGTCAACCATGGGCGACGCCTTGATCGACCACAGAGACAGCCTTTGGTGGACCATGGGCAACGCCTTGAGTGGCCATGGCAACAGCCCTTGGTCGATCACAGTCACTCACGGCCAGTGCTCTTGGTCACTCATGGGCTGTGCCTTGCTCTACCAGCAACATCCCTTGGTTGATCACGGGTGATGCCTCGATCGACTGCAATGGCTGCCCCTGGTATACCATGGGTGATGCCTTGATCAACCACGGTGACAGCCCCTGGTCGACCACGGGCAGTGCCTTGCTCTACCACGGGTGGTGCGCTCAGTCAATCACGGTTGCTCATGGGCTGTACATTGCTCTACCAGCGTCAGCCCTTGGTCGATCACGGTCGATGCCTTGATCGACCACAGCAACTGCCCCTGGTATACCACGGGCGATGCCTTGGTTGACCGTGGTGGGCATTGGTAGCGCATGGGCGGTTGGTGTAAAATTCCGGGGTCTTCATATCATCTTCTGGGAATACCAAAAACTTAAATAATGCTCTTTAAGGGGGTGGTGTGTGGCATGGCTGCCCCCTTGCATCCGTACCATCACCCGTGGGCATGATCCCTACCAATCATGGGGGCATGGTCCGGTAATGGGCGTGCTTCCTCCGCCACCACACCATTGCCAGCTTGGCCGGTGTCTATCGTCGTGGATGGAGGCAGCCTGGATGCTTGTTGTGATCTCATTTTGCAGCTCACGGCATCTTCCATGCATCAGGAACACGTTCAGTTGGCTGGAATACACAGGGGCTGTGCCTTGCTCTGGCACGGGCGATACGTTGCTCTACCACGGGCGATGCGATTATCGATCAGGGCAACATCCATTGGTCGACGTCGGGCTGTTCACTCAGTTTCTCATGGGCAGTGCCTTGCTCTAGCACGGGCTGTGAGCTCAATCGGCAACACGCGATGCCTTGATCGACCGCGGCTACAGCCCCTGGTCGGCCCTGGGCGATGCCTTGATCGACCGCGGCTACAGCCCCCGGTCGGGCCTGGGCGATGCCTTGATTGACCACGGTGACAGCCCTTGGTCGATCACGGTCACTAACAGGCAGTTCTCTCGGTCGCTCATGGGCTGTGCCTTGCTCTACCAGAGACATCCCTTGGTCGATCACGGGCGATGCCTTGATCAACCGCAGCGACTGCCCCTGGTATACCATGGGTAATGCCTTGATCAACCACGGTGACAGCCCTTGGTCAATCATGGTTGCTCAAGGGCAGTTCTCTCGGTCGCTCATGGGCTGTGCCTTGCTCTACCAGCGACATCCCTTGGTCAATCACGGGCGATGCCTTGATCGACCGCAGCAACTGCCCCTGGTATACCATGGGCAATGCCTTGATTGACCACGGCAACAGCCCTTGGTCGATCATGGTCACTCAAGGGCAGTGCTCTCGGTCGCTCATGGGCTCTGCCTTGCTCTACCAGCGACATCCCTTGGTTGATCATGGGCGATGCCTCGATTGACCACAGCGACTTCCCCAGGTATACCACGGGTGATTCCTTGATCGACCATGGCGGCAGCCCCTGGTCGACCACGGGCAGTGCCTTGCTCTACCACGGGCAGTGCGCTCGGTTGATCACGGCCGCTCATGGGCTGTGCGTTGCTCTACCAGCATCAGCCTTATGGGAATACCAAAAACTTAAATAAAGCTCTTTAAAGGGGTAGTGTGTGGCATGGCTGCCCCCTTGCATCGGTACCATCACCCGGAGGGATGATCCCTACCGATTGTGGGGGCATGCTCCGGTGATGGGCGTGCTTCCTCCGCCACCACACCATCGCTGGCTTGGCTGGCATCCGTTGTCGTGGTCAGAGGCAGCCCGGATGCTTGTCATGAGCTCATTTTGTAGGTCACGTCATCTTCCACACATTGGGAACACGTTCGGTTGGCTGGAATACTCAGGGGCTGTGCCTTGCTCTGGCACAGGCGATACGTTGCTCTGCCACAGGCGATGCAATTATCAATCAGGGTGACATCCCTTGGTCAACGTTGGGCTGTTCACGCGGTTTCTCATGGGCAGTGCCTTGCTCTAGCATGGGCTGTGAGCTCGGTCAGCCATGAGCGATGCCTTGATCGACCGTGGTGACAGCCCTTGGTCGACCATGGGCTGTGCCTTGCTGTATCATGGGCCGTTCTGTTGGTCTATCATGGTCGCTCACATGCGGTGCTCTTGGCAGCTGCCGCACATTGGTAATGTGGTCGGTTGGTTGGTTGGGTTTCTCACATTTTGCTGGCTGGATCTTCTCACGTCCATCGCCCAGTTGTGGTCTAGCGGACTGCCCTCTTTCCCCTCCGAGAAAGCTCTCAGAGTGGGGCGGGGGACTCCTTCTGCATGACTGCGATCCTGTGCGCGTGATGGCGTGTGAGTGGTGCTTTGGGTGTACGTGTTGGCTGGCTCAATGGTGGTGTGGACCGTTGGACTGTCTGCCTGGCAGCCCCTCAATGGATGTCCCATTTCTGCTCCTGTGATGGTGCTGAGCAGTGCCCCGTGCACTCTCAGCCAACCCAAACACACGCAAATAACAGCTCGGTGAGGTTTACCAACAAAGGATCAAGATCGAACAATGCAAGGTAAGGGAAATCTCACTTGTATTCACAAACTCGGATTACAAGAACACGCAAAACCCTTACATGACCTTGCACGGTCATGCCAAGTATGTGCCTCATGTGTCCAGCACTTGCACTCCTCACTTGCACAGGTGAACTTCGCCCCAGGAGTTCACACACGGCTTGAGGGAACTGATGACAGCACTGCCGGCCTTCCTTAGTTCGGCTTTCTGTCAAGGAGTGTTGCCTTGTCTGCCCTTTCCAGTCGTTCCTCCCTTCTGCCGACCCAGCAGTCCTATTTATCCTTGCAAGGGGAGGGTGCACAATCCCTGATTTTCAGGAAACAACCATGCTTCCATACCTACCCGAAATCCCACATTTTCAGGCTGCAGCAGTTTGATAAGATTGACTGCTTGCCAGCTCAGTCATTCGGTCAGCACTTTGACCAGGACCCCGTGTCCCCACGACTGAAGCCTGCCAGGTCTGTCTGAGTGCCACCCACACTCAGTTTGGTCCTGGGCATGCGCCCTCGCCTTGGATCAGTCGCTGGTAGCATAGGCGCCGCTCAACCATGAGCAACCTTCCTTAGCGAGACTTGCGGGAGCTTAGGGCGTTCATAGAGCTTTCGGATTGCCCACCTTTGAGCGAGTCTTGCGGGAGCACCCACACGCCTGTCGCCTGCCAGCATGCTTGGAGCGAGTCTTGCGATAGCTTAGGGCATCCACGTCACCCGCCCTTGAGCGCATCTTGTGGGAGCAGCCACACGCACATCGCCTGCCAGCCCACCTTGGAGCGAGTTTGGCGGGAGAACCCTTTGCCTGCATTGCCTGCCCGCTCACCCTTCCATTCCAACTGATCCTTCGGCAGTCTTCCCTCGATCCTGTTCCTGGCTGCCATGCCATTGAGGGCCTGCATAGCAGCCATATCCGTGTCCGAGCATTAAGGGGCTAACAGACCTCCCCCACTTGAGGAAGCCAACACCCTCGTTAGAATAGAGCGGAGGTACTCCTGGATTTTCTCCTCGATTTGCCAGAGTGTTGCCTCCTTCTCCCAGCTCGCTTCCGACATTGGCAAACCTTTCCATAGAACCAGATACTCCGTTCTCCGGTTCTTCTTGTTGTACCCCAACACACGTCGGTCCAGCACACGGTCAACCTCCCTATCCAACTCCGTGTGCACATTCAATGGAGCACGTCTTGCCCTAACGCGTTCAGCACCTGCATCTTCATGGTAGGGCTTTAGGAAGCTGACATGGAAAGTGGGACGAATTTTCATCCTCTCGGGTAGTGCTAAGCGATACGCCACGGCTCCAACTCGCTTCACTACCTTGAATGGCCTGTCATACTGCTGGATGAGGCCCTTATGCCATCTCTTTCTCATCACTTTCTTCCAAATTTGGGGTGTCAATTTTAGCATGACCTTGTCACTGACCTGAAATTCCAGCGGTTGACACCCTTGATCCGAATATTTCTTCATGCGGCAGACAGCTTTGGCGAGGCTGTCCTGCGCTTCCTCGAGCATCTCCTGCTTATTCCGAGCAAATCAGTAGGCAGCAGGGCATGGCCCCTCTTTCTTCTGCAGGGCAACTTTGGAGGGGGTCAATGGTTGGTAGCTCACAGCGAGCTCAAATGGACTGAACCCAGTTGCTGAGGAACGGTGCAGGTTGTAGCAAAATTGCGCCGTGTCTAGCAGTTCCAGCCAATTCCGTTGACTGGCAGTGACATAGTATCGCAAGTATTCTTCCAGCAGCTGGTTCATCCTTTCCATTTGCCCGTCTGTCTGCGGGTGGTTTGCTGTTGAGAACTTTAGCTCCGTCCCCATCATGTTGAAGAGATGGGTCCAGAATCTCCCTATGAACCGGGAGTCGCAGTCACTCACGATGTCCATCAGGATCCCGAACAGCTTGACCACATGGCAGTAGAACTCTTCTGCTGCTGTCTCCGTAGAGCAATTCTTTGGGTGGGCCTGAAGATCCCATACTTCGAGAACCTGTCCACCACAACCATGACTCCATCACAACCCTTAACCTCAGGGAAGCCGATGATGAAGTCCATAGAAACTGACACCCAAGGTTTCTCTAGAATAGGCAAAGGCTGCAGCAAGCCTGCCTCAGTGCGCCACTCGACCTTGTCTTGTTGACAAACAAGACACGTCTTGACATAGAGCTCGACATCATTCTCCATCTTCAGCCAGAAGTAGGAGCGTGTCAACAGTGCCGGCATCCTTTCCCATCTAGGGTGCCCAGCCCATTGCACATCATGGTGTTCGCGCAACAGCTGAGTCCACAGCCCTCCACTGGGGACGAATACGCGACCACCCTTTGCATATAACAATCCATCCTCGATCCAATACCTTCTCACAATACCATCTTGGACTTGTGCAACCAGCTTATGGTACAACCAATCCTCCTTCGCCTGATCCTTCAGCTTGCCCACGAAGTCAAATTCCAGCTAGGTCAACGTAGCAACCGTTTCCACTGCCTCCCTGCTCAATGTATCGGCAACCTGGTTGTGACACCCCGGCCTATGCTCCCACTCGAAGTCATACTTGGCCAGGAACTCCTACCACCGGGCCTGCCTTGGGGACAGCTTCTTCTGTGTCTTAAAGAAGGTGTTTGCAACATTATCAGTCTTAAACACAAACGAAGTGCCCAACAAATATACCCGCCATGCCTGTAGGCAGTGCACAACCGCCAACATTTCCTTCTCGTGCACAGAGTAGCGTTGCTTGGCTAGCTTCAGCTTCCAGCTCTCAAATGCAATGGGGTGCCCGTCTTGCACAAGCACCCCACCCGCAGCATGATTAGATGCATCTGTATGGACTTCGAATGGCCAGTCAAAGTCCAGCAGCTTGAGCACAGGTTTGGCCACAATCTGGGACTTGATCCTCTCGAAGGCATCAGCGCATGCCCCATCCCAAGTCCACGGCTTGCCTTTTTGTGGCGGATCAGTGAGCGGGGATACCATCTTCGAGTATCCCTCAATGAATTTCCTGTAGTAGTTAGCTAAACCAAGGAAACTCCGAAGCTCACTCACTTTGGTGGGAGCAGTCCACTCCTTGATTGACCACAGCTGTGCCTCACTGTACGGAGTGCAATGCCTTGCTTGACCATGGACTTTGCCTCCCTAGACCACAGGCAGTGCCTCTCTCTACCATGGTCGATGGCTTGGTTGACCACGGGCTGTGCCTCACTCTACAATGTGTGATGGCTTGGTCGACCACAGGTTGTGCCTTGCTCGACCACAGGCTATGCCTCACTCTACCAAGGGCGTTGCCTTGCTCGACGATGAAGACAACCTTCAGTCAACCATGGGAAGCGCCTTGCTCTACCATGGGTGATGCCTTGCTTGACCATAGGATGTGCCTTCCTCTACCATGGGTGATGGCTTGGTTGACTATGAATTACACCTCACTCTACCACAAGTGATGCCCTGCTCAACCATGAGCTATGACTTGCTCTACTGCAGGCAATAGGTTGGTCGAGCATGGAGACAGCCCTTGGTCGATCATGGGCTGTGCCTCATTCTACCACGGGCGATGGCTAGGTCAATCATGGAGAGAGCCCTTGGTCAACCACGTGCTGCCCCTCACCCTACCACGACTGATGCCTTGCTTGACCACGGGCTGTGCTTGGCTTAACCATGGGCGATGCCTAGGTCAACCATGGAGACAGCCCTCGGTCGACCATGGGCTGTGCCTAGCCCTACCACGGGAGATGCCTTGCTTGACCACAGGCTGTGCCTCGCTCTACCACTGGCGATGCCTTGCTCAACCATGGAGACAGCTTTCGGTCAACACCGGGCTGTGCCTTGCTCTATCATGAGCAATGGCTTGGTCGATGAAGGAGACAGCCCTAGGTCGACCACGGGCTATGCCTCGCTCTACCATGGGCACTGCCTTGCTAGACCACGGGCAGTGCTTGGCTCTACCATGGGCGATGGCTTGGTTGACCACGGGCAGCACCTTCTGCTACCACCAGCGATTCTATGGTCGACCACAGGCATTGCCACTCTCTACCATAGGTGATGGCTTGGTCAATGATGGGCTGTGTGTTGCTCTACCACTAGCGATGCCTCACTCAACCATGGGCTGGGCCTCGCTCTACCATGGACCACAGGCGATGGCTTAGTCAACAATGGAGACAGCCCTCAGTCGACCACAGGCAGTGCCTCGCTCTACCACAGGTAGTGCCATGCTCTACCACCGGCGATGGCTTGGTGGACCATGGAGACAACCCTTGGTCAATCACGGGCAGTGCCTCACTCTAGCACGAGCGATGCCATGCTCAACCATGGGCTGTGCCTCGCTCTTCCATGGGTGATGGATGGGCTGACAACAGAGACAGCCCTCGGTTGGCCACTGGCTGTGACTCACTCCACCATGGGCAATGACTTGCTCGACCACGGGCTGTGCCTCATTCTACCATGGGCGATGGCTTGGTCGATCACGGAGACAGCCCTTGGTCAACCACAGCTATGCCTGGCTCGACCATGAGCTGTGGCTCACTCTACCACAGGCGATGCCTTGCTCAACCACGGAGACAGCTTTTGGTCAACACCAGGCTGTGCCTTGCTCTATCACGAGCGATGGCTTGGTCGACAACGGAGACAGCCCTAGGTTGACCACAGGCTATGCCTCACTCTACCATGGGCAATGCCTTGCTAGACCACGGGCAGTGCTTGGCTCTACCACGGGTGATGGCTTGGTTGACCACGGGCAGCACCTTGCGCTACCACCAGCAATTCTATGGTCGACCACAGGCTATGCCACTCTCTACCATGGGCGATGACTTGGTCAATGATGGGCTGTGTGTCGCTCTACCACTGGCGATGCCTCACTCAACCATGGACTGGGCCTCGCTCTACCATGGACAATGGCTTGGTTGACCACGGGATGTAACTTGCTCTACCAATGCCGATGCCTTGCTCAACGATGGGTGATGGCTTAGTCAACAATGGAGACAGCCCTCAGTCGACCACAGGCAGCACCTCGCTCTACCACGGGCGATGCCTTGCTCGACCACGGGTAGTGCCACGCTCAACCACGGGTGATGGCTTGGTCGACCATGGGTAGTGCCATGCTCTACCACTGGCGATGGCTTGGTGGACCATGGAGACAACCCTCGGTCGACCATGGGCAGTGCCTCACTCTAGCACAAGTGATGCCATGCTTGACCATGGGCTGTGCCTCGCTCTTCCACGGGTGATGGATGGGTTGACCATGGAGATGGCCCTCAGTTGGCCACTGGCTGTGACTCACTCCATCACGGGCGATGCCTTGCTCGACCATGGGCTGTGCCTCATTCTACCATGGGCGATGGCTTGGTCGATCACAGAGACAGCCCTTGGTGAACCACAGGCTATGCCTGGCTCTACCACGGGCGATGCCTTGCTAGACCATGGGCAATACCTGGCTCTACCATGGGTGATGGCTTGGTCGGCAATGGGCAGCACCTCGCACTACCACTGGTGATTCTGTGGTCGACCACAGGTTATTCTTCGCTCTTCCATGGGTGATGGCTTGGTCAACAACGGGCTGTGTGTTGCTCTTCCACAGGTGATGCCTCACTCAACCACTGGCTGGGTATTGCTCTACCACAGGCAATGGCTTGGTTGACCACGGGATGTGCCTTGCTCTACCATTGCCAATGCCTTGCTTGACCATGGGCTTTGCCTCGCCCTACCACGGGTGATGGCTTGGTCGAGAACAGACAGTGCCTCGCTCGACCATGGGCTGTGCCTAGCTCTACCATGGGCGATGGCTTGGTCAAGCATGGAGACAACCCTTGGTCAACCATGGGCTACACCATGCTCTATGATGGGTGATGGCTTGGTCGACCAGGGAGACAGCTCTCGGTTGACCATGGGCAGTGCCTTGATCTACCATGGGTGATGCCTTGTGCGACCACGGGTGATGCCTTGATCAACCATTGGTTGTGCACTCGGTTGCTCATGGGCAGTGCCTTGCTCGACCATGGGCTGAGCCTTGCTCTACCATGTGTGATGGCTTGGTTGAGCATGGAGACAGCCCTCAGTGGACCACGGGATGTGCCTCACTCTACCACGGGCGATGCCTTGCTCGACCACGGGTGATGCCTTGCACGACCATGGGCAGTGCCTTTCTCTACCAAGGGTGATGCGTTGGAGGAAAGTGGAGACAGCCACTGGTCAACCACATGCTGTGCACTCGGTCGCTGACGGGCAGTGCCTCACTCCACCACAGGAGATGCCTTACTCAACGATGGGCTGTGTCTTGCTCTACAATGGGCAACGGCTTGCTCAACCGTGGAGATAGCCCATGGTTAAGCATGGGCTATGCCTCGCTCTACTATGGCCATTACCTGGCTTGACCATGGGCTGGGCCATGCTCTACCATGGGTGATGGCAGGGTCGACCACAAAGACAGAACTCGCTCCACCACAGGCTGTGACATGCTCTAACACAGGTGATGGCTTGGTCAGCCATATAGACAGCCCCTGATTGACCATGGGTTGTGCCTTGCTCTACCACAGGGGATGCCCTGCTTGACCACGGGCTGTGCCTTCCTCTACTACAGGTGATGGCTTGGTCAACCACAGAGACAGCCCTCAGCCGACCACGGGCTGTGGCTTGCTCTACCACGGGTGATGTCTTGCTCAACCATGGGCTTTGCCTCATCTACCATGGGCAATGGCCCCATTGACCATGGAGAGAGCCCTTGGTCAACCACGGGCTGCACCTCACTCTACCATGGGCGATGCCTTGCTCAACCACGGGCTGTGGCTCCCTCTACCACAGGTGATGCCTTGGTCGAGCATGGAGACAGCCCTCAGCCAACCACAGGTTGCTCCTCGCTCTACCACGGGCGATGGCTTCATTGACCATGGAGAGAACCCTCGGTTGACCATGGGCTGTGCCTCATTCTATCATGGGCAATGCCTTGCTCAACCACAGGCTGCACCTCCCTCTACCACGGGTGATGCCTTGCTCTACCAGGGGCTCTGCCTCACTCTACCAATGGTGATGGCCTTGTCGACCATGAGCAGCACCTCACTCTAACACGTGCAATGCCATGCTCAGTCGACGATGGAGACAATCCTCAGTTGACCATGGGCAGTGCCTCACTCAACCACCGGCGATGGCCTGGTCAACCATGGAGACAGCCCTTGGTTGACCATGGGTAGCACCTCACTCTCGCACGCTCGATGACAGGCTATGCCTTGCTCTACAACAGGAGATGGCTCGGTCGACCATGGAGACAGCCCTCGATTGACCATGGGTTGTGCCTTGCTCTACCCCCGTTGGTGGCTTCATCGACCATGGAGACATCCCTTGGTCGACCCCGGGCTGCGCCTCTCTCTACATGGATGATGCCTTGCTCAACCATCAGTTGTGCCTGGCTCTACCAGTAGCAGTGGCTTGGTCGATCACGGGCTGTGCCTTGCTCTACGATGGGCGGTGGCTTGCTCGGCCATGGGCTGTGCGATACTCTACCACGGGCAATGGCTTTGTTGACCACGGAGACAGCCCTTGGTCGACCACATGCTGTGTGTTCGGTCACTGATGGGTAGTGCCTTGCTCCATCACGGGTGATGCCATACTCAACCACGGGCTGTGCCATGCTCTACCACGGGCGATGGCAGGTTCAACCAGGGAGACAGCCATCGGTCACCCATGGGCTGCGCCTCGCTCCACCACAGGCAATGCCTTGCTCGACCACAGGTGGTGCCTCACTTTACCATAGGTGTTGCCTTGGTCGACCAGGGTGATAGTCCTTGGTCAACCATTGGCAGCACCTCTCTCTGCCTTGAGCGATGCCTTCCTCGACCACAGGCTGTGCCTGGCTCAACCATGGGCAATGGCTTTGTCGGCCATGAAGACTGCCATCGGTTGACCACGGGCTATGCCTCACTCTACCACAGGCGATGCCTTGCTCAACCATGGGCTGTGCCTGGCTCTACCACGGGCAATGGCATGGTCAACCATAGAGATTGCCCTTGGTTGACAACAGGCTGTGCACTCGGTCGCGGAGGGGCAGGGTCGACCACGGGCTATGCCTCACTCTACCACAGGCTGCGCCTCACTCTACCACGGGCTGCACCTTGCTCTACCACGGATGATGCCTTGCTTGACCATAGGCTGTGCCTTGCTCTACCACAAGTGATGGCTTGGTGGAGCATGGAGACAGCCCTCGCTCAACCATGGGTGATACCTTGCTCGACCATGAGCTGTGCCTCCCTCTACCATGGGCGATGGCTTCATCGACCATGGAGAGACCCCCCTGTCAACCACGGGCTGTGCCTCACTCTGCCATGGGCATTGCCTCGCTCTACCACAGGCTATGCCTTGCTCTACCATGGGTGATGCCTTGCTCGACCATAGGCTGTGCCTTGATCTACCATGGGCAATGGCTTGGTCGACTGCAGAGACAACCCTTGGTCAACCACGGGCAGTGCCTCACTCTACCATTGGTGTTGCCTTGCACTATCACAGGCAGTGCCTTGCTCTACGATGGGTGATGGCTTGGTTGACCAGGGAGACAGGTCTCAGTTGACCACAGGCTGTGCCTTGGTCTACCATGGGTGATGCCTTGCTCGACCAAGGCGACAGCTCTTAGTGGTTGACGAGCGATGTCTTGATCGACCATGGATTGTGCACTCGATCGGTCATGGGCAGTGCCTTGTTGTACCATGGCGACAACCCTTGGTCGATCATGGGGCAATGCCCTGATCAACCACAGCGACAATGCTAGGTCAACCACGGGCAGTGCCTTAGTATACCATGGGCAATGCCTTGGTCAATCACGGGCTGTGCCTTAGTATACCACGGGCAGTGACTTGCTCGGCCACGAGTTGTGCCTATCTCTACCATGGGTGATGGCTTGGTTGACCATGGAGATAGCCCTCAGTCAACCACAGGCTGTGCCTCACTCTACCACAGGTGAAGCCTTGCTCCAACATGGGCTGTGCCTAGCTCTATGATGGGCGATGGCTTGGTTGACCATGGAGACAGCGCTCGGTCAACCACAGGCTGCACCTCACTGTACCACAAGCGATCCCTTGCTTGTCCACGGATTGTGCCAGGCTACACCACAGGTGATGGCTTGGTCAGCCACAGAGACAGGCCTTGGTTGACCACGGGCCGTGCCTCACTCTATGATGTGTGATGTCTTGGTTAACCACGGGTAGTGCCTCATCCTACCACGGGCGATGGGTTGGTCGACGACGGACATTGCCCTTGGTCGACCACATATTGTGCGTGTGATCACTGACCAGCGGTGACTTACTCTTTCATGGGTGATGCCTCGCTCAACCAAGGTGACAGCCCTTGGTTGATGATGGGCAATGCCTTCATCGAGCATGGGTTGTGCACTTGGTTGCTCATTGGCATTGCCTTGCTCTACCATGGTGATAGCACTAGGTCAACCATGGGCAGTGCCTTACTCTACCATGGGCGATGCCTTGGTTGACCATAGTCTTCGCCATGCTTGACATGGGTAGTACCTTGCTCTATCACAAGCCATTACTTGGTCGACCATAGAGACAGTCCTCAGTCAACCACAGGCTATGCGCCTGGTCATAGTCGTGCAGTGTCTCGCTGTTACGGCCATGAGCTATGTGCTGGAGTAATGCGTACCATAGGTTGTACCTCGTGACTGCAGGAGCACATATGTGCTAATGCGGGGCACATGGAGAGAATGTTTGTGGTCAAGAGGCTAAGCTGGACGAGAGACTTGCTCAAGCAACCAAGTGGAGTAGTGTGGAGCAAGGACTTGGTGGACTGAAGGCAAGTGCTGTGGCCTTAGGGTCAATGCTGGTTGACCAATGCAAGGTGGATGATTGCTAAAGACAGCCCGGGAACGCTACGGCATAAGCAGAGAGTGATTGAGAGGTGCTTGATCACTTCATGCCGGGGTCGATCAAAGGAGCCATGTCTTGCTGGTTGGCAACAGTGCACGGTGGACGAGTGGAGATGCAAACACACAAGTGGATTCTTGATCATGCGGGACCCGATGATTGAGTGTGTGGAGTGTGACTACTCACAGAAGGTGCACGGGATGTTGTGGAGCGTATGATTGGTGCTCGCGAGATAAGGATAGCTGACACCAACATGGAAAGGATCGATTGTTTCCTTATGCGGAGCGGCTAGTGATCAATCAGGAACAAAGTGGGGCACAGTTGTCCAAGTGCGTCCAAGAAGCTGTCCAAGCAGGATGAACATGATCAAGACAGAAGATCATGTGATAACAGACAATCAGGGAAAGATTCTCCTAGGATATGGGAAATCAATTTGTTATGAAAACAATTTTGGAGATTGTAGATCGAGGGCCAAGATTGGATGGATTGATATCCAATAGAGAGACAAATGCCCCCTCATGGACCTACAATTTATCCCAACACCTTGCAAGTGTTAGCCCGCACATTGTCACATGCTTGCTATGCGCTACCACTACCCCAAAGTATGGCTTGTGGTACACATTCTCTAGGGTTAGAGCTCAAGGGTCTAACAAATGTCCCCGACCTGAGGGATTCGACACCCTCGTCAAATGAGACTCTCTGTACCGTTGGATGAGGTCTTCATACTACCAAAATGTGACATCCTTCTCCCAAGTCACCTCTGACTCAAGTTGGTCCTTCCACTTGACCAAGTACTCCATCCTCCTATTCATCTTGCTGTAGCCCAGCACACAATGAACAAGTATGCCTTCCACTTCTTTGTTGAATTCCTTCCACATGGTGGGAGGGGTGCGCTTCACCTTGTTGTGCTCTGGATGCTCCTTGTCCCGATAGTAAGGATTGAGGAAACTGACATGGAATGTCGGGTGCACCTTCATCCTCTCTGGTAGTGCAAGTTGATAGGCTACTGCCTTGACCCTCTTGATCACTTCAAATGGCTTGTCGTACCGCTGGAACAAGCCCTTGTGCCAGCGCTTGCTCGTGATCTTCTTCCATATTTGTGGCATGAGCTTCAACATCACTAAGTCCCCCACCTGGAACTCCAACGGTCTTCGAGTCTTGTCCACATACTTCTTCATCCGCCTAGCAGCTTTAGCGAGGCTATCTCTCACTTCTTCAATCATCTCCTGCTTGTCACGTGCGAATCAATATGCGGCTAGGTGAGGTCCTTCTTTGCGCTGTAATGCCACTTCCTACGGCGTTAGCGGTTGGTAGCTCATTGCCAACTCAAATGGGCTATGACCTGTAGCAGAGGAGCAGTCCAAGTTGTAAGACAACTGAGCAGAGTCGAGCAAGTTTAACCAATTCCGTTGACTGGCTGAGACATAATGCCTCAAGTACTCCTCCAGCAATGCATTCACTCATTCTTTCTAGCCGTCCGTCTACAGATGATTGGCCATCAAGAACTTCAGTTCGGATCCTAGTAGTCTGAACAAACGCGTCCAGAAGTTGCCTGTGAACCGAGCATCTTGGTCACTCACTATCTCCATTGGGACTCTAAAGAGCTTCACCATGGAGCGATAGAATACCTCAGCAGCAGCTTCGGTAGTGCAATTCTTGGTCACAAGGGTGAAAATCACGTACTTGGAGAATTGGTCCACGACGACCATCACCGCCGTATAACCCTTTACTTCAGGAAACCCAGACACAAAGTCTATGGAAACTGATACCCAAGGCTTCTCTGGCACTGCCAAGGGTTGTAGCAGACCGGCCTCTGCTCGTCTCTCCACCTTGTCTTGTTGGCACACAAGACAAGTCCTGATGTATAATTCAACGTCATCAGCCATCTTTGGCCAAACAATAGAGCTAGCATCCGCTCATGGCCCGGATGTCCAGCCCAAGGACTATCGTGACTCTCCTTCATTAGCTAGTAGTGCATTCCCCCTCCACTAGGGACAAGCAAATGGCCACCTTTGCCATAAAGCAGCCTATCTTCTAGCCAATACAGCCTCACGGTCCCGTCTTTGACTTGCTCCACTAGGAGTTGATAGGTCTTGTCCCCAAGTGTAGCGATCTTGACATCTTGGAGGAAGTCGGAGGTGTCTTGAGTCAAAGTAGCCAGCAGGTCCGAAGTCTTCCGACTGAGGGCATCCGCCACTAGGTTGTGCCTTCCTAGTCGGTGTTCCCACTCGAAGTCATACTCCGCTAGGAACTCTTGCCACCGCGCTTGCCTTGGTGACAACTTCGGTTGTGACTTGAAGAAGGTATTGGTGACATTGTCCATCTTGACCATGAATGTGGTCCCCAACAAGTGCACCGCCACACCCTCAAGCAATGTATGACAGCCAACATCTCTTTCTCGTATGCTAAATATCGCTGTTCAACAGGTTTCAGCTTCCAACTCTCGAACGCCACGGGATGTCTATCTTGTATGAGAACTCCTCCAACAACACGATCTGAGGCGTCTGTGTGTACCTCAAATGGCTTCTCAAAGTCCGGGAGCTTGAGCACGGGCTTCAACATGATAGCGGTCTTCAATTTGGAGAACGCCACATCACAATCCTCATCCCAAGTCCATTTCTGATCTTTCTGCAACAGATCATTTAGGGGACTCACCCTCTTCGAGTACCCTTTGATAAACTTGTAGTAGTAGTTGGCTAGTCCCAAGAAACTCCGCAACTCAAACACCAACTTTGGTGGAGGCCAATCCCGAATCGCCTGCTCCTTCTTGGGGTCCATCCGCACCTATCCCTAGCCAATGACATGGCCTAGAAATCGGATCACCTGCATGCCAAATTCGCACTTCTCCCTCTTGACGTATAGGGAGTGTTGCCTAAGCCGTTTAAAAACAGCCTGCAAGTGCTGCACATGTTGTGCCAAGTCCCTACTATACATGACAATGTCGTCCAAATAGACTACCACAAAACGGCCTAGCATGTCGTGAAACACATCATTCATTAAGTTGCAAAATGTTGTAGGGGCATTGGTTAAAGGACGTTACAAGGATTTCAAATGATCCATAACGAGTTACCATTGTAGTCTTGGACTCGTCAACTTCGACGATGCTGACTTGCCAATACCTTGAATGCAAGTCAAGCTTGGAGAAGACCATCACCTCACTTAGGCGGTCAAATAGGTCTGCAATCAAGGGCACCAGGTACTTGTTCTTTACCATGACCTTGTTCAATCCATAGTAGTCAACACGTAATCAAAAAGAGCCATCCCGCTTCTCTAGGAACAACACCGGGGCTCCATAAGGGGCTTTGGATGGTTGGATCTTTCCAACATCTAGCAACTTGGTCAATTGCTTCCGCAGCTCTACTAACACCTTAGGGGACATCCAGTACGGGGCTTTTGCTGGGGGAACTGTGCATGGCAATAGCTCTATCTTGTGATATATCGCTTGGCATGGAGGTATCCCTCTTGGCAACTCCTCAGGCATCACATCTTGGAATTGCTCGAGCACTTCCACTATCTCATGTGGAATCTTAGGGTCTGCCTCCTTCTCCTATGCTTCCACTTCCCTAATAGCCGCAAGGTAAGTGGGATACCCCTTCTTCATTCCATGTGCTAACTGTATTGCAGATACCTTCTCCATGGCTACTTCCTCGGAGTGTGCAAGGCCTTTACATCCTTGCACAAAGCAGGGTTGTCGTGGATCTCCAATTACAATGCCTCCCACATGAGGCATGATGGTGATTGATGCATCTGCAAAGAAGCTATTTTTGAGGATGAGATCATAATCATCCAAAGGAACCACCATCAAATTGACTGTACCCTCCCATGCATCTATTTTGGTGGGCACATCTCTTGCCAACCCCCCCCCCATCGGTTTGCTTCTTGGAGTTCACCACCTTCAATCGGTTGTGAGAGTGCTCCACTCGCAACTCCAAGTGGCGTACCATTTGATCAAATATGAATATATTGGTGGTGCCAGTATCCACCAAGGGCGACATCTGCCTACCATTCAAGGTCACATCCACTAATAGCAAACTGTGGTGTACCTTCAGGTGCTCACTTCACATAGCACCAAGGGCTTGCAGTAGGGCAACACGTTGCACGGGGTCATCGTTGGAGTCATCTGATCATAGGGCAGTAACTTTCCCCTCCCTCTTTGGGCACTCCTTCACCTTGTGGGGTCCGTTGCAGATGAAGCAACCTGGGTGTGTACTAGGGTCCTTCTTCCCATTGGTGCCCTCAATCACTTTTGCCTTCCCTTTGTCCGGTCGAGTCAGCTGCTTCTCCTTGCCCTTATCTGAGTTTCCTTTCATGTTGGACTTGGACTTCTTGTTCTTGTCCTTATGCTGGGCCTTCTTGCTCCCCTCCTCGGCACTAACAATGCATAAGTCCAGCAGTGCATCCACCGTAACTAAGGCAGAAGGAAGGTCTTTCACACCCTGCCTCCTTAGCTCAAGTTGAGCCCAAAGTTGCGATCCCTTTAGGAATGTGTACAGCTTGTCCGTCTCTAACATATCTGTCACGTCTAGCATCAGTGCACTAAACTCCTTCACATAGTCTCACACTGGTCCACTGTGCCTCAGCTTGGCCAATGCATCATGAGCAAGCCATGCTGTGTTGCTTGGCAGGAATAGCTCTTTCAGTTCCTTCTTCAATGCCTCCCAGATCTCAATCCGGGGTCTGCTAGCATTGATATCATCTTGGACCTGTGTCCTCCACCATAGCTTCACATCCTTGGCGAGATACATGGTGGTGATCATCACCTACTCGGCATCTGGGATCTCTGCAGCAGTGAAGTAGTTCTCCATATCCCATATGAAGTTCTCTAGATCCCTGGAACTCCTAGTCCCTTCAAATGCCTTCGGCTCCGGGACCTTCATCTTCCCACAAGGCTCAGTCATTGGCCCCGCTTGGGACACAACTTGCCACTAGATCAAGACCACATCACCCTTCAGGGTCGCTATATCAAGTTTGATCTCTTTCAGCAAATCAGTTACGGTTCCACCAAGTTTGTCGCCTTTGCCGACATTATCCTCCAGAACAGCAACGGGTGGTTCCAGCATAGCGGCTGGGTCTGCTTCTTCATTGAGCTCTGCAATGTGGCCTTCTAGCGCTGCAAATCGCTCCTGCAATGCTTCCATTGCTCTGGTCCACACAGTTGCTGATCATAAGGTATGCATGGTCTTTGACAAAGGGTCTTCTCAAACCAAATGCAGCTCTAACACCACTGTCACGGGACCAATGCGGGGCACAAATTTTTTGCATGTCCCGCTAGCATCGACACTCTGCTTGCTGACGAACCACACATCACACGTACCGTTGAGGTCATTCGATCACAAAACCACAAAAACAACATAGAGGGACATAGGAACACAATTGGGGAAAACACAACTTGTATTCACATATATCACAAGTACACGAAAAGCCAACCCATATCAGAACACTTATATGCAGTCACACGAGTATATGCCTCATAGTCTCTCACTGCTTGCACACCCTAACCCATCTCATGCCTCCTCTCAAGAATACCAAACTGCTTGCTTTGACTTGACTTCCACTCTCTTGGAGACTCTGGCTCTCTGTGTTTCTCCTCTGAGAATTCTGGGTTTTCTTTGAGAATGAGACTAAGCCCCCTTTATATGGAGGAGCCTGGCAGACTAGATATGGCAACAAATATATTTGAATCCCTTGATTCTCTCCATCAGATCTCAATTTGTTCAATCTCAGCCATTGATCTGCAATCTCCAAGATTGTTTCAATAACAGATTGATTTGCCATATCCTGGGAGAATCTTTCTTTGATTGTCTGCTTGACCAGGTACGGATGACTTGGTGCTAACTCAGCATCATCAATCCGATCCACTCTCCTCTAGGGCCCACATCCATGATTGCCTCCCACGATCACAGCTGTTTGATCGAGATTGCAACATCCAACAGTGCTCGAGCATGGTCAAGGACTTATCCAATCTCCGCAAGTAGTCAACTCACTAGTCGCTAAGTGTTGAGCATTCCCTTAGTGTCTGCCATGCCTATTGGGTAGTGCGCACTCCTTAAGTGCCTTTGCTCAGTCACATCTTGTTCACCAAGCATCCTTGAGCACTGCATCTTGCCTTGCTCATGGACATCATCACCACACAACACGCATTTGCCTACTTGTGAAATGTGACACTCCATGGCCACCCTTTGATCCCTTAGCTCCTTTGTTGAGCCTTGATCAGTCATCCACTCCACTGGTGCCTCTACGCACGCTTGCTGACCATCTCCCTACTTGCCCGCTCATGGACTTGCAATTTATCCCAACACCTTGCAAGTGTTAGCTCACGCATTGTTGCGTGCTTGCTATGCACTACCACTACCCCAAGGTATGACTTGTGGTACGCATTCTACAGGGTTAGAGCTCAAGGGTCTAACACCTTGCTTGAGCACAGGTTGTGCTTGGTTCCACCATGGGCAATGGCTTGGTTGATCATGGAGATCGACCTTGGTTGATTGCTGGATATGCCTCGCTCTACCACAAGCAATGCCTTGCTTGAGGATAGGCAATGCCTGGCCCAACCATGGGCAATGGTTTGGTCAACCACGGAGACAGCCCTCAGTCAACCACAGGTTGTGCCTCTCTCTATGACAAGCAATGTCATGCTCGACCACAGGCTGTGCCTTGCTCTTCCACATGTGATGGCTTGGTTGACCTCAGAGACAGCCCTCAGTCGACCACAGGTTGTTCGCTCAATCACTGACGGGCAGTGCCTAGCTCTACCACGGATAGTGACTCGCTCTACCACAATGATAGCTTGGTCGATCACAGAGACTACCCTCGGTTGACCATGGGCTGCCCCTCACTCTACCATGGGGGATGCCATGCTCGACCACGGGCTGTGCGCTCAGTCACTGATGGGCAGTAAGTACTGATCTTGTCCACGGGCAATGCCTGTCTCGACTACTGGCTGTGCCTAGTTCTATGATGAGTGATGCCTGTCTCAACTACTGACTGTGCCTAGCTCTATGACGAGTGATGCCTTGCTCAATCACAGGTTGTGCCTTGCTCTACAATGGGCGTTGCCTTACTCGACCATGAAGACAACCCTCAGTCGAACATGGGCTGTTCCTTGCTCTACCACGGGCAATGCCTCACTCGATCATGAGAAGCACCTAGCTCTTCCACAGGTGATGCATCACTTGACCATGGGCTATGCCTCGCTCTACCACAGGTGATGCCTCTCGACCATGAAAACTGCCCTTGGTCGACCACTGGCTGCACCTCACTCTACCACAGGCGATGCCTTGATCGACCACAGGCTGTGCCTTGCTCTACCACGGGCGACAACTTGGTTGACCACCATTTCTGCCTTACCCTAACACAAGTGATGCCTTGCTCGACCAAGTGCTGTGCCTGGTTGTACCACAGGCAATGTCTTGGTCAACCACAGAGACAGCCCTCAGTCAACCATGTGCAGTGCCTAGCTCTACCATGGGCGATGCTTTGCTTGACCATGAGCTGTGCCTGGCTTTACCACGGGTGATGTCTTGGTCGACCATGGAGACATTCCTTTGTTGACTCTGGGCTGTGCCTCACTCTGCCACTGGCGATGGGTTTGTCGACCACAGAGACTGCCCTCGGTTGACCACTGGCCGTGCCTCACTCTACCAAGGATGATGCGTTGCTTGACCATGGGCTGTGCCTGGCTCTACCAGTAGCAGTGGCTTGCTCAACCACGTGATGTGCACTCGGCTGCTAACAGGCAGTGCCTCGCTCCACCACAGGTGATGCCTCACTCAACCACGGGCTAGGCCTTGCTCTACCATGGGCTATGGCTTGGTCTACCAGGGGATGTGCCTTGCTTGACCACAGGCTTTGCCCCACCCTTCCATGGGCAAAGGCTTGGTCGACGATAGAGACAGCCCTTGGTCGACCATGAGCAGTGCCTCGCTCTACACGGGTGATGCCTTGCTCGACCATGGGCTAGGCCTGACTCTATCACAGGCGATGTCTTGGTCGACCATGGGCAGTGCCTCGCTCTACCATGGGCGATGCCTTGCTTGACCACAGGCTGTGCCTAGCTCTACCACAGGCGATGGCTTGGTCAACCACGGGTAGTGCCTGGCTCTACCATGGGTGATGGCATGGTCAACCACGGAGACAGCCCACAGTCGACCATGGGCAGAGCCTCGTCCTACCATAGACGATGGATTGGTTGACCACGGAGATAGCCCTCAGTAGACCACAGGTAGCGCCTCACTCTATCATGAGTGATGCCATGCTTGACCATGGGCTGTGCCTCACTCTACCACGGGCATTGGCTTGGTCGACCATGGAGACAGCCCTCGGTCAACTGCTGGCTATGCCTCACTCTACCATGAGCAATGCCTTCCTTGACCATGGGCTGTCCCTTGCTCGACCACAGGCGATGGCTTGGTTGGCCACCAAGATAGCCCTCAGTCGACTGCAGGCAATGTGCTCGGTCACTAGTGGGCAGTGCCTTGCTCTACCACAGAGACAGCCCTCAGTTGACCCCGGGCTGCACCTCGCTCTACCACGAGCAATGCCTAGCTTGACCACAGGCAGTGCCTCGCCCTAACACAGGTGATGTCTTGGTTGACCACAGAGATAGCCCATGGTTGACCATGGGTAGCGCCTCTCTCTATCACTAATGATGCCATGCATGACCATGGGCTATGCCTCGCTCTACCATGGGCATTGGCTTGGTTGACCACGGAGATAGCCCTCAATCGACCATTGGTTGTGCCTCGCTCTGCCACAGGTGATGCCTTGCTCGACCATGGGCTGTCCCTTGCTCTACCACAAGCGATGGCTTGGTCTGTCGCTGAGACAGCCCTCAGTCGACTGCAGGCAGTGTGCTCAGTTGCTGATGGGCAATGCCTTGCTTGACCATGGGGTGTGCCTTGCTCTACCACGGGTGATGCCATGCTCAACCACGAAGACAACCCTCGGTCCACCACGGGCTGTGCCTCGCTGTACCACAGGTGATGCCTTGGTCGACCACAGTCTGTGCCTTGCTCTACCAGGGGTGACGGCTTGGTCTACCATGGAGACAGCCCTTGGTTGACCATGGGTTGTGCCTTGCTCTACCACAGGTGGTGCCCTACTCAACCACCGGCTATGCCTTGCTCTACCACAGGCAATGGCTTGGTCGACTACATAGACAGCCCTCAGTCGACCATGGGCTGTGCGCTCGGTCATTGATAGGCACTGCCTCGTCCTAACACGGGTGATGCCTTGCTTGACCATGGGTTGTGCGTTGCTCTACCAAGAGGAAGTATGAAGAGATTGCAAGAAGCTATTGGCATCCTCACTAATGGATATTTGGCCCAAGAGGTTGAAGACCAAGACAAAGGAGGCATTTGTCTCCTATTCTTTAATCCCAAGGCCGATTAGAGCTACTTAGCTTGCACACAAGGAACTTGACGAATATGCATGATTTATGGCTACCAAAAGAGTTAAATTAGTATATAATTAGTTGTTATAATCAAAATTAGCAATTTCTGTATTTATAGAGTTTCCTAATTTGGGATTTCTATAATGGAGTCAAGTACCATATTTTTGGCGTACCATATTTTTGGCTGATTGCTATCTAGTATAAGAGGAAACTATTTATTAGCCAAGCATCTATATATATGGGCTCTCATTAACTATGTAATTCAGCTTTTTGACATTGAATCCCACTAATACAAAGTGTGTTCTCCTTGTGAGGTAATTATCTCTCCTTTGCTCTTGTGAAACCTTGCTTTTGTCGAACTAATGTTTTTAGTTTGGTGATTCAAGTTTCCTAAATCCCCCAATTCATGCCTTGACCTAGGTAAGTCGTTGTGTGGATTGGTCTTCGAGTTCGTGGTTAGGCAAGTGGTCTAAGTAGCAAGTCACATTTTCTTTCATTGGTTGGCTATTTGCACCCGCTTGGTTTTGAACAAAATCCTATCCTTTCATCCTACGCCATGAAGATCAGGACCAACCCCCCTCAAACCCGTATCATCTCGTATTAGAGCATGGTTTCCATGGTAGGTTATCTATCTATCATATCCCCTCATCCCTTCATCTAAAAAAAATTTCCTGTTTGAAAATATATTTCCTCGACTCCTTGACACATATTTCCATCTATTCTATAGCATATATTCTCTGAGCCAAATAAAAAGAAGAAGTGGATGAAGAATTTGATCCCAGAAGGAGACCTCGCAATTGACCTAGACGAGGTATGATGAATGTAGGAGAAGACTTTGGAGGAATCAAAATCAAAATTCCTTCATTTTGGGGCAAGAGTGATCTTGAGGCATATCTGGAATGGGAAATGCAGGCTGAGCAAATATTTGGGTGCCATAAATACTCGGAGGTTAAGAAAGTCATGTAGGGCACAGCCCATGGTTGACAATGGCATCACAAGTGGTAGAGCAAGGCACAGCCCATGAGCAACTGAGTGCACAGCTCCTAGTTGACTGAGGGCTGTCTCTGTGGTCGACCAAGCCATTGGCTGTGGTAGAGGGAGGCATAGCCCATGGTCGAGCAAGGCATCACCTGTGGTAGAACAAGGCACAGCCTGTTGTTGAGCAAGGCATCACCCAAGGTAGAGCAAGGCACTGCCCATGAGCGACTGAGCGCACAGCTGGTGGTCGACCAAGCCATAGCCCTTGGTAGAGCAAGGCACAGCCCATGGTCAAGAAGGCATTGCTTGAGGTAGAGCGAGGCACAGCCCATGGTGGAGCATGGCATTGCTCGTGGCAGAGCATGGCACTGCCTATGAGCGACCGAGCACACAGCCTGTGGTTAACTGAGGGCTTTCTTCATGGTCGACCAAACCATCGCCCGTGGTAGAGCAAGGCACAACCCATGGTTGAGAAGACATTGCTTGTGGTAGAGCGAGGCACAGCCCATGGTCGAGAAGGCATTGCTCATGGTAGAGCCAGGTACTACCCGTGGTCAAGAAGGCAACACTCATGGTCAAGCAAGGGGTCGCCTGTGGTAGAGCAAGGCACAGCTTGTGGTGGAGCAAGGCATTGCCTGTGGTTCAGCTAGGCACTGCCTGTGAGTGACCGAGCACACAGCCCATGGTTGGGCAAGGCATAGCCCGTGATCGAGCAAGGCATTGCCTGTGGTAGAGTGAGGCTCAGCCTGTGGTCGAACACCCATAGCCCTTGATAGAGAAAGGCACAGCCCATGGTGGAGCAAGGCATTGCCCGTGGTAGAGCAAGGCACAGCCCATGGTCAAGCAAGACATTGCCTGAGTTAGAGCCAGGCACCGCCTGTGAGAGACCAAGCGTACAGCCCATGTTTGACTGAGCCATCACCTGTGGAAAAGCAAGGCACAGCCTGTGGTCAACCGAGGGCTGTCTCCATTGTTGACCAAGCCAACGCCCATGACAGAGCAAGGCATTGCCCGTGGTCAACCAAGGGATGTCTCTGTGGTCAACCAAGCCATCACCCTTGGTAGAGCAAGGCACTGCCCATGAGTGACCGAGTGCACAGCCTGTGGTCGACCAAAGGCTGTCTCTGTGATCGACCAAGCCAATGCCTGTGGAAAAGCATGGCACATCCCATGGTTGAGCAAGGCATCACCCATGGTAGATGGAGGCACAACCCAAGGTCGAACATGCTATTGCCTGTGGTGGACCAAGGCACAGCCCATGGCAGTGGTCGAGCAAGGCACAGTCGTGGTCGAGCAAGGCATCATCCGTGGTAGAGCAATGCACAACGTGTGGTTGAGCTTGGCATTGCCCGAGGTAGAGCCAGACACTGCCCGTGAGCTACCGAGCACACAGCCCATGGTCAACCAAGGGCTGTCTACCTGGTTGACCAAGCCATCACTCATTGTAGAGCGAGGCACTGCCCGTGGTTGAGTGAGGCATCACCTGTGGTTGGGCAAGGCACAGCCCGTGGTCATGCAGGTCATCGCCTAAGGTAGAGCCAGGCACTGGCTGTGAGTGACTGAGTGCACAGTTCATGCTCAACTGAGGGCTGTCTCCATGGTCAACCAAGCCATCGCTGGTGGCAGAGCAAGGCACAGTCATGGCCGAGCAAGGCATCATCCGTGGTAGAGCAATGCACAACATGTGGTCAAGCACGGCATCACCTGAGGTAGAGCCAGGTACTGCCCATGAGCTACCAAGCACATAGCCCGTGGTCAACCATGGGCTGTCTCCCTGGTTGACCAAGCCATCACTCATTGTAGACCGAGGCATAGCCCTTGATCGAGTGAGGCATCACCTGTGGTTGGGCAAGGCACAGCCCGTGGTCATGCAGGGCATCGCCTAAGGTAGAGCCAGGCACTGGCCGTGAGCAACTGAGCGCACAGCCCATGGTCGACCGAGGGCTGTCTCCAGGGTTGACCAAGCCATCGCTGGTGGCAGAGTAAGGCATAGTCATGGTCAGTAAGGCATTGTCCGTGGCAGAGCAAGGCAGAGCATGTGGTCAAGCACGGCATTGCCCGAGGTAGAGCCAGGCACTGCTGGTGAGCTACCGAGCACACAACCCATGGTGAACTGAGGGCTGTCTCCCTGGTTGACCAAGCCATCACCCATGGTAGAGAAAGGCACAGCACATGGTCGAGCAAGGCATCACCCGTGGTTGGGCAAGGCATAGCTGTGGATGAGCAAGGCATCACCTGTGGTAGAGTGATGCACAGCCCGTGGTGGACCAAGGCACTGCCCGTGGTGGACCAAGGGCTGTCACCATGGTTGATGGATGTGTCAACCCATGATTGACCAAGGGCTATCACCATGGACGAGCGTGGCATCACCCATGGTTGAGGAAGGCACAGCCAGTGAGCAACTGAGTGCACAGCCCATGGTCAAGCGAGGCATCTTCCGTCGTAGAGCAAAGCACCGCCCATGGTCGAACATGCCATGGCCCTTGGTATTGCAAGGCCCAGCCCGTGGTCGAGCAAGGCATCACCCGAGGTAGGGCAAGGCACTGCCCATGAGAGACCACACGTACAGTTCATGGTCGACCAAGCCATCACCAGTGGTAGAGCAAGGCACAGCCCATGGTCAACCAAGGGCGATCTCCATGGTCAACCAAGCCACCACCCATGGTAGGGTGAGGCACAGCTGTGGTCGAACAAGCCATTGCCCATGGTAGAGCAGGGCACAGCCCGTGGTCAAGCAAGGCATCTCCCTTGGTAGAGCCAGGCATAGCCCGGGGTCAAGGAAGGCATTGCCCATGGCAGAGCAAGGCATTGCATGTGAACAACTGTGCACACAGCTGGTGGCTGACTGAGGGCTATCTCCCTGGCCAACCAAGCCATCACCCATTGTAGAGCAAGGTACAGCCTGTGGTCAGCCAAGCCACTGCCCGGGGTAAAGCAAGGCATAGCTCATGGTCGGTCAAGGCAATGCCCATAGCAGAGCAAGGTACAGGCTGTAGTTGAGCAAGTCATCGCCAATGGTAGAGCGAGGCACAGCCTTTGTTTGACCAAGCCATCACCTGTGGAAGGTACAGCCTGAGGTCAAGCAAGGCAATGCATGTGGTCGAGCATTGCTTGGCCCATGAGCGAATGAGTGCATAGCTCGTGGTCCACCGAGGGCTATCTCCATGGTTGACCAAGCCATCCCCTGTGTTAGAGTGAGGCACAGCCCATGGTCAAGGAAGGCGTTGCCCGTGGTATAGCCAAGCACGGCCCATGGCCGAGCAAGGCATTGCCCAAGGTAGAGCCAAGCACTACCCATGAACGATTGAGCACACAGCCCATGGTTGACCAAGCCATCACCGTGGTAGAGCAATGCACAGCCTTTGGTCAAACAAGGCATTGTCCGTGGTAGAGTGAGGCACAGCCCGTGGTCGACCAAGGCATTGCCCTCGGTGGACCAAGGCACTGCCCATGGTCAACCAAGAGCTGTCTCTGTGGTTGAAGAACGCGTCAACCCATGATTGACCAAGGTCTATCACTGTGGATGAGCATGGCATCACCTGTGGTCAATCTAGGCATTATCAGTCATCGACCAAGGACTATCGCCTGTGGTGGAGCAAGGCACTGCCCAAGAGTGACCGAGTGCACAGCCCGTGGTCAATCAACACATCGACTATGAACGACCATGGGCTGTTGCCATGGTCAATGAAGGCATCAACCACTGTAGACCTGGGCACTGCCCATGAGCGACTGAGCGCACAACCCATGGTCGATGGAGGGCTGTCTCCATGGTCGGCCAAGCCATCGCCTGTGCTGGAACAAGGCACAGCCTGTGGTCTATCAAGGGTTGTCTCCGTGGTCAACCCAGCCATCGCCCTTGGTAGAGCTTGGCACAGCCCGTGGTCTAGCAAGGCATTGCCCGTGGTTAGGCAAGGCACAGACCGTGGTCCAACATGCCATGGCCCCTGCTAGAGCAAGACACAACCCATGGTCGAGGAAGGCATTGCCCAAGGTACAGCCAACCACTGCCGGTGAGAGACCGAGTGTACAGCCAGTGGTCGACCGAGGTACAGTGAGGCATAGCCCATGGTCGACCAAGCCATGGCCCATGGTAGAGCAAGGCATCACCCATGCTAGGGCAAGGCATCACCCATGCTAGGTCTAGGCACAGCCCGTGGTCTAGTAAGGAATTGCCCATGGTAGAGCGAGGCATAACCTGTGGTCAAACATGCTATTGCCCTTGGTAGAGAAAGGCACAGCCCATGGTAGAGCAAGACATTGCCCAAGGTAGAGATAGGCACTGCCTGCTGGGGACCGAGTGCATAGCCCATGGTCAATCAAGGGCTGTCTCTGTGGTCGACCAAGACATCACCCATGGTTGAGCAAGGCACAGCACATGATTGAACATGCCATTGCCTTGGTAGAGCCAGGCACAGCCCATGGTTGAGAAAGGAATTGCCTATGGTAGAGCAAGGCACAGCTGGTGGTCAAGCGAGGCATCGCCTGAGGAAGAGCCAGGCACTGCCCATAGTCAACCGAGGGCTGTCTCCATGGTTGACCAAGCCATCGCTAGTGGTAGAGTGAGGCACAGCCCAGGGTTGAGCAAGGCACAGCCCATGGCTGAGCAAGGCATTGCCCATGGTGGACCAAGGCATTGCCCATTGTTGACCAATAGCTGTCACCATGGTTGATCAACGCATCAACCCATGATCAACCAAGAGCTGTCGCCCTGGCCGATCAATGTGTCGACCATGATCGACCTAGTGTTGTCGCCATGGACGAGGAAGGTATCACCCATTGAAGTGTAAGGCACTGCCTGTGAGCGACCGAGTGCACAGCCTGTGGTGGATGAGGGCATTGCCCGTGATCGATGAAGGGCTTTCGCTGAGGTCAAGCAAGGCACTGCCCATGGTTGGGCATGGCATCGCTGATCGTAGAGCAAGGCACAGCCCATGGTCGAACATGCCATGGCCCTTGGTATTGCAAGGCCCAGCCCATGGTTGAGCAATGCATCGCCCGAGGAAGAGCAAGGCACTACCCATGAGAGACCACGCATACAGCTCGTGGTCGACTGAGCCATCACCCGTGGTAGAGCAAGGCGCAGCCCGTGGTCAACTGAGGGCGATCTCCATGGTCAACCAAGCCATTGCCCATGATCAAGCATGGCATCGCCAGTGGTAGGGTGAGGCACAGCCATGGTGGAACAAGCCGTTGCCCATGGTAGAGCATGGCACAGCCTGTGGTCGTGCAAGGCATCACCCATGGCAGGCCATGAGCAACCGAGAACACAACTGGTGGCTGACCGAGGGCTATCTCTGTGGTCAACCAAGCCATTGCTCACTGTAGAGCAAGACACAGCATGGGGTCAACCAAGCCATTGCCTGGGGTAAAGCAAGGTGCAGCCCGTGGTCAACCAACCCATGGCCCATGGTAGAGCAAGGCACAGGCCGTGGTGAATCAAGGCACCGCCCATGCTAGGGCGAGGCATAGCCCATGGTCAAGTAAGGCATTGCCCGTGGTAGAGCGAGGCACAACCTGTGGTCAAACATGGTATTGCCCTTGGTAGAGCAAGGCACAGCTTGTGATTGTGCAAGACATCTACCATGGTAGAGCAAGGCACTGCCCGTGAACGACCGAGCACACAGCTGGTGGCTGTTCGAGGGCTATCTCTACGGTCAACCAAGCCATCGCCCATCATGGAGAAAGACACAGCCCGTGGTCGACCAATCCATTGCCCAGGGTAGAGCAAGGCATAGGCCATGGTCAAGCAAGGCATCACCCATGCTAGGGCAAGGCATAGCCCGTGGTCAAGTAAGGCATTGCCCATGGTAGAGTGAGGCACCACCTGTGGTCAAACATACTATTGCCCTTGGTAGAGAAAGGCACAGCCCATGGTAGAGCAAGGCATTGCCTGAGGTAGAGAGAAGCACTGCCCACGAGAGACCGTGTGCACAGCCCATGGACAACCGAGGGTTATCTCAGTGGTTGACCAAGCCATCGCCTGTGGTTGAGCAAGGCACAGGCCATGCTCAAGCAAGCATTGGCTGAGGAAGAGCCAAGCACTGCCCATGAGCCACCAAGTGCACAGCCCATAGTCAACTGAGGGCTGCCACTGTTGTTGACCGAGCCATCGCCCATGTTAGAGTGAGGCGCAGCCCATCGTCGAGCAAGGCATTACCTGTGGTAGGGCAAGGCACAGCCCATGGCTGAGCAAGGCAATGACCATGGTGGACCAAGGCACTGTCTGTGGTCGACCGAGAGCTATTGCCATGGTAGATCAATGCATCGACCCATGATCGACCAAGGGTTGTTGTCGTGGTCGAGGAAGGCGTCACCTGTGGAAGTGCAAGGCACTGCCTGTGAGCGACCGAGTGCACAGCCTATGGTCGATGTGGGCATCACCCCTGATTGATGAAGGGCTGTCGCTGGGGTCAAGCAAGGCACTGCCCTTGTGCAACTGAGAGCACAGCCCGCGGTTGATTGAGGGCTGTCTCCATGGTCAACCAAGCCATCGCCCGTGGGGGAGCAAGGTGCCGCCTGTGGTAGAGTGAGGCACAGCCTGTGGTTGAGCAAGGCATTGCCTGTGGTAGAGCCAGGCACTGCTCATCAGCGACCAAGTGCACAGTTGGTGGTCAGCCAAGGCCAGTCTCCATGGTCAACCAAACCATTGCTCGTGGTAGTGCAAGGCATAGCCTGTAGTCGAGCAACATATTGCCTGTGCTAGAGCAAGGCACTGCCTGGGGTCAGCCAAGCCATGGCCCATGGTAGAGCAAGGCACAGCCGGTGGTGGAGCATGGCATCGCTTGTGGTAGAGGAAGGCACTGCTGGTGAGTGACTGAGCACACAGCCCATGGTCGACCGAGGGCTGTCTCCATGTTGACCAAGCCATTGCCCGTGGTAGAGAAAGGCCCAGCCTATGGTAGAGTGAGGCATTGCCCGTGGTTGGGCAAGGCACAGACCGTGGTTGAACATGCCATGGTCCTTGGTAGAGCAACACACGGCCCATGGTTGAGGAAGGCACTGCCTGAGGTACAGCCAAGCACTGCCCGAGAGGTCAATCGAGGAACACCAAGGCATGGAGCTGTTATGGTCAACTGGAATTTGAAGAACACAATAACTGGGGTGAAGAGGGAGAAGACAACGTCAGAGAGTAGAAGAAGACAAGGGGGAAGAAGTTCCTTTATTCCTCGTAAAAACTGTTTTTTTTTGTTTAGGTACAGTCTCCTTATATGGAGCCTTCCCGTGTACATTTCCCTTCCCATTCAGTTACAGAGTTGGTTTGTCGGTTATAACGACCTTATTACCTAATTCTTTATTCAATCCCCCCTCATTGTACTAGGAAGTCTCATTGTCACCCCTTAATTTGTTCTTTGCTTCAATGAGGCCCTTTGGTTGTAACAGTTCTCCCTCCCTTAGAGAACCTTGTCCTCAAGGTTCAGGCCAGGGAATCTCAGCTGCAAGTCGAAGAGGTATTCCCAGGTGGCATCTTCCAAGCCAGCATTGGACCATTGTATCAGCACCTGTGTTACTGCACGGCATCCTCGTCTCACCATTCTACGTTGTAGGATCGCCACGGGTATGGGAGGGTCTCCTGAGCAAAGCTCTTGGGGAACTGTCACTGTCCTAACAGGTGGTCCCAGTGCCTTTTTGAGGAGTGAGACATGGAATATAGGGTGTACCTGAGCTTCCTTAGGAAGGTCTAGGCGGTATGCAACCTCACCTAGTTTTTCCAAGATTAAGAATGGCCCACAGTACTTGGGGCAGAGCTTGTGACTCCTAGTTACTGGCAAGGTGTGCTGCCTATGGCGTTGTAGCTTAAGGAAGACCCAATTCCCTGGTTCGAACTTACGCTCGCTTCGTCGTCGATCTGCATAATGTTTCATTCGCTGCTAGGCCTTGGTCAGTTGATGTCTTATCTCGTGTATGACTGCCTTGCGATCCTGCAACTGGGAGTCCACTGATGCGACTGGAGAATCCCCAGGAATATATGGAACATGAATTGGGGGAGGAACCCCATATAGAGCCTCGTATGGGGACCTATTTATGGTAGTGTGATGAGTCGTGTTATACCACCACTCAGCTAAGGACAGCCAACTGTGCCATTTTGTTGGAAACTGTCCGCACATGCACCTGAGATAGCACTCGAGGCCTCGGTTGACCACCTCGCTTTGCCCATCCGATTGGGGGTGGTATGCAGTTGAGGCACACAGCGTGATTCCCTGCAGCCGGAAGAGTTCTTGCCAAAAATTGCTGAGGAAGACCGCATCACAGTCGCTAACAATGGAATCGGGCAACCCATGGAGCTTGAGCACATTGTCTGCATAAGCTCGAGCCACTTGGGGAGCTTGGTATGGATGGGCGAGTCCCATAAAGTGGGCATACTTAGTTAAGCGATCTACTACCACCATAATGACTTCCTTTCCTTCAGATTTAGGAAGCCCCACAATGAAGTCCATACTGACTCCCCCAAAAGCGCGATCCGGGATGGGTAGGGGTTGTAAGAGTCCTGGAGTGGCCACCGTTTCAGTTTTGTTCCAGAGGCAAATGTCACAGTTCCGAATATAGGACCGGATGAGTCGTCGCATTCCCTTCCAATAGAAGAGGGAAGCAATCTTTTGGGTGGTGGCATGTACTCCCGAGTGGCCCCCTAAGGAGCTAGAGTGGTATAGTTCGAAAATGGTTCTTCTAAGCTCTGGGTCCTGCCCGATGACTAACTTCCCTTGCCTCCGTAGTTGGCCGTTGTTCCAACTATACTTCGGATGGTTGGCAGATCCATTTTGCAGTTCCGTCATGAACCGACTGAGTACCTCGTCAGTATGCCAACTATCCTTGATTTTTTGGAAAAGGTCTGTGGACACACTGGAGAGAGCATTAAGTGTGAGTTCCTCTGAAGATACCTGTACCCGTGATAGTGCATCTGCTGCTCTGTTGTCCGTTCCCCGTTTGTAGTCAATTATGAAGTCATATCCTGCTAGTTTTGCTACCCAAGTGTGCTGCAGTGGGGTGGACAGTTTCTGTTCTAAGAGGAACTTCAGGCTTCGATGATCTGTCCTTATGACAAAGGACCTTCCTGCCAAATACTGATTCCACTTCTTCACGGCACATAGGATGGCTAGGAGCTCCCGTTCATATACGGACTTGGCCTTCTGGGCAGGGCTGAGCTTTTTGCTGAGGAAGCATATTGGTCGTCCCTTCTGCATAAGGACAGCACCAATCCCTTCTCCTGATGCATCCGTTTCAAGCTCGAAGGTCTTTGTGAAGTCAGGTAATGCTAGCACCGGGGCTGTCATTAGGGCCTCCTTGAGCTGGTTGAAGGCGGTAGTGGCTGCTGGACTCCACTTGAAGGCCCCCTTCCTCAATAAGTTGGTTAGGGGCTTACTGAGAGCCCCACAGGACTGAATGAACCTGCGGTAATAACCAGCTAAACCCAAGAACCCATGCAATTGCCTTATATTTTCAGGGATAGGCCAATCCTGCACCGCCTGGACCTTGGTTAGATCAGTGGAGACCCCTTGCTCCGAGATTATGTGGCCCAAGTACTCGATTCTCCTGGTAGCAAAGGTACATTTGCTGCGTTTGGCGAACAGGGAGTTATTCTGCAATAAGTCTAGAGTGGCTTGCAGATGCTCAGTGTGCTGTGCCACATTCTGGCTATACACAAGTATATCGTCAAAGAACACCAAAATGAATTTACGTAGGTAAGGACGAAACACCTGGTTCATTAAGGATTGGAAGGTGGCCGGTGCGTTGGTTAGGCCAAAGGGCATAACCAGGAACTCATAATGGCCTTCATGAGTTTTGAAGGCTGTCTTATGGACATCTCCCTCAGCCATGCGTATTTGGTGGTACCCTGAGCGCAAGTCAATCTTCGAAAAGACCTTGGACCCTTGCAATTCATCAAGGAGTTCCTCAATCACTGGAATGGGAAATTTGTCCTTGATTGTCTGCTGATTGAGGGCCCTGTAATCAATACACATTCGCCATGTTTGATCCTTCTTCCTAACAAGAATGACTGGTGATGCATAGGGGCTGCTACTATGTCGTATGATTCCTGAGCTGAGCATCTCCTGGATCATTTGTTCGATCACGTTTTTGTGCAGTACTGGGAAGCGATATGGCCGTATGTTCACCGGGGAGCTCCCTTCCTTTAGGGGTATCTTATGGTCGTGCAACCTCTGAGGTGGCAATTCTTTTGGTTCAACAAACACGTCCTGGTAGTCATTTAGTACTGACGTGATTGGTCCCCCGCCTTCTGGCAAAGTCTCACCCGTGACTTGCAAAACCTTCTTCCCTTCTAAGCTGCACGACTGTGATCTGTCCTGGCTTGTGCAATAGCTTTTCAAGATTCTCTCCCGTGATGAATTGGAAAGAGGCCTTGTGTTTCCCCCTTAGGACCCTTGTTTGCCCCTCCTTCTGGAAACTCATTTCCAGCTCCTTAAAATCCCAGGTCACCTTGCCCAGCATTGAGAGCCACTGGACCCCAAGAATCATGTCGTAGGTGCCTAACACAAGGAGAAGGATGTCGGTGGAGTAATAGTCCCCTTGCATTTTCCACCTGAAGGCCTTACTTATGGTATCGCACACCAGCTCCATTCCATTGGCCATCATTACCTTAAGAGGGTTGATCTTTACTATCTCCATGCACAATTTCGCCCCTACCTCCTGATCCAGGAAGTTGTGGGTACTTCCTGGGTCGATAAGAATGTGCAACCGCCTTGTCCCAACCTGTCCCTCAACCTTCATTGTTTGGAAGTTGGGAGCCCCTGAGAGTGCATGAACTGATATCTCTAGTGTGATCTCATCATCTTCCACTTGCCCTTCCCCCTCATCAATCTCCTCAACCGACTCCTCGACATGTATGGAGTAAACCTGTTTCTTGGCGCACCGATGTCCAGGGAAGAATTTTTCGTCACACCCAAAACACAGACCCTTCGCCCTCCTTTCTTCTATCTCTTTAGCTGTTAGGGTGCATAATTTGCGGTTAGGGAGTGATTTAGCGGTGGCGTATATTGGCCTTGCATTTGGTGGTAAGGGTAGGAGTCCATCCTGCCCCTTTTTCTCCATTCTAGCAGGTGGAGTCAAGGGAGGCCTGGAGAATGGGGCTAACGGTCTAGGCTGGCTTAGCCCCTGAACCCGGTCATCCTTCTTCTTGTGAGTTGCTATGATGGTCTCCTGCAACCTTGCCAATGCATGACATTCCCTCAAGGTGCGAGGGTTGAACATTCTCACAGGGTTCCCAATATCGGGGTCTAGACCTGTAATGAAAAAACTGACCGCGTGCTCCTCAGGAATCTCTACTCGGTTGAGAAGCTTATCGAACTGCTTGAGATAATCATGGAGAGTTCCTTCTTGGAATAGGGCCTTGAGTTCACCCATGGGGTCCTCGTACCCCTTCTGACTAAACCTTGCTGCCATTGCCACAATATAGGTGTGCCATGTGACTTGTTGGCTAGTCCCCTTATGGCTTTCATGTAGGATTGATGCCACTGTAAGGCGTCCTCATCGAGATGGATTGATACCAGCTTAATTCTAAGCTCATCCGGGGTGGAGTCATACTCAAAGAATTGGTTTGCCCGGTATAGCCAGCCATCAAATTCTACTCCCGTGAATTTTGGGAACTCAAGCCGCCCAATTCTGGTCAGGCTGCCCCCTCCTTCGTCTCGTCCATATCTCCTTGGCTCCTGCAGGATGGAGTTCTCACCTAGCTGCCCGTCAGGTCGGCTAGTGGTACAATAGTTCTGGACTTGACAGCTCAAACCAGCCACTATGTCACAGAGGTGCTCTTGCTTCTGATTCATCCTCTCCTCTTGCTGCCTCATTTGTTCCTTCAGCTCGAGGAGAATCTGCCCTTGCTCCTTCCAAGCAGCCTCCATGTGCTTGACTTCTTGGGTTCTTGTTTCCATGATCCGAGGAAGGCCGGCTCTGATACCAGCTGTTATGGTCAACTGGAATTTGAAGAACACAATAACTGGGGTGAAGAGGGAGAAGACAACGTCAGAGAGTAGAAGAAGGCAAGGGGGAAGAAGTTCCTTTATTCCTCGTAAAAACTTTTTTTTTTTTTTAGGTACAGTCTCCTTATATGGAGCCTTCCCCTGTACATTTCCCTTCCCATTCAGTTACAGAGTTGGTTTGTCGGTTATAACGACCTTATTACCTAATTCTTTATTCAATCCCCCCTCATTGTACTAGGAAGTCTCATTGTCACCCCTTAATTTGTTCTTTGCTTCAATGAGGCCCTTTGGTTGTAACAGGCACGTGGTCGACCAATCCATGGCCCGTGGTAGAGCAAGGCATAGGCCATGGTCAAGCAAGGCATTGCCCATGCTAGGGCAACCGTGGTCAAGTAAGGCATCACCTCTGGTAGAGCGAGGCACAACCTGTGGTTGAACATGCTATTGCCCTTGGTAGATCAAGGCACAGCCTGTGGTAGAGCAAGGCATCACCCAAGTTAGAGATAGGCACTGCCCACGAGAGACTGAGTGCACAGCCCATGGATGACAGAGGGTTGTCTCTGTGGTCAACCAAGCCATCGCCCATGGTTGAGAAAGACACAGCCCATGCTCAAGCAAGGCATCAGCCGAGTAAGAGCCAGGCACTGCCCATGAGCCACCAAGCTCACAGTCCGTAGTCAACCAAGGGCTGTCTCCATGGTTGACCAAGCCATCACCCGTGGTAGAGCGAGGCACAGCCCATTGTCAAGCAAGGCATCGCCTGTGGTAGGGCAAGGCACAGCCAGTGGCTGAGCATGGCATTTTCTATGGTGGACCAAGGCATTGCCCATGGTTGACCAAGAGCTGTTGCCGTGGTCGATCAATGTGCCAACTCATGATTTTGACCAAGGGTTGTCGTCGTGGTCAAGGAAGACATCGCCCATGGAAGCGCAAGGCACTGCCTGTGAGCGACTGAGCACACAGCCTGTGGTCGATGAGGGCATCACCCATGATCAACGAAGGGCTGTCACCAGGGTCAAGCAAGGCACTCCCCTTGTGCAACCAAGAGCACAGCCCATGGTCAATTAAGGGCTGTCTCCGTGGTCAACCAAGTCATCACTGGTGGGGGTGCAAGGCAGTGCCTGTGTTAGAGCAAGGCACAGCCTGTGGTCGAGCATAGCATCGCCTGTGGTAGAGCAAGGCACTGCCCATGAACGACCAACTGCACAGTTAGTGGTCAACCAAGGACGGTCTCCAAGGTCAACCAAGCCATCACTAATGGTAGGGCAAGGCCTAGCCCATAGTCGAGCAACGTATCTTCCATGCTAGAACGAGGCACAACCTGGGGTCGGCCAAGCCATGGCCCATGGTAGAGCAAGGCACTGCCCATGAACGACCAAGTGCACAGTCAGTGGTCAACCAAGGCTAGTCTCCAAGGTCAACCAAGCCATCGCTCATGGTAGGGCAAGGCATAGCCCATAGTCAAGCAGCGTATCTCCCATGCTAGAGCGAGGCACAGCTTGGGGTTGGCCAAGCCATGGCCCATGGTAGAGCAAGGCACAGCTGGCAGTGGAGCATGGCATCGCTCGTGGTAGAGCAAGGCACTGCCCGTGAGAGACTGAGTGCACAGCCCGTGGTCGACCAAGGGCTGTCTCCGTGTTGACCAAGCCATCACCCATGGCAGAGAAGCGCATAGCTGTGGTCGAGCAATGCATCACCTAGGGTAGGGCAAGGCACTGCTCATGGTTGAGCAAGGCATGGCTCGTGGTCAATGAAGGGCTGTCTCCATGGTCAGCCAAGCCATCACCGGTGGTAGAGCATGGAACAGACGGTGGTGGGGTAAGGCATTGCACGTGGTAGAGCAAGGCATCGCCCGTTAGCAACTGAGCACAGTGCCTGTGGTCGACCAAGGGCTGTCTCTGTGGTTGAACAAGCCATTGCCTGTGGTAGAGCGAGGTACCGCCCGTGGTCAAACAAGCCATTGCCCATGGTAGAGCCTGGCACAGCCCATGGTTGAGCAAAGCATCACCCGTAGTAGGGCGAGGCGCAGCCTGCTGTTGAGCAAGCCATCGCCAGTGATAGAGTAAGGCATTGCCAGTGTTCGAGCAAGCCATCGCCCGTGGTACAGGAAGGCACAACCCATGGTCGACCAAGAGCTGTCACCTTGGTCGATCAAGGCATCGCCCCATGATCGACCAAGGGCTATCGCCGTGGTCAAGCAAGGCAATGACTGTGGTAGAGAAAGGCAATGCCCATGAGTGAGTGAGCGCACAGCCCACGGTTGACCGAGGGCTGTCTGGGTGGTCAACCAAGGTGCTACCTGTGGTCAACCAGGAGCTATTGCCATGGTCAATCAATGTGTCTACCCTTAATCGACGAAGGGCTATCTCCATGGTCAACCAAGCCATCCCCCATGGTAGAGCGAGGCACAGCCCATGGTTGAGCAAGCCGTCGCCCATGGTATGGCCAGGCACAGCTCGTGGTCGACCGAGGGCTGTCTCTGTGGTTGACCAAGCCATCCCCCAGGGTAGAGCAAGGCACAGCCTGTGGTCAAGCAAGACATTGCCCATGGTATAGTCAGGCACAGCCCATGGTTGAGCAAGGCATCACCCAAGGTAGAGCCAGGCACTGGCTGTGAGCAACTGAGTGCATAGCCCAGGGTTGAGCAAGGCATCGCTGGTGGCAGAGCATGGCATAGCCCATGGTCGAGCAGGGCATCGCCCATGGTAGGGCATGGCACAGCCTTGGTTGAACAAGCCATTGCCCGTGGTCGAGCAAGGCACAGCCCATGGTCGTGCAAGGCATCACCCATGGTAGAGCAAGGCATAGCCTGTGGTCAAGCAAGGCATTTCCCATGGCACAGCCCGAGGTCAAGCAAGGCAACGCCTGTGGCAGAGCAAGGTGCAGGCTGTAGTCGAGCATGCCATTGCCCTGGTAGAGCAAGGCATAGCCTTTGGTCAACCAAGCTATTGCCAGTGGTAGAGCCAGGCACAGCCTGTGGTAGAGCAAGGCATCACCTGTGGTAGAGCAAGGCATAGCCCGTGGTCAAGCAAGCAACACACGTGGTTGAGAATGTTACAGCCCTTGAGCAACCAAGTGCACAGCTTGTGGTTGACCAAGGGCTGTCTCCATGGTCAACCAAGCCATTGCCCTTGGTAGAGTGAGGCACAGCCCATGGTTGAGCAAGGCGTTGCTGGTGGTAGAGCCAGGCACAGCCCATGGTCAAGCAAGGCCTTGCCCGAGGTTGAGCCAGGTACTGCCTGTGAACTATCGAGTGCATTGCCCGTGGTCAACCGTGGGCTGTCTGTGTGGTTGACCAAGCCAACGCCCATGGTAGAGCAAGGCACAGCCCGTGGTCAACCAATGCATAGCCCATGGTAGAGTGACACACAGCCTGTGGTCGAGCATGCCAACGCCTGTGCTAGAGCAAGGCACAGCCTGTGGTTGAGCAGGGCATCGCCTGAGGAACAGCAAGGCACTGGCCGTGAGCAACTGAGTGCACAGCCCGTGGTAGACTGAGGGCTGTCTCCATGGTTGACCAAGCCATCAGCGGTGGTGAAGCGAGGCAAAGCTCGTGGTTGAGCAAGGGATAGCCTGTGGTAGGGCGAGGCACAGCCTGTGGTCGAACAAGCCATTGCCCAAGGTAGAGCAAGGCATAGCCTGTGGTCGAGCATGGCATCTCCTGTGGTAGAGCTGGGCATAGGCTGATGTCGGGCAAGGCATCGCCCATGGTAGAGCAAGGCACTGCCCACGGTCAAGAAGGCATTGCCTGTGGTAGAGTGAGGCACTGCCCATGGTCGAGCATGCCGCTACCCATGGTACAACAAGGCACAGCTGGTGGTCAAGCAAGGCACATCCTCTGGTGGACCAAGCCATTGCTCATGGTAGACCAAGGCACAGCCCGTGATCGGGCAAGGGATTGCATGTGGTAGAGGCAGGCACAGCCCATGGTTGAGCAATGCATCGCACATGGTAGAGCAATGCATGGCCCATGAGCAACTGAGTGCACAACTCCTAGCTGACCAAGCCATTGTCTGGGGTACTGGAAGGGATTGCCCATGGTTGAGCATGGCAACACCCGTGGTAGAGCCAGGCGCAGCCCGTGGTCAAACAGGACATTGCCCATGATTGAGCAAGGCACTGCCTGTGGTCGACCAAGACAATGACTGTGGTAGAGTAAGGCATCACCCGTGGTAGACCAAGGCATTGACCGTGGTAGACCAAGGCATCACCCGTGGTAGACCAAGGCACTGCTCATGACTGACCATGTGCACCGCCTGTGGTTGATCAAGGCATCGACCATGATAGACCAAGGGCTGTTGCCATGGTCGACCAAGGCATTGCCATGGTCAATAAGGGACTGCCCATGAGCAACCGAGCGCACAGCCCGTTGTTGACCGAGGGCTGTCTCCATGGTCAACCAAGCCATCACCCATGGTAGAGCAAGCCACAGCCCGTGGTTGACTGAGGGCTGTCTCTGTGGTCGACCAAGTCATCACCCGTGAGAGAGCAAGGCAATGCCCGTGGTTGAACTGAGGGCTGTCTCCATGGTCAACCCAGCCATCGCCCTTGGAAGAGCAAGCCACAGCTCGTGGTCGAGCAAGGCATCACCCGTGGTTGGGCAAGGCACAGTCCTTGGTCGAGCATGGCATCACCCATTGTCAACTGAGGGCTGTCTCCATGGTTGATCGAACCATCACCCTTGGTAGAGCAAGGCACAGCACATGGCCAGGCAAGGCATCACCCTTGGCTCGACAAGGCACAGCCCGTGGTCGAGCAAGGCATCGCCCGTGGTAGAGCAAGGCCCAGCCCATGGTCAAGAAAGGCATCGCCTGAGGTAGAGCCAGGCACTGCCCATGAGAGACTGAGTGTACAGCCCATGGTTGTCTGAGCCATCACCCGTGGAAGAGCAAGGCACAGCCCATGATTGAGCAAGGCATCACCTGTGGTAGAGCAAGGCAATGCCCATGGTAGAGCATGGCAACACCTGTGGTAGAGTAAGGCACAGGCCGTGGTCGAGCAAACCATTTCCCGTGATACAGCATGGCACAAACTTTGGTTGACCAAGCCATTGCCCATGGTCGAGCAAGGCATCACACGTGGTAAAGCAAGGCACTGCCAATGAGAGACCAAGTGAACAGCTCCTGGTCGACCAAGGGCTGTCTCTAAGGTAGACCAAGCCATCACTCATGGTTGAGCGACGCATAGCCTGTGGTCGAGGAAGGAGTCACCTGAGACCAAGCCATTGCCTGTGGTCGAGCAAGGCAATGCACATGGTAGAGCAAGGCACAACCCTTAAGCGACCACGTGCACAGCACCTGGTCGACCAAGGGCTGTCTCCGAGGTCAACCAAGCCATCGCCTGTGGTTGAGTGACACATAGCCCATAGTTGAGCAAGGAGTTGCCCGAGGTAGAGCCAGGCACTGCCCATGAGAGACCAAGCGTTCAGCCCATGGTCGTCTGAGCAATTGCCCATGGAAGAGCAAGGCATATCCCATGCTCAAGCAAGGTATCGCCCATGGTAGAGCAAGGCACTGCCCATGGTGGAGCAAGGCAATGCCCATGGTAGAGCAAGGCACAGGCCGTTGCCGAGCAAGCCATCACCCATGATACGGTGAGGCACAACCTTTGGTTGACCAAGATATTGCCCATGGTCAGGCAAGGCATCGCACATCGTAGAGCAAGGCATGACCCATGAGTGACCGAGTGCACAGCACCAGATCGACCAAGGGCTGTCTCTGAGGTTAACCAAGCAATCACCCATGGTTGAGCGATGCAAAGCACGTGGTCGAGCAAGGAGTCACCCGAGGTAGAGCAAGGCATGGCCCATGGTAGAGCAAGGCATGGCCCATGGTTGAGCAAGGCACAGCCATGGTTGAGCAGGGCATCACCCATGGTAGAGCCCGGCACTGGCCGTGAGCAACTGAGCGGACTGTCCATGGTCAACCAAGGGCTGTCTCCATGGTCAACGAAGCCATTGCCGGTGGGAGAGCAAGGCACAGTCCATGGTAGAGCGAGGCATAGCCCATGGTAGAGCAAGGCATAGCCCATGGTAAAGCTAGGCACAGCCCATGGTCCAGCAAGCCATCGCCCATGGCAGGGCAAGGCATAGCCTGTGGTCAAGCAGGGCATCGCCCAAGGTAGAGCTAGGTACTGGCCATGAGCGATTGTGCGAACAGCCCATGGTTGACCGAGGGCTGTCTCTGTGGTCGACCTAGCCAACACCCATGGCAGAGCAAGGCATTGCCCATGGTTGAACCGAGGGCTGTCTCCGTGGTCGACCAAGCCATTGGTCTTGGTAGAGTAAGGCATAGCCCGTGGTTGAACAAGGCATCACCCGTGGTTGGGCATGGCACAGCCCATGGTCGAGCAAGACATCACCTGTGGTCAACCAAGGGCTGTCTCCATGGCTGAACAACTCATCTGCCTTGGTAGAGCAAGGCACAACCCGTAGTCGAGCAAGGCATCACCCCTGGTTGGGTAAGGTGCTGCCTGTGGTCAAACATGGTATTGCCCTAGGTATAGAAAGGCACAGTGGGTGGTTGAGCAAGGCATCCCTCAAGGTAGAGCAAGGCCCCACCTGTGGTCGAGCAAGGCATCTCCCTAGGTAGAGCCAGGCACAGCCCATGAGAGACTGAGCATATAGACCATGGTCGTTTGTGCCATCACCTGAGGAAGAGCAAGGCACAGCCCATGGTCAACCGAGGTACAGCGAGGCATAGCCGGTGGTTGACTAAGCCATGGCCTGGGGTAGAACAAGGCACTGCCCAGGGACAAGCAGGGTATCGCCTGTGCTAGAGCAAGGCACAGCATGTGGTTGAGAGAGACATCACCCATGGTAGAGTGAGGCACAGCCCATCGTTGAACATGCCATTGCCCTTGGTAGGGTAAGGCATTGGCCCATCATAGAGTAAGGCACAGCTTGGGGTCGAGGAAGGCATTGCCCTAGGTTGAGCCAGGCACTGCCTGTGAGCTACTGAGCGCACAGCCCGTTGTCGGCCGAGGGCTGTCTCTGTGGTCAACCAAGCCATCGCCCATTGTAAAGTGATGCACAACCCATGGTCGAATATGCCTTTGCCCTTGGTAGAGCCTGGCATAGCCCGTGGATGAGCAAGGCATCGCCCGTGGTAGAGCAAGGCACAGCCCATGGTGGAGCAAGGCATTGCCCGAGGTAGAGCCAAGCACTGCCCTTGAGCTACCAAGTGCAAAGCCCATGGTCAACCAAGGGCTGACTCCATTGTCGACCAAGCCATCGCCCATGGTAGAGCAAGTCACTGCCTGTCAGAGATCATGTGCACCACCCATGGTTGATCAAGGCATTGACTGAGATCTACCAAGGGTTGTTGCTGCGGTTGACCATTTTAGAGCAAGGCACTGCCCATGAGCGACCAAGTGCACAGCCCATGGTTGACTGAGGGCTGTCTCCATGGCCGACCAAGCCATCACGCATGGTAGAGCAAGCCACAGTGGTTGACTGAGGATTGTCTCCGTGGTCAACCTAGCCATCACCCATGGTAGAGCAAGGCATTGCCCGTGGTTGAACTGAGGGCTGTCTCCATGGTTGACCAAGCCATTGGCCTTGGTAGAGCAAGGCACAGCCCATGGTTGAGCAATGCATCGCCCATGGTCAACCAAGGGCTGTCTCCATGGTCAACCAAGCCATTGGCCTTGGTTGAGCAAGGCACAGCCTGTGGACAAGCAAGACATCACCCTTGGTTGGGCAAGGCACAGCCCATGGTCGAGCAAGGCACCACCTGAGGTAGAGCCAGGCACTGCCCATGAGCTACCGAGTGCATAGCCCGTGGTCAACCGAGGGCTGTCTCCATGGACGACCAAGCCATCACCCATGGTAGAGAAAGGCACAGCCCGTGGTAGAGCAAGGCACTGCCTGTGGTCGACCAAGGCATCACCCATGGTAGAGCAATGGACTGCCTGTGATCAATCGTGTGCACCACCCGTGGTTGATCAAGGCATCGATCGAGATCTACCAAGGGCTGTTGCTGTGGACAACCATTTTAGAGCAAGGCACAGCCCATGAGCGACTGAGCGCACAGCCCATGGTTGACTGAGGTCTGTCTCCATGATCGACCAAGCCATCGCCCATGGTAGAGCAAGCCACAGCCCGTGTTCAACTGAGGGTTGTCTCCGTGGTTGACCTAGCCATTGCACGTGGCAGAGTAAGGCACTGCCCATGGTTGAACTGAGGGCTGTCTCCGTGGTCGACCAAGCCATAGCCCTTTGTAGAGCAAGGCACAGCCCGTGGTCGAGCAAGGCATCACCCGTGGTTGGGCAAGGCGCAGCCCATGGTTGAACATGGTATTGCCCTTGGTATAGAAAGGCATAGTGGGTGGTCAAGCAAGGCATCGCCAAAGGTAGAGCCAGGCACTGCCTGTGAAGATTGAGTTCATTGCCATAGAAATATATACAACTTGGAAACCAATTTGTGGTCCCAGAAGATCAGGCAAGAAATATAGAAATAATAGAATTATTCTAACCTATAAGGAAAAGTGTGTATAAGGAAAGTATTCTACCCTTATAGGAGAATATATCATATTCACCTACCTAAATATATTACAAGACTTAAGGAAATAATAAGTTAACAATATTGCGATTGTGTTAGAGATTATATGGCCGATATGATTGCGTCCAATACTCCCCCTCAAGTTGGAGAGTGAAAGGTATGAACGCCCAACTTGGACATAAGGAAGTGAAACCGAGCCTTGCCAAGGGCCTTTGTGAAAATATCAGCAAGCTGCAAATGGGTTGGTATATGAGCGGTGGCTATGACACATGATCTGATGTGTTCCTGCATAAAATGGCAGTCTATCTCAATATGTTTGGTGCGTTCATGGAAAATGGGATTGGCTGCAATGTGAAGAGCAGCTTGGTTGTCACAATATAGTAACATGGGGGCATAGAAAGGAATGCCAAGAGTACGGAGTAAGCTTTGTAGCCACAAGAGTTCACTAACTGTAGATGACATAGCGCGATACTCAACTTCTGCTGAGGAGTGAGAAACGATGGTTTGCTTCTTAGTGCGCCATGAAATAGGACTACCACCTAAGGTTATGAAGTAGCCCGTAAGAGACCGTCGCGTCATGGGGCAGGAGGCCCAATCAGAGTCACAGTAGGCCACGACTTGTAGAGACGAGGGCCTCAAAAGGATGCCTTGACTTGGAGACTGCTTTAGGTAGCGAAGCACCCGCATGGCCGGGTCCCAATGTTCTGTCCGGGGCTGTTGCATGAATTGTGACAAAATATGGATAGAGTAACATAATTTAGGTCTTGTAATGGTAAGGTAAATGAGGCGGCCCACTAGGTGGCGATATTTCCTAGGGTCAGACAAGGAAGAACCTGAAATATTGGATAATTTATGTTGTTGCTCCATCAGAAAATGGGAAGGTTTGGAACCTAGCATGCCGCTCTCTGACAGGATGTCTAGTGCATACTTTCGTTGAGTGAGAAATAATCCAGAATTCAACCATTCAAGCTCTATCCCCATAAAATATTTAAGAGGACCCAAGTCCTTGACACGAAAGCAGCGGTTGAGGTAAGCTTTGAAGATCGCACAACGCTGTGAATTATTACCAACGACAAGCAAGTCATCAACATAAACAAGAATAGCTAGAAAAGTGTCACCATGTGATAGAGTAAAAAGGGAGTGATCTGCTATTGCCTGTGTAAACCCATATTGTTCAAGAGCAGTGGCGAGTTTAGCAAACCAATTCTGAGAAGCCTACTGAAGTCCATATAAGGATTTTTGTAACCTGCGAATGTTCCCGTTAGAAGAGGAGAAACCCGGGGGCAAGGACATATAAATCTCCTTGTCTAAATCACCATGGAGAAATGCATTGCGGACATCCATTTGGAGCATCTCCCAATTTCTTGCTATTGCTATGGTTAACAAGCAATGTATAGTGACAAGTTTTGCAACCGAGGCAAAAGTTTCATGGAAATCAATCCCTTCCACCTGAGTGAATCCTTTAGCCACTAGGCGGGCCTTATAGTGATCGATAGTCCCATCAGCTTGTCGCTTGATTTTGAACACCCATTTGCAGCCAACCGGGCGTTTACTAGGAGGAAGCTGTTGAATTGTCCAGGTTTTATTGAGCTCAAAGCTCGTATCTCTTCCGCCATGGCTGCTCGCCAACGTGGGTTCCTCATGGCTTGTCTATACATCTTTGGCTCAACAGAAGCATCAATGGCAGCCAAGAAACTCAAATGGCTAGCAGATGAACCTCTATAGGCAATGAAATTCTCAATGGGATGGGCTGTGCTTGAGGAGTGTGGTGGAGTTGGTGAGAAGAGAGGCGGTGATGTGGCAGTATGGCAAATGTAATCGGCAAATTGAGATGGGGCCCGTCATTCCCAAGATGATCGTCTCGGAACATTCTCCTCATGAGTAAGTGAATCAGTCTCGACCGCTGGTGGAACAACATGAATGGGCTGGTTCTGGGCAGTGCGTCCAGGGAGTGCAACTCCCTCAGCCGACAATTGCTGTGGAGGCCCATGCTCATCAATCTGTGAGCCAACAGAAATATTAGGGCTCTCTGTACTGGGCCAAGTCTCCCTTAAATCTTCTGGATTATGGTCAGTTTGTGTCTCCGATTCATCAGCAGTGGAAGGAGAGAGGGGCCCGTGTATGCTTCTTGAATTGGGCTCAATTTCCTCGTCAGCCTGGATAATAGTGGGTGGCCCAATCTCCCCCTCAATCTGCGCATCTTGAATGACAGTGGGCCTTGTTTCCATCTCAATCGGTGTGGCCGGACTCATTGTGGCTCTTTGAACTGTTGATTCATCAAATAGTTGGATGTCCATTGGTTGAGGGCTATCGCCTATAGAGTTAAATGGGAAATTATCCTCATAAAAGATGACATCACGTGAGGTGAAAATTTCTCGAGAGCGTAGATCATATAAGTGCCACCCTTTCTTCCCATATGGGTATCCCACAAAAATGCACCTTCGTGATCGCTCACCAAATTTATCTTGTGGTCGGACTTGAGCATAACATAAACATCCGAATACCCGTAAGTGTGAATAATCCGGTAATTTCCCAAAGATCACTTCAAATGGGCTTTTGTTGGAGAGCAGCGGGGTAGGTGTGAGATTAATTAAGTGGGCCGCAGTGGTAACACATTCACCCCAAAATTTTATTGGAAGTGAAGCCTGAAAGAGCAAGGCACAGGCAATGTTTAAGATATCTTGGTGCTTGCGCTCTACTCGCCCATTTTGTTGAGGTGTGTCCGCACATGTGGTCTGGTGGATAATTCCCTTCATCAAGAAAAAATCTTGTAATTCTTTCGACAAAAATTCCATGCCATTATCACTCTGCAAAACCTTAATAGATTGATCAAATTGATTGCGAATCAATGAATAGAAACCAATCAAATATTTACGGGCCTCTGCCTTTTCTCGCAATAGATATAGCCATACTGCTTTGCTATAATCATCGACAATGGTGAGGAAGTAATGAGCACCAGAGGTCGAGGGAATCTTGTAGGGCCCCCATAAATCACAATGAACCAAATCAAATAAACCATCGCTTTTATTTGAACTTTTTGGAAACTTCAAACGAGTTTGTTTAGCCTTATGACAAACTTTACAATCTTTATTCAAACTACCACTTAAACTCAAATTAATACCCTGAAACTTAACTTGATGCGAGGGATGCCCAAGCCTTTGATGCCAAACATCATTATGATTAGTTGTCTTGCATGCTAATGCCACAAGCCCCACACGTCACCAATAATAAACCCCCTTTTGGAGCTTACCCACTGCAATCATCCTCCCCAAGGTGCGGTCCTATACGAGACAAGCATTTGGAGAGAAGGTCACTTTACAATCAAATTGATCAATCAATTGGGCAATGGATATCAAGTTGCATTGAAATCCGGGCACAAGCAACTCAAGGTGAAATTGCCCCCAATATGTACTTTCCCAATCTGTGTTGCTCAAAGAGAGTGCCCATTAGGAATATAGACAGGTGAAGATACTCTAATGTCCATCAAATCAACAAGATGCCAAATATTTCCGGTCATATGTATCGAGGCTCCAGTATCAAGAATCCAATCAGAATGAATATAAACATCATTGTTACCCGAAAGTGGGTGTGAATCACCCTCATCCGTTCCAACGATGTCCAGTAACCGCTTAAATTGTGACTCAGACAGAGAGTTGAACATTCTGCCGGGATTGTTTATTCCCTGGGTTGAGCTGTTAGCAAGTTGGGCTGGGGTAGTATGTTGGGCTTGGTCAGCGTCTACTACTGAGCTCCCAAAAGCAACCGCTGCAGTATGAGCCTGAGAGGTTCCTCTATGTTGTTTGCTAGGAGTTGGGCAAAATCTGCGTCCACCGCTCCTGGGTTGTGGCCCACATGAAATGGGCTGCTTGCCCTTCTCCCTCCTTCGTTGCTCAGCCCAGTCCGGTATTCCATGCAATTCCCAGCATGTTGATTGAATATGGCCCTCTTTCCCACAGTGATCACACGTGGGCGTTTCCCTTGGAAATCCTCGAAATGTTGCCGCCTTGCCACTGACTACAGCTTTGGCCATGAAGACCGAAGCTTCAACTCTTGTCTCGTACGCCCGAGACATTGACCTTTGTTGCTCATCGTGGACAACAATAGAGTAAATTTTGCTTAAAGAAGGAATTGAGTGAGCAGCAAGTATATTTGAGCGTACCATACTGAACTCGGAATTGAGTCCCATAAAAAATTGGTAAACTTTCTCCTTTTCCTATTGCAAAATTATGTGGTGGATGGCCCTGCACGTACAGTTTGGAATCTCAAGATAATTCTCCAGCTCATCCCAAAGTCCTTTCAACCTTGAGTAATACTCTGGGATAGTCCTACCTTCCTGTTTAAGTAAACAGATTTCAGTTTTAATTTGATAAATTCGAGCTTCATTACCTTGGGAGAATCGCTCTTTCAAATCATCCCAAAGCATCTTAGCATCCTCTGGCCACACTGGCTTGGAGATCCTTCTCCAATGAATTGAAGATCCATGCGATTAGCATGGAATTGCACACCATCCACTGTTCCATGAATGGCTCGCCCGTGCCCGGCCTCTTGATCGTGCCATCGATGAACCCTAGTTTGTTCTTTGTGAGCAAGGCATTGCACATCGCCCGGGACCAAGTGAGGTAATTATTCCCGTTCAAAAGAAATGAAATCAGCACATTTCCAGGATTGTCTGAACTCCCTAGGGTGTAGGTTGATGGTACGATTTGTGTGGGTGATGAGTCAGACGGCTTGACCATGAGGAGTTGGCTAGGATTGGTGCTACAACGATGGATACTACGACCGAGCTATGATAGGAAGCTCTGATACCATGTAAGAATATTTTGGAGCTCAAGAGGCTATGATTGAGTTCATTGCCATAGAAATATATACAACTTGGAAACCAATTTGTTGTCCCGGAAGATCAGGCAAGAAATATAGAAATAATGGAATCATTCTAACCTATAAGGAAAGTCTTCTACCCTTATAGGAGAATATATCATATTCACCTACCTAAATATATTACAAGACTTAAGGAAATAATAAGTTAACAATATTGCGATTGTGTTAGAGATTATATGGCTGATATGATTGCGTCCAATAGCCTGTGTTCGATTGAGGGTTGTCTCCATGGTTGACCTAGCCATTGCACGTGGCAGAGCAAGGCATTGCCCATGGTTGAACCAAGGGCTGTCTCCGTGGTCAACCAAGCCATCGCCCTTTGTCGAGCAAGGCACAGCTCGTGGTCGAGCAAGGCATCACCTGTGGTTGGGCAAGGCACAGCCCATGGTTGAACATGGTATTGCCCTTGGTATAGAAAGGCATAGTGGGTGGTCAAGCAAGGCATCGCCAAAGGTAGAGCCAGGCACTGTGTTAGACCCTTGAGCTCAAGCCCTGGAGAATGCGTACCACAAGCCATACCTCAGGGTAGTGGTAGCGCATAGCCTGCACGCGAGGATGCGCGGGCTGTCAAGTGCGAGGTGTTGGGATCAATTGCAAGTCCATAAGCGGGCAAGTGTGGAGATGGTCACACAAGCGTGCGCGGAGGCACTGGTGAAGGGAACAATCGATCAAGGCTCGGCAGTGTGCTGAGGGACCAGATTGTGGCCAGGAAGTGTCACAATGCACAAGTAGGCGAATGCACGGGTGGGCAGTGGGGATGCCCACGAGCAAGGCACGGTGCAACGCTCTAGGAGGTTCGGTGAACCTGATACAACCGCGCAAAGGCACTCTAGGAGTGCGCATGACTCAACAAGCCCGGCAGACGCTAAGGGAGCAGCAAGGGAGTTGACTACTTGTGGAGATCGGTTAAGTCCTTGACCATGCTCGAGCACCAGTGGACGCAGCAATCCCATTCAGATGACTGTGATCTTGGGAAGGAGATCGTGGATGTGGATCCTAGAAGAGGATGGATCGGGTCGACGAGGCTAAGCTGGCGCCAAGTCAATCCGAGCGAACAATCCGGGAAAGTTTCTCCGGGAATGGCAATCAATCTGTTATGGAAACAATCCTGGAGGGATTGAACAGATTTGGCAACCAATCTATTATGGAAACAATCCTAGAGGGATTGGACAGACTGGAAAACTGATGGAGTGAATCAAGGGATTCGAATATATCAGTTGCCATATCGGGCTCGCTAGGCTCCTCTATATAAAGGGGGCAGTCTCATTCTGCAGAGACACCATGAACACAAGAGCAGAAACCAGCAGAGCAGCAGGAATGACCAGGGCAGTCAGGAGGCACAGAGGGCCCGAGATTCCAAGGAGTGGAAGTCAAGTCGGACCCGCAGTCCGGTGTTCTTAAGAGAAGGCACGAGATGGGAGTGCAAGCAGCGCGAGGCAGCAAGGCATAGGCTCATGAGACTACGTGTAAGAGTTCTGTCCTAGGTTGGGTTTTTCGTGTACTTATAATATATGTGAATACGAGTTACATTTTCCCAATTGTGTTCTTGTGGTCCTTGGTGTTGCTTTTGCGGTTTTGTGATCGAACGACCTCGACGGTACGCACGGTGTGTGTGTGGCTGGTCGGCATATGGAGTGTCGACGCCTAGTGGGGTGCGGAAAAATTTGTGACCCGCATCGGCCCCGTGACACACTGCCTGTGAGAGACCATGCGTATAGCCCCTGGTCATTTGAGCCATCACCTGTGGAAGAGCAAGGCACAGCCTGTGGTCAAACAAGGCAACGCCCATGGTAGAGCGAGGCACAGCCCATGGTCGAGCAAGGCAATGCCCATGGTAGAGCAAGGCACAGGCCATGGTCAAGCAAGCCATCGCCCGTCATATAGTGAGGCACAATCTTTGGCCGATCAAGCCATCACCCATGGTAGAGCAAGGCACAGCCTATTGTCAAACAAGTGTTGTCACTATGGCCAATCAAGGTGTCACCCAATGATCGAACAATCACTGTCACCATCATCAAGCAAGGCATCGCCCATGGTAGAGCATGGCACTGCTTTTGAGTGACAGAGTGCACAGCCCATGGTCAATCAAGGCATCGACCATGGTGGAGCAAAGCACTGCCAGTGAGCAACCAAGCACGCAGCCCATGGTCAATGGAGGGTTGTTTCCATGACAACCAAGCCATCGATCATGGTAGAGCACGGTACAGCCCATGGTCGACCGAGGGTTGTCTTTGTGGTCACCCAAGCGATCGCCTATGGTAGAGCAAGGCACAGCCCATGGTCAACTGAGGTACACCTAGGTGTAGCTGGTGGTCGACCAAGCCATGGCCCAGGGTAGAGCAAGGCACTGGCCGTGGACAAGCAAGGCATTGCCTGAGCTAGAGCTGGCACAGCAAGTGGTCGACTAAGGCATCGCCCATGGCAGAGTGAGGCACAACCCATGGTTGAACATGCCATTGCCCTTGGTAGGGCAAGGCATGGCCTGTCGTAGAGTAAGGCACAGCTCAGGGTCGAGGAAGGCATTGCCCAAGGTAGAGCCAGGCACTGCCCGTGAGCTACTGAGTGCACTAACCATTGTCAACCAAGGGCCGTCTCTGTGGTTGACCAAGCCATCACCTGCTGTAGAGCGAAGCACAGCCCATGGTCGAACATGCCTTTGCCCTTGGTAGAGCCTAGCACAGCCTGTCAATGAGCAAGGCATCACTGTGGTACACCCTGGCAATGCTTGTGAGCTACTGAGCACATAGCCCATGGTCAACTGAGGGCTGTCTCCATGGTCGACCAAGCCATCGCCTGTCATAGAGCGAGGCACAGCCTGCGCTAGAGCAATGCACTGCCTGTGGTCAACCAAGGCATCACCCATGGTAGAGCAAGGGACTGCTTGTGAGCGATCGTGTGCACTGCCCATGCTCTATCAAGGCATCAATCATGATCTACCAAGGGCTATTGCTGTGGTCGACCATTTTAGTGGAAGGCACTGCCCATGAGCGACCGAGCACATGGCTTGTAGTTGACTGAGGGCTGTCTCCATGGTCAACCAAGCCATCACCCATGGTAGACCAAGCCACAGCCCATGGTCGACCGAGGGCTGTCTCCGTGGTTGACTTAGCCATCACCAGTGGTAGAGCAAGGCATTGCCCATGGTTGAACCGAGGGTTATCTCCATGATTGACCAAGCCATCAGCCTTGGTAGAGCAAGGCACAGCCTGTGGTCGAGCTAGGCATCACCCCTGGTTGGGCAAGTCACAGCCCCTGGTCGAACATGGTATTGCCCTTGGTATAGAAAGGTGCAGTGGGTGGTCAAGGAAGGCATCACTCATGCTAGAGCAAGGCCCAGCCCGTGGTCAACCAAGGCATTGCCCTAGGTAGAGCCAGGCCGTGCCTGTGAGAGACCTACCGTATAGCCCATGGTTGTTTGAGCCCTCACCCGCAGAAGAGCAAGGCACAGCCTGTGGTCAAGCAAGGCATCGCCCATGGTAGAGCAAGGCACTGCCTGTGAGCGGCCGAGCGGACAACCCGTGGCCAACCGAGTGCATAGATCCTGGTCGACCAGGGGCTGTTTCTGTGGTCATCCAAGCCATCGCCCATGGTAGAGCAAGGCACAGCCCATGGTCGAGCAAGGCATCACCCATGGTAGAGCAAGGCACAGTCTGCAGTCGAGCAAGCATTGCCCATGGTATAGTGAGGCGCAACCCATTGTCAAGCAAGGCAACACCCGTGGTAGAGATAGGCACAGCACGTGATCGAGTGGGGCATTGCCCGTGCTAGAGCAAGGCACAGCCTGGGGTTGTCTCTGTGGTCAACCAAGGCATTGCCAGTGGTTGACCAAGGGTAAGGGTTGTCTCTGTGGTCAACCAAGCCACCGCTCTTGGTCAAGCATGGCACAACCTGTGGTCGAGCAAGGCATCGCCCATGGTTGGGCAAGGCATAACCTGTGGTCAAACAAGCCCATGCCCTTGGAAGAGCAAGGCATTGCCCGTGGTCATGCGGGGTATCGCCCGAGGAAGAGCAAGGCACTGCCCATGGTTGACCCCATGCTGTTGCCGCAGATGATCAAGGTGTTGCCCGTGGTAGAGCATGGCACTACCTGTTAGTGACCAAGTGCACAGCCTGTGGTTGATCAAGACATCGGCCATGATTGACCAAGGGCTATCGCCATGGTCAACCATGGTGGAGCAAGGCACTGCCCATGAGTGACCTAGGGCTATCTCCATGGCCGACCAAGCCAACGTCCATGGTAGAGCAGGGCACAGTCCGTGGTTGCCCAATGTCTATCTTTGTGGTTGACCAAGCCTTCGCCTGTGGCAGGCCAAGGCATTGCCCATGGTGGACCGAGGGCTGTCTTTGTGGTCGACCAAGCCACCGCTCTTGGCATAGCATGGCACAGCCCATGGTTGAGCAAGGCATCGCCCATGGTCAAACATGCCATTGCCCTTGGATGAGTGAGGCACAGCCAGTGGTCAAGCAAGGCATCGCCCATGGTTGGGCAAGGCACAGCCCATGGTCGAGCAAGGCATCACCCATGGTAGCACAATGCATAGCCTGTGGTCAACTAACGCATTGCCCTTGTTCGACCAAGGCACTGCCCATGGTCGACCAAGAGCTGTTGCCATGGTTGATCAATGCATCGATCCATGATTGACCAAGGGCTGTCATCATGGTTGAGCAAGGCATCGCCCATGGTTGAGCTCAGCACTGCCTGTGAGTGACCAAGTGCACAGTCCGTGGTCGATCTCGGCATCGCCCGTGATCGACCAGGGGCTATTGCCATGGTTGACCAAGCCACCGCTGTTGGTATAGTGTGGCACAGCCCATGGTCAAGCAAGGCATAGCCCGTGGTCGGGCAAGGCATAGCCCATGGTTAAACATGCCATTGCCCTTGGAAGAGCAAGGCTTAGCCCGTGGTCGAGCAAGGCATCGCCCGAGGTAATACCAGGCACTGCCCATGAGAGACCGAGTGTACAGCCTGCGGTTGATCAAGGTACAGTGAGGCATAGCTTGTGGTCAAGCAAGGCATCACCCGTGGTAGAGCAAGGCACAGCCCATGGTCGAACATGCCATTGCCCTTGGTATAGAAAGGCACTGCAGTTGGTCAAGCAAGGCCCAGCCCATGGTTGAGCAAGGCATCACCCGAGGTAGATCTAGTCACTGCCGGTGAGAGACTGAGCATACAGCCCGTGGTCGTTTGAGCCATCAACCATGGAAGAGCAAGTTATAGGCCATGGTCGAGCAAGGCATCACCCATTGTAGAGCAAGGCACTGCCTGTGAACGACTGAGGGCACTGCCTGTGAGAGACCAAGTGCACAGCTTGCGGCCGACCGAGAGCTGTCTCCGTGCTCAACCAAGCCAACGCCCATGGTAGAGCAAGGCACAGCCCATGGTCAAGAAGGCATCGTCTGTGGTCGAGCAAGCCATTGCCTGTGGTATAGTAAGGCACAGCCCATGGTCAGCAAGGCAACTCCCGTGGTAGAGGATGGCACAAGCCGTGGTTGGGCAAGCCATCGCCAGTGATACAGCGAGGCACAACCTTTGGTCGATGAAGCCATTGCCTGTGGTAGTGCAAGGCACAGCCCATGACTGAGCAAGGCATCACCCGTGTTAGAGCCAGGCATCACATGTGGTAGAGCAAGGCACAGTCTGTGAGTGACCAAGTGCAATGCTCCTGGTTGAGCGACACATAGCCTGTGGTCGACGAAGCGATCAGCTGTGGTAGAGAATGGCGCAGCCCATGGTCTTCTGAGGGCTGTCTCCATGGTTGACCAACCCATCAGCTGTGACAGAGCAAGGCATTGCTTGTGGTCGACTGTGGGCTGTCTCTGTGGTCGACCATGCCATCGCCCTTGGTATAGTGTGGCACAGCCCATGGCCAAGCAACGCATCGCCCATGGTTGGGCAAGGCACAGCATGTGGTCAAACATGGCATTGCCCTTGGTAGAGCAACACACAGTATGTGGTTGAGCAAGGCATCACCCTTAGTAGAGCAAGGCACAGCCTGTGGTCGAGTAAGGCATTGCCAGAGGTACTACCAGGTACTACACATGAGAGACTGAGCATACAGCCTGTGGTGGACCGAGGTACAGCGAGGCATGGCCTGTGGTCAACCAAGCCATGGCCCATGGTAGAGCAAGGCACTAGCCATGGTCAAGCAAGGCATTGCCCATGCTAGATCAAGGCACAGCCTGTGGTCAAGCAAGGCATCGCCCCTGGTAGAGTGAGGCACAGCCCATGGTCGAACATGCCATTGCCCTTGGTAAAGGTACACACAGCCTGTGGTCGAGCGAGGTGCAGCCCATGGTTGACCGATGACTGTCTCCGTGGTCGAGCAAGGCATTGCCTGTGGTAGAGTGAGGCACAGCCCATGGTCAACCGAGGGCTGTCTCTGTGGTTGACCATGCCATTGACCGGAGTAGAACAAGGCACAGCCCATGGTCGAGCAAGGCATTGCTCATGGTAGAGCGAGGCGCAGCCGGTGGTTGACCGACGACTATCTATGTGGTCGACCAAGCCACTGCCCATGGTAAAGTGAGGCACTACCAGTGGATGAGCAAGGCATCACTTGTGGTACAGCAAGGCACAGCCCATGTTTGAGTAAGCCATAGCCTGTGGTAGAGCTAGGCACTGCCCGTCAGCGACTGAGTGCTCAACCCATGGTCGACCAAGGGCTGTCTAACCCAGCCATGGCTCATGGTAGAGAAAGGCACAGCCCATGGTGGAGCAAGGCATTGCCCATGGTTGAGCTAGGCACAGCCCATGGTCGACTGAGCACTGTCTCCGTGGTTGACGAAGGCATCGCCCGTGGTAGGGCAAGGCACATCCTGTGGTCGACCAAGCCCTCACCCATGGTGGAGCAAGGCACAGTCCGTGGTCAACCAAGACATTACCCAAGGTAGAGCAGGGTACAGCCCATGGTCAAGCAAGGCATCACCGTGGTAGAGCAAGGCACTGCCCATGAGCGAGCGAGCACATAGCCTGTAGTCTACCGAGGGCTATCTCCGCGGTTGACCGAGCCATCGCCCGTGGTAGGGCTAGGCACATCCCATGGTTGACCAAGCCCTCACCTCTAGTAGTGCAAGGCACAACCCATGGCCAAGCATGGCATTGCCTGTTGTAGAACCAGGCATTGCCTGTGGTCGAAGGCATCGCCCTTGGTAGAGTGAGGCACAGCCCGTGGTCAACCAAGCCATGGCCTGCAGTAGAGCAAGGCACAGCTCGTGGTCGACAAAGGCATTGCCCATGGTACAGCAAGGCACTGCCAGTGGTTGACCATGGGCTGTCGCCGTGGTTGACCAAGGCATTGCCTGTGGTAGAGCAAGCCACTGCCCAACCTGTGGTTGAGCAAGGCATCACCTGCCTTCAACCAAGGGCTGTTGCCATGGTCGAGCAAGGCATCACCTGTGGTAGAGCAAGGTGTTGCCCATGGGTGACCGACTGCACAACCTGTGGTCAACCAAGGGCTGCCTCTGAGGCCGAACAAACCATCGCCTGTGGCAGAGCAATGCACAGCCCATTGTCAACCAGGCCATTGGCCATGGTAGAGCAAGGCACAGGCCATGGTGGAGCAAGGTATAGCCCGTGGTAGAGCAAGGCACTGCCCCTGAGCGAGCAAGGCATCACCCATGGTAGAGCGTGGCACAGCACGTGGTCGACCAAGCCATTGCCCATGGTAGAGCAGGGCAAAGCCCATGATCGAGCAAGGCATCGCCCATGGTAGACCAAGGCACAGCCCATGGTTGAACAAGGCATTGCCCATGGTGGAGCGATGCACAGCCCTTGATCAATCAAGCCATTGCTCTGTTAGAGCATGGCACAGCCTGTGGTAGAGCAAGGCACAGGCCGTGGTCGAGCAAGGTATCACCCGTGGTAGAGCAAGGCATGGCCCATGGTCGACCATGCACTATTGCCATGGTCAATCAATGCATTGCCCCAAGATTGACCATGGGCTATCACCATGATCGAGCATCCGTATTAGAGCAAGGCATTGCCCATGATCAGCTAAGTCAACTGCCTGTGGTCAATCAAGGCATTGCCTGTGAACGACCAAGTGCTGTCACTGTGGTCGAGCAAGGCATCACCTGTGGAGGAGTGAGGCACAGCCCATGGTGGACCAAGGCATTGCCCATGGTAGAGCAAGACACAACCCATGGTTGAGCAAGGCATCTCCCATGGTACAGCAAGGCACAGCCCGTGGTCAACCAAGGCATTGCTGGTGGTAGAGCCAGGCACTGCCCGTGGTTGACCAAGCACTATTGCCGTGGTCAATCAACACATCACCCCAAGATTGACCAAGGGCTGTCACCGTGGTCGAGCAAGGCATCACCCATCGTAGAGCAAGGCACTGCCCATGATCGACTGAGTCCATAGCCCATGGTTGATCAAGGCATTTCTCATGGTAGAGCAAGGCACTGCCCCGGGTCGACCAAGCGCTATCGCCATTGTCAATCAAGGCATCACCCAATGATCAACCAAGGGGTGTCGCTGTGGTCAAGCAAGGCATCACCCGTGGTACAGCAGGGCACTACCAGTGAGTGAGCGAGTGCATAGCCTACGGTTGGTCGAAGGCTGTCTCCTAGGTTGACCAAGCCATCGCCCGTGGTAGAGCGAGGCACAGCCCATGGTCGAGCAAGGCATTGCCTATGGTCAAGTGAGGCATCGCCCTTGGTAGAGTGAGGCACAGCCCGTGGTTGACCAGGCCATGGCCCGTGGTAGAGCAAGGCATGGCTCATGGTCAAGCAAGGCATCACCCGTGGTAGAGCAAGGCACAGCCGGTGATCAAGGAAGGCATCGCCCATGGTAGAGTGATGCACAGCCCTTGGTCAACCAAGCCATTGCCCGTGTTAGAGCATGGCACAGCCCACGGTGGAGCAAGGCAATGCCAATGGTAGAGCAAGCCACAGCCTGTGGTCAAGCAAGGTATCACCCGTCCTAGAGCAACGCACAGCCCATGGGCCAAGCGCTGCACCTTGCTCGACCACAGGCAATGCCTTGCTCTACCACAGGCTGTGCCTCACTCTTCCATGGGCTGTGCCAAGCTCTACCATGGGCGATGGCTAGGTTGACCTCAGAGAAAACCCTTGGTCGACCACGAGCTGTCTGCTTGGTCGCTCACGGGTACTGCCTTGTTCTACCACTGGTGATGGCTTGGTCGACCAAGGAGACAGCAATTGTTTGACCACAGGCTGTGTGCGTGATTGCTGACGGGCAGTGCCTGGCTCTTCCACCAGCAATGCCTTGCTCGACAATGGGCTGTGCCAGGCTGTACCACAGGTGATGTTTTGGTCAACCAGGGAGACAGCCCTCAATCGACCACTGGCTGTGCCTCACCCTACCATGAGCGATGCCTTGCTTGACCAGGGGCTGTTCCTTGTTCTACCACAGGCAATGGCTTGCTTGACCACGGAGACAGCCATTGGTTGACCACTGGCTGTGCCTTGCTCTACCACGGGTGATGCCTTGATCAACCACGGGCTGTGCCTTCTGTTCCATGGACAATGGCTGGGTTGATCCCGGAGGCAATCGTCAGTCAACCACAGGCTATGCCTTGCTCTACCACAGGTTTTGCCTCACTCTACCATGGAGACTGGCCTCGGTTGACCATGGGCTGCTCCTCAAACTACTACAGGTGACACCTAGCTTGACCATGGGCAGTGCCTTGCTCTACCACAGGCGATGGCTTGGTTGGGCACAGAGACATCCCTCAATCAACGATGGGCAGTGCCTCGCTCTATCACGTGCAATGCCATCCTCGACCATGGGCTGTGCCTGTCTCTCCCACCAGCGATGGCTTGGTCCTCCACAGAGACAGCCATCAGTTGACCACGGGCTGTGCCTCGCATTTCCACAGGCGATGGCTTGGTCTGCCACTGAGACAGCCCTTGGTCGACTGCAAGCAGTGTGCTCAGTCATTGACGGGCAATGCCTGGCTCTACCACTGGCTGTGCCTCACTCTACCATGGGTGATGCCTTGCTCAACCATGAAGACAGCCTGAGGTCGACCACGGGCTGCACCTTGCTCTACCATGGGCGATGCCTTGCTTGACCACGGGGTGTGCCTCACTCTATTACTGGTGACGGCATGCTCGACCACGAAGACAGTCCTCGGTCCACCATGGGCTGTACCTCACTGTACCATGGGCGATGCCTTGGTTAACCACGGGCTGTGCCTCGCTCTACCAGGGGTGATGGCTTGGTCTACCATGGAGAGAGCCGTTGGTTGACTATGGGTTGTGCCTTGCTCTACCACGGGTGGTGCCCTACTTGACCACCGGCTGTGCCTTGCTCTACCACAGGCAAGGGCTTGGTTGACTATGGAGACAGCCCTCAGTCAACCATGGGCTGTGTGCTTGGTCACTGATGGGCACTGCCTCGTCCTAACACAGGTGATGCCTTGCTTGACCATGGGCTGTGTGTTGCTCTACCAAGAGGAAGGATGAACAGATTGCAAGAAGCCATTTGTATCCTCACTAATGGATATTTGGCCCAAGAGGTTGAAGACCAATACAAAGGAGGCATTTGTCTCCTTTTCTTTAATCCCAAGGCTGATTGGAGCTACTCAGCTTGCACACAAGGAACTTGACCAATATGCACGATTTATGGCTACCAAAAGAGTTAAATTAGTATATAATTAGTTGTTATAATCAAAATTAGCAATTTCCGTATTTATAGAGTTTCCTAATTTGGGATTTCTATAATGGAGTCAAGTACCATATTTTTGGCTGATTGCTATCTAGTATAAGAGGAAACTATTTATTAGCCAAGCATCTATATATATGGACTCTCATTCACTATGTAATTCAGCTTTTTGACATTGAATCCCTCAAATACAAAGTGTGTTCTCCTTGTGAGGTAATTATCTCTCCTTTGCTCTTGTGAAACCTTGCTTTTGTTAAACTAATGTTTTTAGTTTGGTGATTCAAGTTTCCCAAAGCCCCCAATTCATGCCTCGACCTAGGTAAGTTGTTGTGTGGATTGGTCTTTGAGTTCGTGGTTAGGCAAGTGGTCTAAGTAGCAAGTCACATTTTCTTTCGTTGGTTAGCTATTTGCACCATCTTGGTTTTGAACAAAATCCTATCCTTTCATCCTATGCCATGAAGATCAGGACCAACCCCCCTCTAACCCACATCATTTCGTATTAGAGCATAGTTTCCATGGTAGGTTATCTATCTATCATATCCCCTCATCCCTTCATCTAAGAAAAACTTTCCTCTTTGAACATATATTTCCTCGACTCCTAGACACATATTTCCATCTATTCTATAGCATATATTCTCTGAGCCAAAAAAAAAGAAGAAGAGGATGAAGAATTTGAGCCCAAAAGGAAACTTCGCAATTGACCTAGACAAGGTATGACGAATGTAGGAGAAGACTTTGGAGGAATCTGAATCAAAATCAAAATTCCTTCATTTCAGGGCAAGAGTGATCTTGAGGCATATCTGGAATGGGAAATGCGAGTTGTGCAAATATTCGGGTGCCATAACTAATCGGAGCTTCAGAAAGTCAAACTTGCAGGTTAAGAAAGTCAAGTAGGGCACAGCCCATGGTTGACGACGGCATCGAAAGTGGTAGAGCAAGGCACAGCCCATGAACGACTGAGTGCACAGCTCCTAGTCGACTGAGGGCTGTCTCTGTGGTCGACCAAGCCATTGGCTGTGGTAGAGGGAGGCACAGCCCATGGTCGACCAAGGCATTGCCTGCGGTAGAACAAGGCACAGCCTGTTGTTGAGCATGGTTTCACCCAAGGTAGAGCAAGGCACTGCCCATGAGCGACCGAGAGCACAGCTGGTGGTCAACCAAGCCATAGCCCTTGGTAGACCAAGGCACAGCCCATGGTGGAGAAGGCATCACCCATGGTAGAGTGAGGCACAGCCCATGCTGGAGCATAGCATTGCCCGTGGTCGACTGAGGGATGTCTCTGTGGTTGACCAAGCCATCGCCCTTGGTAGAGCAAGGCACAACCTGTGGTAGAGCAAGGCACTGCCCGTGAATGACCGAGTGCACTGCTTGTGGTCAACCGAGGGCTGTCTCTGTGATCGACCAAGCCAACACCTGTGGAATGGCATGGCACAACCCATGGTTGAGCAAGGCGTTGCCCATGGTAGATGGAGGCACAACCCAAGGTCAAACATGCTATTGCCTGTGGTGGACCCAGGCACAGCCCATGGCAGAGCCAAGCACAACCAATGGTCGAGCAAGGCATTGCCTGTGGTAGAGTGAGGCACCGCCCATGGTCAAACAAGACATTGCCCATGGTAGAGCCAGGCACAACCCGTGGTTGAGTAAGGCATCACCCGTGGTAGAGCTAGGCACAGCCCGTGGTTGAGCAAGGCATTGCCTGAGGAAGTGACAGGCATTGCCCGTGAGCAACTGTGCGCACAGCCCGTGGTCGACCTAGGGCTGTCTCTAGGGTTGACCAAGCCAACGCCTGTGGTAGAGCAAGGCATAGCCCTTGGTCGATCAGGGCATCACACGTGGTTGGGCAAGGCACAGTCCGTAGTCGAGGAAGGCATCACCCGAGGTAGAGCAAGGTACTGCTAGTGGTTGACCGGGGGCTGCCTCTATGGCTGGCCAAGCCATTGCCCATAGTAGAGCAGGGCACAGCCTGTGGTCGACCATGCCATTGTCTGTGGTGGAGCACAGCATCACCCATGGTAGAGCATGGCACTGCCTATGGTCGACCAAGAGCTGTCACCGTGGTCGAGCAAGCCAATGACCGTGGCAGAGGAAGGCACTGCCCGTGAGTGACTGTGTGCACAACCCATGCCCTACCGTGGGCTGTGCTGTGGTTGACCAAGGCATCATCACCCATGGCAGATCAAGGCACAGCCCATGGTCAACGAAGCCATGGCCCATAGTAGAGCAAGGCACAACTTGTTGTGGAGCAAGCCATCGCCCGTGGTAGAGCAAGGCACAACCAGTGTTTGAGCAAGGCATCGTTCGTGGTAGTGTGAGGCACAGCCCGTGGTCGAGCATGGCAACACCCTTGGTAGTGCTAGGCACAGCCAATGGCTAAGCAGCTCATCACCCATGGTAGAGCAAGTCACTGCCCATAGTCGATGACACACTGTTGCTGTGGTCAATCAAGGCATCACCCAATGATTGAATAAGCGCTGTCACCATGGCCAAGCAAGGCATCGCCCATGGTAGAGCAGGGCACTGCCTGTCAGTGACTATTTGCACAGCCCATGGTTGATCTACACATCGTTCATCATTGACCAAGGGCTGTCACTGTGGTTGACCAATGCATTGACCATGGTAGAGCAAGGCACTACCTGCGAGTGACCGAGCGCACAGCTCATGGTCGACCGAGGGCTGGCTCCATGGTTGACCAAGCCATCGCCTGTGGGAAAGTGACACACAGCCGGTGGTGGACTGAGAGCTGTCTTTGTGGTCGACCAAGCCATCACCCTTGGTATAGCAAGGCATAGCCTGTGGTCGAGCCAGGCATCGACCATGGTTGTTGGGGAAGGCACAGCCAGTGGTGGAGCAAGGCATAGCCTGTGGTCGACTGAGGGCTGTCACCATGGTAGACCAAGGCATCGCCTGTGGTTGGCAAAGGCACAGCCTGTGGTCGAGCATGGCATTGCCCATCATAGAGCAAGGCACAGCCCGTGGTCGAACATGCCATGGCCCTTGGTATTGCAAGGCCCAGCCCATGGTCGAGCAAAGCATTGTCTGAGGTAGAGCAAGGCACTGCCCATGAGAGACCACAAGTACAACCCGTAGTCGATCGAGCCATCACCTGTGGTATAGCAAGGCACAGCCCATGGTCGACCAAGGGTGACCTCTGTGGTCAACCAAGCCATCGCCCATGATCAAGCATGGCATTGCCCAAGGTAGGGTGAGGCACAGCCATGGTCGAACAAGCCATTGCCCATGGTAGAGGAAGGCACAGCCTGGGGTCAAGCAAGGCATCTCCCATGGTAGAGCCAGGCACAGCCCGGGGTCGAGCAAGGCATCACCAGTGGCAGAGCAAGGCATTGCCCATGTGCAACCAAGCACACAGCTGGTGGCTGACCAAGGGCTATCTCCATGGTCAACCAAGCCATCACCCATTGTAGAGCAAGGGACAGCTCGTGGTCAACCAAGCCATTGCCCGGGGTGAAGCAAGGCACAGCCCATTGTTGATCAAGGCAACACTTGTAGTAGAGCCAGGCCCAGGCGTAGTCAAGCACAGACATCACCCGGGGTAAAGCAAGGCACAACTCATGGTTGACGAAGGCATCGCACCTGGTAGAGCAAGGCACGACCCATGAGCGACTGAGTGCACAGCACCTGATCGACTGAGGGTTGTGTCCATGGTCAACCAAGCCATCACCTGTGGTAGAGGGAGGCACAGCCCATGGTCCTGCAAGGCGTCGCCCATGGTAGAGCAAGGCACAGCCCGTGGTCAAGAAGGCATCACCTGTGGTAGAGCAAGGCACAGCCCATGGTGGAGCATGGCATTGCTTGTGGCAGAGCATGGCACTGCCTATGAGCCACCGTGCACACAGCCTGTGGTTGACCAAGGGCTTTTTCTGTGGTCAACCAAACCATCACCCATGGTAGAGCAAGGCACAGCCCATGGTCAAGAAGGCATCGCTAGTGGTACAGTGAGGCACAGGCCGTGGTCAAGAAGGCATCGCTCATGATAGAGCCAGGTGTTGCCCATGGTCGAGAAGGCATCACACATAGTCAAGCAAGGCGTCGCCTGTGGTGGATCAAGGCATTGCCTGTGGTTCAGCTAGGCACTGCCCCTGAGCAACCGAGCACACAGCCCATGGTTGACAAGCCATCACCCATGGTTGGGCAAGGCACAGCCCGTGGTCAAGCAAGGCATCGTGTGTGGTAGATTGAGGTGCAGCCTGTGGTTGAACATCCCATAGCCCTTGGTAGAGCAAGGCACAGCCCGTGGTCAAGCAAGGCATCACCCATTGTAGAGCAAGGCACACCCCGTGGTTGAGCAAGGCATTGCCCGAGTTTGAGCCAGGCACCACTTGTGCTCAACTGAGCGTACAGCCTGTACTCGACCGAGCCATCACCCATGGAAGAGCAAGGCACAGCCCGTGGTCAACCAAGGGCTGTCTCCATTGTCAACCAAGCCATCATCAGTGGCAGAGCAAGGCATTGCCCGTGGTTGACCCGAGGGATGTCTCTGTAGTCGAACAAGCCATTGCCCTTGGTAGAGCAAGGCACAACCTGTGGTACAGAGAGGCACTGCCCATGAGCAACCGAGTGCACAGCCTGTGGTCGACCGAGGGCTGTCTCCGTGATTGACCAAGCCAACACCTATGCAATAGCATGGCACATCCTGTGGTTGAGCAAGGCATCACTTGTGGTAGAGGGAGGCACAACCCTAGGTTGAACATGGAATTTCCCATGGTGGAGCCAGGCACAGCCCGTGGCAGAGCCAGGCACAGCCTGTGGTCGAGCAAGGCATGATTGACCCATGATCGACCAAGGTCTATCACCGTGGACGAGCATGGCATCACCCATGGTCAATCTAGGAATTGTCGGTCATCGACCAAGGGCTATCGCCTATGGTGGAGCAATGCACTGCCCATGAGTGACCGAGTGCACAGCCCGTGGTCGATCAACGCATTGACCATGATCAACCATGGGCTGTTGCCATGGTCAATGAAGGCATCGACCGTCATAGACCTGGGCACTGCCCATGAGCGACTGAGCACACAGCCCGTGGTTGATGGAGGGCTGTCTCTGTGGTTGGCCAAGCCATTGCCCATGCTAGAACAAGGCACAGCCTGTGGTCTATCAAGGGCTGTCTCTGTGGTCGACCCAGCCATCACCCTTGGTAGAGCTTGGCACAGCCCATGGTCCAGCAAGGCATTGCCCATGGTTAGGCAAGGCACAGACCGAGGTCCAACATGCCATGGCCCCTGGTAGAGCAAGACACAGCCCATGGTCGAGGAAGGCATTGCCCAAGGTACAGCCAACCACTGCCCGTGAGAGACCGAGTGTACAGCCAGTGGTCAACTGAGGTACAGTGAGGCACAGCCCATGGTCGACCAAGCCATGGCCTGTGGTAGAGCAAGGCACAGGCCATGGTCAAGCAAGGCATCACCCATGCTAGGGCAAGGCACAGCCCGTGGTCTAGTAAGGAATTGCCCGTGGTGGAGCGAGGCACAACCTGTGGTCAAACATGCTATTGCCCTTGGTAGAGAAAGGCACAGCCCATGGTAGAGCAAGACATTGACCGAGGTAGAGATAGGCACTGCCCGCGGGAGACTGATTGCATACCTCATGGTCAATCAAGGGTTGTCTCTTTGGTCGACAAGCCATCGCCCATGGTTGAGCAAGGCACAGCCCATGGTTGAACATGCCATTGCCTTGGTAGAGCCAGGCACAGCCCATGGTTGAGTAAGGAATTGCCTATGATAGAGCAAGGCACAGCCAGTGGTCAATTGAGGCATCGCCTGAGGAAGAGCCAGGCACTGCCTGTAGTCAACCGAGGGCTGTCTCCGTGGTTGACCAAGCCATCGCCGGTGGTAGAGTGAGGCACAGCCCATGGTCGAGCAAGGCACAGCCTGTGGCTGAGCAACACATTGCCCATGGTGGACCAAGGTATTGCCCATTGTCGACCAAAAGCTGTCGCCATGGTCAATCAATGCATCAACCCATGATCGACCAAGAGCTGTCGCGCTGGTCGATCAACGTGTTGACCCATGATCGACCAAGTGTTGTCGCCGTGGACGAGGAAGGTATCACCCGTTGAAGTGCAAGGCACTGCCTGTGAGTGACCAAGTGCACAGCCTGTGGTGGATGAGGGCACTGCCTGTGAGTGACCAAGTGCACAGCCTGTGGTGGATGAGGGCATTGCCCGTGATCAACAAAGGGCTTTCACTGAGGTCAAGCAAGGCACTGCCCGTGGTCGAGCATGGCATTGCCGATCATAGAGCAAGGCACTGCCCATGGTTGAACATGCCATGGCCCTTGGTATTGCAAGGCCCAGCCCATGGTTGAGCAAGGCATCGCCCGAGGAAGAGCAAGGCACTACCCATGAGAGACCATGCATACAGCCCGTGGTCAACTGAGCTATCACCCATGGTAGAGAAAGGCACAGCCCATGGTTGACTGAGGGCGATCTCCATGGTCAACCAAGCAATTGCCCATGATCGAGCATGGCATCGCCCGTGGTAGGGTGAGGCGCAGCCATGGTGGAACAAGCCATTGCCCATGGTAGAGCAAGGCACAGCCTGTGGTCATGCAAGGCATCGCCCATGGCAGAGCAAGGCACTGCCTATGAGTGACCGAGAACACAGCTGGTGGCTGACCGAGGGCTATCTCTGTGGTCGACCAAGCCATCGCTCATTGTAGAGCAAGACACAACACGGGGTCAACCAAGCCATTGCCTGGGGTAAAGCAAGGTGCAGCCATGGTTGACCAACCCATGGCCCGTGGTAGAGCAAGGCACAGGCAGTGGTGAAGCAAGGCATAGCCCATGGTCAAGTAAGGCATTGCCCGTGGTAGAGCAAGGCACAACCTGTGGTCAAACATGGTATTGCCCTTGGTAGAGCAAGGCACAGCCAGTGGTCATGCAAGGCATCACCCATGGCAGAGTAAGGCACTGCCCGTGAGTGACCGAGTGCACAGCTGGTGGCTGATCAAGGGCTATCTCTATGATCGACCAAGCCATCAACCATCATAGAGCAAGACACAGCCCGTGGTCAACCAAGCCATTGCCTGGGGTAAAGCAAGGTGCAGCCCATGGTTGACCAACCCATGGCCCATGGTAGAGCAAGGCACAGGCCGTGGTGAAGCAAGGCATTGTCTGTGCTTGGGCAAGGCATAGCCCATGGTCAAGTAAGGCTTTGCCCATGGTAGAGCGAGGTACAACTTGTGGTCAAACATGGTATTGCCCTTGGTAGAGCAAGGCACAGCCTGTGGTTGTGCAAGGCATCACCCATGGCAGAGTAAGGCACTGCCCGTGAGCGACCGAGCACACAGCTGGTGGCTGATCGAGGGCTATCTCTGTGGTCGACCAAGCCATTGCACATCATCGAGCAAGACACAGCCCGTGGTCAACCAAGCCATTGCCTGGGGTAAAGCAAGGTGCAGCCCGTGGTTGACCAACCCATGGCCCATGGTAGAGCAAGGCACAGCCCATGGTGAAGCAAGGTATCACCCGTGCTAGGGCAAGGCATAGCCCGTGGTCAAGTAAGGCTTTGCCCGTGGTAGAGCGAGGTACAACCTGTGGTCAAACATGGTATTGCCCTTGGTAGAGCAAGGCACAGCCTGTGATCGTGCAAGGCATCTACCATGGTAGAGCAAGGCACTGCCCGTGAGCGACCGAGCTCACAGCTGGTGGCTGATTGAGGGCTATCTCTACGGTCAACCAAGCCATCGCCCATCATAGAGCAAGACACAGCCTGTGGTCAACCAATCCATTGTCTGGGGTAGAGCAAGGCACAGGCCGTGGTCAAGCAAGGCATCACCTGTACTAGGGCAAGGCATAGCCTGTGGTCAAGTAAGGCATTGCCTGTGGTAGAGTGAGGCACAACCTGTGGTCGAACATGCTATTGCCCTTGGTAGTGCAAGGCACAGCCTTTGGTAGAGCAAGGCATTGCCTGAGGTAGAGACAAGCACTGCCCACGAGAGACCAAGTGCACAGCCTGTGGACGACTGAGGGTTTTCTCTGTGGTTGACCAAGCCATCGCCCATGGTTGAGCAAGGCACAGCCCATGCTCAAGCAAGGCATTGGCTGAGGAAGAGCCAGGCACTGCCCATGAGCCACCAAGTGCACAGCCCATAGTCAACCCAAGGGCTGTCTCTGTTGTTGACCAAGCCATCGCCCATGTTAGAGCAAGGCACAGCCCATCGTCGAGCAAGGCAATGACCGTGGTGGACCAAGGCACTGCCACTGGTTGACCAAGGGTTGTCATTGTGGTTGAGGAAGGCATTGCCCGTGGAAGTGCAAGGCACTGCCTGTGAGCGACCAAGTGCACAGCCTATGGTCGATGAGGGCATCACCCGTGATTGACAAAGGGCTGTCACTGGGGTCAAGCAAGGCACTGCCCTTGTGCAACCGAGAGCACAGCCCGTGGTTGATCGAGGGCTGTCTCCATGGTTGACCAAGCCATCGCCCATGGGGGAGCAAGGTGCTGCCCATTGTACAGTGAGGCACAGCCTGTGGTTGAGTGAGTGGTAGAGCCAGGCACTGCTCATCAGCGACCAAGTGCACAGTTGGTGGCCAACCAAGGTCAACCAAACCATCTCTCATGGTAGCACAAGGCATAGCCTGTAGTCGAGCAATGTATCGCCTGTGCTAGAGCAAGGCACTGCCTAGGGTCGGCTAAGCCATGGCTCATGGTAGAGCAAGGCACAGCCAGTGGTGGAGCATGGTATCACTTGTTGTAGAGCAAGGCACTGCCTGTGAGTGACCAAGCACACAGCCCGTGGTTGGCCGAGGGCTGTCTCCATGTCGACCAAGCCATTGCCATGCTAGAGAAAGGCCCAGCCTATGGTAGAGTGAGGCATTGGCCGTGCTTGGGCAAGGGACAGACTGTGGTCGAACATGCCATGGTCCTTGGTAGAGCAACACACGGCCCATGGTCGAGGAAGGCACTGCACGAGGTACAGCCAAGCACTGCCCGAGAGAGACTGAATGTATAGCCCATGGTCGATCGAGGAACACCGAGGCATATCACGTGGTCGACCAACCCATGGCCCATGGTAGAGCAAGGCATAGGCTGTGGTCAAGCAAGGCATTGCCCATGCTAGGGCAAGGCACAGCCCATGGTCAAGTAAGGCATTACCTGTGGTAGAGTGAGGCACAACCTGTGGTTGAACATGCTATTGCCCTTGGTAGAGCAATGCACAGCCTGTGGTAGAGCAAGGCATCACCCGAGTTAGAGACAGGCACTGCCCACGAGAGACCAAGTGCACTGCCCATTGATGACTGAGGGTTGTCTCTGTGGTCGACCAAGCCATTGCACAAGGTTGAGCAAGGCACAGTCCATGCTCAAGCATGGCATCGGCCGAGGAAGAGCCAGGCACTGCCCATGAGCCACCAAGTGAACAGTCCATAGTCAACTAAGGGCTGTCTCCATGGTTGACCAAGCCATCACCCGTGGTAGAGCGAGGCACAGCCCATCGTTGAGCAAGGCATTGCCTGTGGTAGGGCAAGGCACAGCCCGTGGCTGAGGAAGGCATTGCGTGTGGTGGACCAAGACATTGCCCGTGGTCAACCAAGAGCTGTTGCCATGGTCAATCAATGTGCTGACCCATGATTGACCAAGGGCTGTCATCGTGGTTGAGGAAGACATCGCCCATGGAAGCGCAAGGCACTGCCTGTGAGTGAGCGAGTGCACAGCCCGTGGTTGATGAGGGCATCGCCCGTGATCAATGAAGGGCTGCTGCCGGGGTCAAGCAAGGCACTCCCCTTGTGCAACAAGAGCACAGCCCATGGTCAATCAAGGGCTGTCTCCGTGGTCGACCAAGTCATCACCCGTGGGGGTGCAAGGCAGCGCCTGTGGTAGAGTGAGGCACAACCTGTGGTTGAGCACAGCATCGCCTGTGGTAGAGCAAGGCACTACCCATGAATGACCAAGTGCACAGTCAGTGGTCAACCAAGGCCGGTCTCCTTGGTCAACCAAGCCATCGTTCATGGTAGGGCAAGGCATAGCCCATAGTCGACCAATGTATTGCCCATGCTAGAGCGAGGCACAGCCTGGGGTCAGCCAAGCCATGGCCCATGGTAGAGCAAGGCACAGCTGGTGGTGGAGCATGGCATTGCTTGTGGTAGAACAAGGCACTGCCTGTGAGAGACCAAGCACACAGCCCGTGGTCGACCGAGGGCTATGTTGGGAATCGATAATGCGGCGGAAACGTAAATTTCAAAAATTTATTCCCGAATCCAGTGATCCCTCTGAAGTAATTCAAAATTCTAACTAGAATAGGTTTAGAATATATACCTAACAAAAACTATGTACAGTCTTTGTGTTTGAATCCGGATGTTGATGTCATGTCTGAATGAACCTGGATCCACCAATCGTGAACCTTTTGGAGTCGATCCTTTGACTAGGTGTGCACGTGCACACCCTCCATGATATCCACACTAGGTTTCCTCATAGAGATTGAGAACAATTGTCACAAATGGTCACCACACGAATGCGTATTTTTCCCTTCTTTCTCTCGGCCATCACAAAAGGAGGGTTGATTGATTTTTTTCTTCTCTTTCGTCTCCTGGTCAATCACTTCGTTGATCACCCTCGGCTGAAGGGAGTTGGTTTTATTTATTTTAGTAAATCAAATCACATAAAATAAATCTTCAATCAATCTTCCATGATTTCAAAAATCTTTCTGATATTACTGAGAGAATATTTATCGATAAGATTTCTAAAAATCTAATCAAATATTTAATCGCATAATATTCTTATCCAATAAGACATGACCATTATGGGCTCAATTCATGCTAGCAAAATTCTAAAACCCAATTCAAAATTTAATATATTTAAATTTCATTATGAGAAATTACCTATATTGTATGTGACCCATTGGGCTCCACACCAAGTCAATAGTGGGCTCAATCTCATTAAACCCTTTATTAAAATTAGCCAATTAACCCTTAATCATTTAAACCCACAAAGTCAAGATTGACGTTTAGCAACGTATCATGACTACCCGAATGGTGAGGATCAATCAAAAGATCGAACACCCTTTGGTGATTAGTTCCCATGTAATTAAATCATTCGGTTATATAATGTCTCGAATAAGTTAGGATATGGATGTAATGTCAAATCCCAATATTTATTCATATGCACTACTGTTCTCAAGTATTAGACTCAATGATGAAAAATACTGGAAACTCCTTTCCGATTTTCATCCTACTCTAGCCAGAGATTTCCCGAGTCAATACTAAGTAGAACGCATAAGACATTCTCCACTCTCGTGAAGAGCAACCGATTCCTTGTTGATTACTCACCACCTCCATAAGAGTCTCTTTGAGTCCAGAATACCCTACACATGTCTGTAAAAGTCATGTTAAGGGATAAACTAAAGCCTCAATTTAACAATTATAAGGTGTTATGGTAATCTCAAGTCTGAGGACTACTTACACCTATTATCACCAAAGGAATTACTTATTGACATTTATACGAGTATTCATTAGGTTTTCCTCAAGCAAGTTAGTTCAATGAACTTGTTCTACAATAAGCACCTACACTCTTATATTAGTGACTCTTCACAGGTAACAGTGAGATCAGTTACTCTCTACCATAGAGCATATAACGAGTGTACTAGTTTCATCGGATCACCGATCCCCAACTCGGTGATCCTACAACTAGGAACAATTTTAGATTAGGACTTTTGAGATCTTAGGTCTCACTGGCATGATCTCATCATGACCCTAAACCATTATCCTAATTTATGGGTTTCATCAAAATATGCAGCACATGATAAATAAAATGCCTCAATTATATTTTATGAATGTAAAATAGCTCCAATTACATCATATGCGATTGGACTTAGGGCACTAATACTAACAATCTCCCACTTGTACTAAAGCCAATTGCCACGGTATCTAATACCCATACTCTCTAAGTGACGGTCAAATTGTTGCTGTGACAATGGTTTAGTGAAAGGATCTACAACGTTGTTCTTTGTGTCGACTTGCTCGACATTGATATCACCTCTTCCAATGATTTCTCGAACTAGGTGATACTATCTTAGGATGTGCTTTGACTTATAGTGGGATCTTGGTTCCTTTGCCTGTGCAACTGCCTCAGTATTGTCGCAATATACAGGCACTGGGTTGGTTATTTGTGGAACGACTCCCAGTTCAATGATAAACTTCTTTATCCACACTCCTTCCTTTGTGGCTTCACTTGCAGCAATGTATTCTGCTTCAGTCACTGAATTAGCTACAATGGGCTGTTTAGAACTCTTCCAACTTATAGCCCACCCATTCAAGGTGAACATGTACGTTGATACAAATTTACTGTCATCTGGATCTATTTGAAAACTAGAGTTTTTATATCCCTCTAGTTTCAAATCTAATCCACCATACACTGGAAAAACATCTCTAGTCCTTCTTAAGTACTTGAGAATGTTCTTTACTGCTTTCCAATGTTCTTCTCCTGGATCAGCTTGAAATCTGCTTGTAACTCCTAAAGCATAAGCCACATCAGGCCTCGTACAAAGCATGGCATACATGATGGACCCTATTGCAGAAGCATAAGGAATCCCATTCATTCTCTATGTCTCCTTAGATGTTTTTGGTGACATCTTCTTGGAAAGACAAATGCCATGACTCATAGGCAAGTATCCACGCTTACTACCTTGCATGTTAAACCTCTTTAACATAGTATCAATGCAGCTAGATTGGGATAAACCAATCTATCTCTATAGATCTTTATTCCCAATATATAGGATGCTTCTCCCAAATCCTTCATGGAGAAGTTCTTAGAGAACCAAACTTTGACTGACTGTAACATTGGCACGTCATTCCCGATAAGCAATATGTCATCTACATATAGCATGAGAAAAATGATAGCACTCCCACTGACCTCTTTGTAAACACAAGGTTCATCCTCATTTTTTATGAAGTTAAACCTTTTGACTGTCTCATCAAAATGGATGTTCTGGCTCCTCAAAGCTTGCTTTAACCCATAAATGGATTTTTGCAGGTTGCATACTTTGTTTGGTGCAATAGAAGAGACAAATCCCTTCGGCAATGTCATATAGACGTCGTCCTCAAGATTTCCATTAAGGAAAGTGGTCTTGACGTCCATTTGCCATATCTCATAGTCATAGTATGTAGCTATAGCAAGCAAAATCCTGATGGACTTGAGCAATGCTACTGGTGAAAAGGTCTCATCATAATCAACACCATATTTTTTGTTTGAAACCTTTTGCAACCAATCTAGCTTTGTATGTTTCAACATTGCCATTTGCTCCAATCTTTCTTTTAAAGACCCATTTGCAACCAATGAAAGTTCATCCATCAAAGTCCATACTTGGTTGGAGTACATAGATTCCATCTCAAATTTCATGGCAATTTGCCATTTTTTGTTGTCAACACTTTTGACAGCTTCTTCATAATTCTATGGATTATCGACATCCATAACACTTGAATCTTGATCATTCTCAATGGCCAGATTCAGTTTTTGAGGTGCTTTACGCACTCTGATAGTTCTCCGAGGAGATAGAGGTGGTCTCGGTGAGTTAATTAATTTTATATTAACCTATTCCATCGATTGATGCAAGGTTGGCTATGGGTTAAGAACTCCATTAAGTTCTACATTTCTTCCACTCACACTATCCCTCGATAAACTCTTTCTCCAAGAAAGTGGCATGTCTGCTGACAAATACCTTTTGTTTAGTGCTAGAGTAAAAGTAGTACCCCAAACTTTCTTTAGGGTATCCCACAAATCTACATTTTTCTGATCTTGTACCAAGTTTGTCTGGATCTTGTATTTTCACATATGCCAGGCAACCCCAAATCTTTAAATGCTTAAGACTCGATTTCTTACCCTTCCATATCTCATATGGAGTGCTAGATACAGACTTAGTGGGAACTTTATTTAAAAGGTAGATGGCAGTTTCAAGAGAATATCCCCAAAATGATATGGGGAGATCAATGAAGCACAACATGGATCACATCATATCTAATAGAGTGCGATTTCTCCTCTCAGTTATCCCATTGTGTTGAGGTGTTCCAGGAGGAGTCCATTTAGAAACTATTCCATTCCCTTTGAGATAATCTAGAAACTCCCTAGTTAGGTATTTGCCACCTTGATCTGATCGAATGGCCTTAATACACTTTCCAGTTTGTTTCTCAACTTCAGCTCGATATTCCTTGAATCTGTCAAAGGCCTCGGATTTGTATTTCATTAAATACACTTATCCAAACCTAGACATATCATCTATGAATGTTATAAGGTAGGAATATCCTCCTCTAGCTTGAGTTGTCATTGGTCCACAGACATCAGTATGGACCAACTCTAACAACTCTGACGCCCTTTCTCCATGTCCAATAAATGGAGCCTTAGTCATTTTTCCTTTGAGACAGGATTGACAAGTTGGTAGTGATTCATAATCGTACAGGTCAAAATACCCATTCTTATACAACTTATTAATCCTATTCTCGTTAACGTGACCAAGTCTTAAATGCCAGAGATATGTGAAGTTCAAATCATCCCTTTTCCTTTTCTTAACTTGTCCAACATGAAGTATATTGTCATTAACTTCTAAAAATATTAAGCCATTGACGACCTTTCCAGTTTTGTATAATTCTCCTAAATGAGATATAGAGCAACCATTGCCCCTTAAATTTATTTCATAACCTTGTTCAAGCAACAAAGGAACAGAAATAATATTTCTAATCAAAACTGGAACAAAAGAACAATTATTAAGCTCAATAGTTTTGCCTGAAGGTAGATGCAAACAAAAGGTTCCTACTGCTAAAGCTGCAACTCTTGCACCATTTCCGACTCTTAAGTCATACTCCCTTTTGTTCAGCTTTCTACTTCTTCTCAGTCCCTGCAACATATTGCAGATATGAGAACCACATCCAGTATCCATGAAGTAGAATTAGTTAATAACATATTAACCTCAATAACAAATGCACCTGAAGAATTGGCTTTAGAAGCCTTCTTTTGCTTCACTTCTGCAAAATGTAACTTGCAGTTCCTTTTCCAATGACCATCCTTCCCACAATGGAAGCAGGTGCCTTTCTCAGAGACTTTCCCTTTTCCTTTCTTCTTGGTATTTCCTTTAGGTTTCATAGCATTGTAAGAAGATTTTCCCTTTTTAGGGGTCTTCTTCACCTTCTTATCCTTCACAAGGTGGGTCTCTGTAGTCTTCAGCATATTAAGGAGCTCAGGTAATGAGACATCCAGCTTGTTCATGTGGAAGTTTACTATAAACTGTGAATAAGCACTTGACAGAGATTGGAGAACTAAGTCTTGACTCAATTCTCCATCCATAGTGAAGCCCAGATTCTCCAACTGCTCAATCAAATTGATTAGTTCTAGGACATGCGCCTCTATAGAAGTGCCTTCTGCCATCCTAGCCTAGTAGAGTTGCTTAGATATCTCATATCTAGCAGTTCTACTCTCTTCACCATAGAACTACTTGAGATGTAGAAGAATAAACTTACCATCCATTTGCTCATGTTGTCTTTGGAGCTCGTTGCTCATGATGCTAGCATGATACACTGTACAAGAGTGCTATCATCTTGCCACTTTCGATAAGCAGCCTTCTCTTCCTCAGTAGCACTTTCTACCACTGGTGTAGGATTAGGAGAATCAAGAATGTAGGAGACTTTCTCCTGTATGAGGACGATCCTCAAGTTTCTCAACCAGTCCACGTAGTTCAGTCCAGTGAGCTTGTTAGCATCGAGTATGCCACGTAAGGACAGTGACATGATAACAGATGAATCTACAATTAAAGAACAACATGCTTGAGCAGATATTCACCGGCGGAAGAGCAATGCACAACCCATGGTCAAGCAAGCCATCGCCAATGGTAGAGCAAGGCACTACCTGTGACCGACCGAGTGCACAACCCATGGCTGGCCGAGGGCTATCTTCATGGTCAACCAAGGCAATGCCCGTGGTAGAGCAAGCCACAGCCCATGGTCAAGTAGGCAATGCCCATGGTAGAGCGAGGCACAGCCCATGGTCGAGCAAGCCATCGCCCATCATACAGTGAGGCACAACCTTTGGCCGATCAAGCCATTGCCCATGGTAGAGCAAGGCACAGCTCGTGATCGAGCAAGGCATCACCTGTGGTAGAGCTAGGCACTGCCGGTGGTCGAGCAAGGCATCACACATGGTAGAGCAAGGCACGGCCCATGAGTGACCGAGTGCAAAGCTACTGCTCAACTGAGGGTTGTCTCTGTGGTCAACCAAGCCATCACCCGTGGTTGAGCAACACATAGCCCATGGTTGAGCAAGGCATTGCCCAAGGTAGAGGGAGGCACACCCTGTGGTCGACCAAGCCATTGCCATGGTACAGTGAGGCACAGCCCATTGTTGAGCAAGGCGATGCTTGTGGTAGAGACAGGCACAGAATGTGGTCAAGCAGGGCATCGGCCGTTGTCAAACAAGTGTTGTTGCTGTGGCCAATCAAGGTGTCACCCAATGATTGAACAATCACTGTCACCATCATCAAGTAAGGCATCGCCCATGGTAGAGCATGGCACTACTTTTGAGTGACAAAGTGCACAGCCCATGGTCAATCAAGACATCGACCATGGTGGAGCAAAGCACTGCCAGTGAGTGACCGAGCGTGCAGCCCATGGTTGATGGAGGGTTGTTTCCATGATGACCAAGCCATCGATCGTGGTAGAGCAAGGTATAGCCCGTGGTCGACCGAGGGTTGTCTTCGTGGTAAACCAAGCGATCGCCTATGGTAGAGCAAGGCACAGCCCATGGTTGACTAAGGTACAGCTAGGCGTAGCTGGTGGTCGACCAAGCCATGGCCCAGGGTAGAGCGAGGCACTGGCCATGGACAAGCAAGGCATTGCCTGAGCTAGAGCAGGGCACAGCAAGTGGTCGACTGAGGCATCGCCCATGGCAGAGTGAGGCACAACCCATGGTTGAACATGCCATTGCCCTTGGTAGGGCAAGGCATGGCCCGTTGTAGAGTAAGGCACAGTTCAGGGTCAAGGAAGGCATTGCCCAAGGTAGAGCCAGGCACTGCCCATGAGCTACTGAGCACACAACCCATTGTCAACCAAGGGCTGTCTCTGTGGTTGACCAAGCCATCACCTGTTGTAGAGAGATGCACAGCCCATGGTCAAACATGCCTTTGCCCCTGTTAGAGCCTAGCACAGCCTGTCGATGAGCAAGGCATTGCCTGTGGTAGAGCAAGGCACAGCCATGGTCGAGCAAGGCGTTGCCGAGGTGGAGCCTGGCAATGCTCAGGAGCTACCGAGTGCATAGCCCATGGTCAACTTAGGGCTGTCTCTATGGTCGACCAAGCCATCGCCTGTGGTAGAGCGAGGCACAGCCCATGCTAGAGCAAGGCACTGCCTTTGGTCAACCAAGGCATCACCCATGGTAGAGCAAGGGACTGCCTGTGAGCAATCGTGTGCACTGCCCATGCTCTATCAAGGCATCAATCATGATCTACCAAGGGCTGTGGCTGTGGTCAACCGTTTTAGAGCAAGGCACTGCCCATGAGCGACGGAGCACACAGCTTGTGGTCGACTGAGGGCTGTCTCCATGGTCAACCAAGCCATCACCCATGGTAGAGCAAGCCACAGCCCACGCTCGACTGAGGCCTGTCTCCGTGGTCGACTTAGCCATCGCCCATGATAGAGCAAGCCACAGCCCGCAGTCAACTGAGGCCTGTCTCTGTGGTTGACTTAGCCATCGCCCATGGCAGAGCAAGGCATTGCCCATGGTTGAACAGAGGGTTGTCTCCATGGTTGACCAAGCCATCAGCCTTGGTAGAGCAAGGCACAGCCCATGGTCGAGCAAGGCATCTTCTGTGTTTGACCGAGGACTGTCTCTTTGTCCGACCAAGCCATCGGCCTTGGTAGAGCAAGGCACAGCCCATGGTTGAGCAAGGCATCGCCCCTGGTTGGGCAAGTTGCAGCCCCTGGTCGAACATGGTATTACCCTTGGTATAGAAAGGCACGTTGGTGGTCGAGCAAGGCATCACTCATGGTAGGGCAAGGCCCAGCCCGTGGTCAACCAAGGCATCACCCTAGGTAGAGCCAGGCAGTGCCTGTGAGAGACCTAGCTATAGCCCATGGTCATTTGAGCCCTCACCCGCAGAAGAGCAAGGCACAGCCTGTGGTCAAGCAAGGCATTGTCCATGGTGGAGCAAGGCACTGCCCTTCTGTGACTGAGTGCACAGCCTGAAGTTGATTGAGGACTGTTTCCAAGGTCGACCAAGCCATCACCCTTGGTGGATCAAGCCATCTACTGTGGTAGAGCAAGGCATAGCATGTGGTCGAGCAAGGCATCAGCCATGGTAGTGCAAGGCACTACCCGTGAGTGACAAAGTGCACAGCCCGTGGTCAACCAAGGCATCGACCATGGTAGAGCAAGGCATTGCCCATGAGAGACAGAGTGCACAGCCCATGGTCAACCAAGGCATTGACCGTGGTAGAGCAAGGCACTGCCCATGAGTGACTGAGTGCACAGCCCGTGGTCGATGGAGGTTTGTTTCCATGGTTGGCCAACCCATCACCCATGGTAGAGCAAGGCACAGCCCGTGGTCGATTGAGGGCTATCTCCATGGCTTATCGAGGGCTGTCTCTGTGGTCAGCCAAGCCATCACCCTTGATAGAGCATGGCAATGCCTGTGGACGAGCAAGGCATCACCAGTGGTTAGGCAAGGCACAGCCCATGGTCAAGGAAGGCATCGTCCAAATTACAACCTGGGACTGCCCAAGAGAAACCGAACATACAATCAGTGGTTGACCAAGCTGAGGCTCATGGTAGAACAAGGCACAGGCCGTGGTCAAGCAAGGCATTGCCTGTGCTAGAGCAAGGCATAGCCCATGGTCAAGTAAGGCATCGCCCATGGTAGAGCAAGGCACATCCCATGGTCGAACATGCCATTGCCCTTGGTAGAGCAAGGAACAGCCTGTGGTCAAGCAAGGCATCACCCGTGGTAGAGTAAGGCACTGCCCATGAGCAACCAAGTGCATAGCTCAGGGTCAACCAAGGCCTGTTTCCATGGTCGACCAAGCCATCACTTGTGATACAGCAAGGCACAGCACGTGGTTGAGCAAGGTATCGCATGTGGTAGAGCAAAGCAAGGCACTGACTGTGAGCGGCCAAGCGGACAACCTGTGGCCGACCGAGTGCATAGATCCCAGTCAACTGAGGGCTGTTTCTGCAGTTGTCCAGGCCAGCGCCCATGGTAGAGCAAGGCACAGCCCATGGTCGAGCAAGGCATCACCCGTGGCAGAGCGAGGCACAGCCCACAGTCGAGCAAGCCATTGCCCATGGTATAGCGAGGCACAACCCATTGTCAAGCAAGGCAACACCTGTGGTAGGGCTAGGCACAGCACGTGATCGAGTGGGGCATCGCCTGTGCTAGAGCAAGGCACAGCCTGGGGTCGTCTGAGGGTTGTCTCTGTGGTCAACCAAGCCATCACCAGTGGCAGATCAAGGCATTGCCAGTGGTTGACCGAGGGTTGTCTTTGTGGTTGACCAAGCCACCACTCTTGGTCAAGCATGGCACAACCTGTGGTTGGGCAAGGCATAGCCTGTGGTCAAACAAGCCCCTGCCCTTGGAAGAGCAAGGCATAGCCCTTGGTCATGCAGGGTATCGCCCAAGGTAGAGCAAGGCACTGCCCATGGTTGACCCCATGCTGTCGCCATGGACGATCAAGGTGTCGCCTGTGGTCGAACATGGCACAACCCATTAGCGACCAAGTGCACATCCTGTGGTCGCTCAAGGCTTCGACCATGATTGACCAAGGGCTATTGCCGTGGTCGACCATGGCGGAGCAAGGCACTGCCTGGGAGCGACCTAGGACTATCTCTGTGGTTGACCAAGCCAACGCCCGTGGTAGAGCAGGGCACAGCCTGAGGTTGCCCGACGTCTATCTTCATGGTTGACCAAGCCTTCGCCCGTGGCAGACCAAGGCATTGCCCATGGTGGACTGAGGGCTGTCTCTGTGGTCGACCAAGCCACCGCTCTTGTCATAGCATGGCACAGCCCATGGTTGAGCAAGGCATTACCCATGGTCAAACATGCCATTGCCCTTGGATGAGCAAGGCACAGCCTGTGGTCGAGCAAGGCACCACCCTTGGTAGCATAAGGCACAGCCCGTGGTCAAGCAAGGCATTGCCCATGGTTGGGCATGGCACAGCCCATGGTCGATCAAGGCATTGCCCATGGTTGCACGACGCATAGCCTTTGGTTGACTAAAGCATTGCCCTTGTTTGACCAAGGCACTGCCCATGGTCAACCAAGAGCTGTCCCCATGGTCAATCTACATGTCGACCCATGATTGACCAAGGGCTGTTGTCGTGGTTGAGCAAGGCATCGCCCGTGGTTGAGCTCGGCACTGCCCATGAGCAATCGAGTGCACAGCCCGTGGTCGATCTCGGCATCGCCTGTGATCGCTAGGGGCTATTGCCATGGTGGACCAAGCCACCACTGTTGGTATAGTGTGGCACAGCCCATGGTCAAGCAAGGCATTGCCTGTGGTTGGGCAAGGCATCGCCCGTGGTTGGGCAAGGCATCGCCTGTGGTCAAACATGCCATTGCCCTTGGAAGAGCAAGGCATAGCCCATGGTCGAGCAAGGCATCACCCAAGGTAATACTAGGCACTGCCCATGAGAGACCGAGCGTACAGCCCGTGGTTGATCAAGGTACAGCAAGTTATAGCTTGTGGTCAAGCAAGGCATCACCCATGGTAGAGCGAGGCACAGCCCATGGTCGAACATGCCATTGCCCTTGGTATAGAAAGGTACTGTGGTTGGTCGAGCAAGGCATTGCCCATGGTAGTGCGAGGCACAGCCCATGGTCAAGCATTGCATCGCCCTAGGTAGAGCGAGGCACAGCACGTGGTCGACCGAGGGCTGGTAGAGCTAGGCACAACCCCTGGTCGACCAAGGCATCGCCCGTGGTAGAGCGAGGCGCAGCCCATGGTAGACCGAGGGCTGTCTCCGTGGTCAAGCAAGGGATCACCTGTGGTAGAGCGAGGCACAGCCCGTGGTCAACCAAGACATTTCCAGTGGTAGAGCAAGGTACAGCCTGTGGTCGAGCAAGGCATCACCTGTGGTAGAGCAAGGCGCTGCCCATGAGTGAGCGAGCAGATAACCTATAGTCAACCGAGGGATATCTCTGTGGTCGACCGAGCCATCGCCCATGGTAGGGCTAGGCACATCCCTTCGTCGACCAAGCCCTTGCCTCTGGTAGTGCAAGGCACAACCCATGGTTGAGCATGGCATCGCCTGTTGTAGAGCCAGGCATTGCCTGTGATCGAAGGCATCACCCTTGGTAGAGCGAGGCACAGCCCGTGGTCAACCAAGCCATGGCCTGCAGTAGAGCAAGGCACAGCTTGTGGTTGACAAAGGCATAGCCCGTGGTACAGCAAGGCACTGCCTGTGGTCGACCATGGGCTGTCACCGTGGTTGAGCAAGGCATTGCCTGTGGTAGAGCAAGCCACTGCCCAACCTGTGGTTGAGCAAGGCATCACCCGCCTTCAACCAAGGGTTGTTGCCATGGTCGAGCAAGGCATCACCTGTGGTAGAGCAAGGTGTTGCCCATGGGTGACCGAGTGCATGACCCGTGGTCAACCAAGGGCTGCCTCTGAGGTCGAACAAACCATCGCCTGTGGCAGAGCAATGCACAGCCCTTCATCGACCAGGCCATTGGCCATGGTAGAGCAAGGCACAGGCCATGGTGGAGCAAGGTATAGCCCATGGTAGAGCAAGGCACTTCCCCTGAGCGAGCAAGGCATCACCCATGGTAGAGCGTGGCACAGCATGTGGTCGACCAAGCCTTTGCCCATGGTCGAGCAAGGCATTGCCCATGGTAGAGCAAGGCACAGCCTGTGGTTGAACAAGGCATTGCCCATGGTAGAGTGATGCACAGCCCTTGATCGACCAAGCCATTGCTCGTGTTAGAGCATGGCACAGCCTGTGGTAGAGCAAGGCACAGGCTGTGGTCGAGCAAGGTATCACCCGTGTTAGAGCAAGGCATGGCCCGTGGTCGACCATGCGCTATCGCCGTGGTCAATCAACGCATCACCCCAAGATTGACCATGGGCTATCACCATGGTTGAGCATGTCATCGCCTGTATTAGAGCAAGGCATTGCCCATGATCAACTAAGTCAACCACCCGTGGTCAAACAAGGCATTGCCCACGAACAACCAAGTGCTGTCACTGTGGTCGAGCAAGGCATCACCTGTGGAGGAGCGAGGCACAGCCCATGGTGGACCATGGCATTGCCCATGATAGAGCAAGGCACAACCCATGGTTGAGCAAGGCATCCCCCATGGTACAGCAAGGTGCAGCCCATGGTAGAGCCAGGCACTGCCCGTGGTCAACCAAGTGCTGTCGCCATGGTCAATCAACACATCACCCCAAGATTGACCAAGGGCTGTCACTGTGGTCGAGCAAGGCACTGCCCATGATTGACTGAGTCTATAGCCCATGGTTGATCAAGGCATTTCTCATGGTAGAGCAAGGCACTGCCCCTGGTCGACCAAGTGCTATTGCTGTCATCGATCAAGGTGTCACCCAATGATCAACCAACGGCTGTCACCATGGTCAAGCAAGGCATCGCCCATAGTACAGCAGGGCACTACCAGTGAGTGAGGGAGCGCATAGCCTACAGTCAGTCGAGGGCTGTCTCTTCAGTCGACCAAGCCATCACCCGTGGTAGAGCAAGGCACAGCCCATAGTCGAGCAAGGTATTGCCCATGGTTGAGTGAGGCATCGCCCTTGGTAGAGTGAGGCACAGCCCATGGTTGACCAAGCCATGGCCTGTGGTAGAGCAAGGCACAGCTCATGGTCGAGCAAGGCATCAGCCGTGGTAGAGCAAGGCACAGCCGGTGGTCAAGCAAGGCATCGCCCGTGGTAGAGTGATGCACAGCCCTTGGTTGACCAAGCCATTGCCTGTGTTAGAGCATGGCACAGCCCATGCTGGAGCAAGGCAATGCCAATGGTAGAGCAAGCGACAGCCCGTGGTTGAGTAAGGTATCACCCATCCAAGCGCAACGCACAGCCTGTGGACCAAGCGCTGCACCTTGCTTGACCACAGGCGATGCCTTGCTCTACCATGGGCGATGGCATGGTTGACCTCAGAGACAACCTCGGTCGACCATGAGCTGTCCGCTCGGTCACTCACTGGTACTGCCTTGCTCTACCACAGGAGATGGCTTGGTCGACCAAGGAGACAGCAATTGTTCGACCATGGGCAGTGTGCATGATTGCTGACAGGCACTGCCTTGCTCTACCATGGGAGATGCCTTGCTCGACCAAGGTGACAGCCCTTGGTCGATGATGGGTGATGCCTTGAGCAACCATGGGTTGTGCACTCGGTCACTCATGGGGGGTGCCTTGCTCTACCACAGCAACAGCCCTTGGCCAATCATGTGGTGACGCCCTGATCAACCACAGCAACAGCGCTAGGTAGGTCGACCATGGGCAGTGCCATACTCAACCATGGGCAATGCCTTGGTTGACCACAGTCTGTGCCTTGCTCTACCGTGAGCCATGGCTTGGTCGTCCACGGGCTGTGCCACACTATACCAAGGGTGACACCTTGCTCAACCAGGGGCCGTGCCTGGCTCTACCTCAAGCGATGCCTTCCTCAACCATGGGCTGTGTGTCGCTCTTCCATGGGCGATGCCTTGCTCTACCACGGACTGTGGCTTGCTCTTCCATGGGCTGTGCCTTGCAATACCTTGGGCGATGGCTAAGTCAACCTCAGAGACAGCCCTTGGTCGACCAGGGGTCGTGCGCTCGGTCGCTTACGGGTACAACCTTGTTCTACCACTGGCAATGGCTTGGTCGACCATGGAGACAGCCATCGATCAACCATGGGTTGTGCACGCAGTCACTGACGGGCAGTGCCTTGCACTACCATGGGTGATGCCTTGATGGACAACAGGCTGTGCCTTGCTCTACCACAAGCAATGGCTTGGTCAACCACCAAGGCTGTCCTCGGTCGACCACAGGCTGTGCCATGCTCTACCATGGGTGATGCCTTGCTCGACCACAGGCTATGCCTTGCTCTACCATGGGTGATGGCTTGGTCGACCTTGGAGACAGTCCTCAGTTGACCTCAGGCTATGCCTCGCTCTACCAAGGGTGATGCCTTGCCCGACCACAGCCTGTGCCTTGCTCTACCATGGACGAAGCCTCACTTGACCATGGGCTGTGCCTCGCTTGACCATGGGCTGTGCCTCGCTCTTCCATGTGCTATGGCCTGGTCGACCACGGGATGTGCCTTGCTCTACCATGGGCAATGCCTTGCTTGACCACTGGGTGTACATTGCTCTACCAGGGGCAATGCCTTGGTCGACCATGGAGATAGCCGTTGGTTGACCATGGGCTGTGCCTCGCTCTACCATGGGTGATTCCTTGCTAGACCATGGGCTCTGCCTGCCTCTACCACGGGCAGTTCCTTGGTCGACCACAGGCCATGCTTTGCTCTACCACAGGTGATGGCTTGCCCGACCACAGGCTGTGCCTCACTCTACCACTGGCGATGTCTTGGTTGACCATCAAGACAGCCCTCGTTTGACCACTGGCTGCACCTTTCTCTAGCACGGGTGATAGCTTGGTCAACCATGGAGACAGGCCTCGGTCAACCAAGGGCTGTGCCTCGCTCTACCACAGGCTGTGGCATTGTCGACCACGGGATGCGCCTTGCTCTACAACAGGCAATGCCTTGCTTGACCATGGTCTGTGCCTTGCTCTACCACGGGCAATGGCTTGGTCGACCATGGGCTGTGCCTCACTCTACCAAGGGCTATGCCTTGCTCGACCACGGCTTGTGCGTCGCTTTAGCACTGGCTATGCCTCAGTTGACCATGGGCTGTGCATTGCTCTACTGCAGGCGATGCCTTGGTTGACCATGGAGACAGCCCTCAGTCGACCACGGGCTATGCCTTGCTCTACCAGTCTATGGCTTTGTCAACCACAGGATGTGCCTCACTCTACCCTGGCAATGGCTTGTTTGACCATGGAGGCAGCCCTCAATCAACCATGGGCTGTGTCTCACTCTACCATGGGCGATGCCTTGCTCGACCACAGGTGGTGTGTTGCTCTACCACAGGCGATGGCTTGGTTGACCATGGAGATTGCCCTTGGTCAACCATGGCCCATGCACTCGGTCGCTGATGAGCAGTGCCTCTCTCTACCGCGTGTGATACCTTGCACTACCATGGGCAATGCCTTGCTCAACCACGGGCTGTGCCTTGCTCAACCACGGGCTGATGGTTTTGTCGACCATAGAGACAGCCCTCAGTTGACCACGGGCTGTGCCTTTTTCTACCACAGGAAATGGCTTGGTTGACCACAGGCAGTGCTTCACTCTACCAAGGGTAATGCCTTGCCCAACCATGGGCTGTGCCTTACTCTACCATGGCTGATGCCTTGCTCGACCACAGGCTGTGCCTCGGTCTACCATGGGGTATGGCTTGGTCGACCATGGGATGTGCCGTTGCTCTAACATGGGCGATACCAGGCTGGACCACAAGCTGTGCCTCACTCTACCATCAGCGATTGCTTGGTTAACCATGAAGATAGCCCTCATTCTACTATGGGCTGCACCTTGCTCTACCATGGGTGATGCCTTACTCAACCACTGGCTGTGCCTCACCCTACCACGGGTGATGGCGTGGCCGACCTTGGAAACAACCCCCGGTCGGGCACCAGTGATGGGCTGTGCCTCGCTCTACCTCAGGCGATGGCTTGGTTGACCACAGAGACAGTCCTCGGTCAACCATGGGCTGCACCTCGCTCTACCACAGGTGATGCCTTGCTCTACCTTGGGCTCAGCCTCGCTCTACCACAGGCTGTGCTTGGCTTAACCATGGGCGATGCCTAGGTCAACCATGGGCTGTGCCTAGCCCTACCACGGGAGATGCCTTGCTCGACCACGGGCTGTGCCTCGCTCTACCACTGGCAATGGCTTGCTCGACCACGGAGACAGCTCTCAGTCGACCACGGGCTGTGCCTCTCTCAACCATGGGCGATGCCTTGCTTGACCATAGAGAAAGCCCTCAGTCAACCATGGGCTGCATGTCACTCTACCATGGGCAATGCCTTGCTCAACCACAGAGACAGCCCTCGGTCAATACTGGGCTGTGCCTTGCTCTACCAGCAGCAATGGCTTGGTTGACCAAGGAAACAATTGTCAGTTGACCATGGGCTATGCGCTCGGTCGCTGATGGGCATTGCCTCGCTCTACCATGGCTGATGCCTTGCCTGACCATGGGCTGTGCCTCACTCTACCACAGGCAATGCCTAGCTAAACCACGGAGACAGATTTCGGTCAACACCGGGCTGTGCCTTGCTCTATCACGAGCGATGGCTTGGTCGATGATGGAGACAGCCCTCGGTTGACCACAGGCTATGCCTCACTCTACCATGGGCAATGCCTTGCTAGACCACAGGCAGTGCTTGGCTCTACCATGGGCAATGGCTTGGTTGACCACGGGCAGCACCTTGCGCTACCACCAGCCATTCTATGGTCGACCACAGGCTATGCCACTCTCTGCCATGGGTGATGGCTTGGTCAATGATGGGCTGTGTGTCACTCTACTACTGGCGTTGCCTCACTCAACCATGGGCTGGGCCTTGCTCTACTATGGACAATGGCTTGGTTGACCACAGGATGTAACTTTCTCTACCATTGCCGATGCCTTGCTTGACTACAGGCAATGGCATAGTCAACAATGGAGACAGCCTTCAGTAAACCACAGGCAGTGCCTTGCTCTACCACAGGCGATGCCTTGCTCAACTACAGGTAGTGCCATGCTCTACCATGGGCAATGGCTTGATCAACCACGGGTAGTGCCACACTCTACCACCGGCGATGGCTTGGTGGACCATGGAGACAACCCTCGGTCGACCACGGGCAGTGCCTCACTCTAGCACAAGCGATGCCATGCTCGACCACGGGCTGTGCCTCACTCTTCCACGGGTGATGGATGGGTCGACCACGGAGACAGCCCTTGGTTGGCCACTGGCTGTGACTCACTCCACCACAGACGATGCCTTGCTCGACCATGGGCTGTGCCTCGTTCTACTATGCGCGGTGGCTTGGTCGATCATGGAGACAGCCCTTGGTCAACCACGGGTTATGCCTGGCTCAACCACAGGCTGTGCCTCACTCTACCACAGGTGATGCCTTGCTCAACCACGGAGACAGCTTTAGGTCAACACCGGGCTGTGCCTTGCTCTATCATGAGCGATGGCTTGGTCGATGATGGAGACAGCCCTAGGTCGACCATGGGCTATGCCTCACACTACCATGGGCAATGCCTTGCTAGACCACAGGCAGTGCTTGGCTCTACCATGGGCGATGGCTTGGTTGACCACGGGCAGCACCTTGCGCTACCACCAACAATTCTATGGTCGACCACAGGCTATGCCACTCTCTACCATGGGCTATGGCAAGGTCAATGACGGGCTGTGTGTCACTCTACCACTGGCGATGCCTCACTCAACCACGGACTGGGCCTCGCTCTACCATGGACAATGGCTTGGTTGACCACGGGATGTAACTTGCTCTACCATTGCTGGGCCTTGCTTGACCACGGGCAATGGCTTAGTCAACAACGGAGACAGCCCTTGGTCAACCACAGGCAGTGCCTTGCTCTACCACAGGCGATGCCTTGCTCAACCACGGGTAGTGCCACACTCTACCACAGGCGATGGCTTGGTTGACCACAGGTAGTGCCACGCTCTACCACTTGCTTGGTGGACCATGGGGACAACCCTCAGTCGACCATGGGCAGTGCCTCACTCTAGCACGAGCGATGCCATGCTCAACCACGGGCTGTGCCTCGCTCTTCCACGGGTGATGGATGGGTCAAGCACAGAGATAGCCCTCGGTTGACCACAGGCTGTGCACTCAATTGCTGACGGGTAGTGCCTAGCTCTACCATGTGTGATGCCTCACCCAACCATGGGTTGTGGCTTGCCCAACCATGGGCAATGCTGTGATCAACCACAGGCCGTGCCATGCTCTACCATGGGCCATGCCTCACTCTACCACGGGATGTGCCTCGCTCTACTATGGGCGTTGGCTTGCTTGACCATGGAGAATGCACTTGGCTGACCACAGGCTGCAGCTCGTCCTACCATGGATGATGCCTTGCTCGACCATGGGCTATGCCTCGCTGTACCAAAGGCAAAGGCTTTGTCGACCATGGAGACAGTCCTCGGTCGACCACGGGTAGTGTGTCACTCTGCCACAGGTGACGCCTAGCTCAACCACGGGTAGTGCGTTGCTCTACCGCTGGCAATGGCTTGGTCGACCGCGAAGACAGCCCTTGGTCAACCACTGCCTGTGCCTAGCTCTAACACGGGCGATGGCTTGGTCAACCACGAAGACAACCCCTGGTCAACCATGGGCAGCACCTAGCTCAACAATGGGCAGTGCCTCACTCTACTGCAGGCGATGGCTTGGTTGACCACGGAGACAGGCTTCGGTTGACCACAGGCAGCACCTTGCACTATCACGCATGATGCCATGCAAGACAATGGGCTGTGCCTGGCTCTACCAGGGGCAACAGCTTGGTCGACCACGGGCATTACCATGGTTGACCATGGGCTGTGCCTTGCTCTACCACGGGTGATGGCTTGCTCGACCACAGAGATAGCCCTTGGTCGATCACAACCTGTGCACTCAGTCACTGATGGGTAGTGCCTAGCTCTCCCACTGCGAAGCCTTGCTCGACCATGGAGACAGCCCTCGGTTGACCACGGGCGGCGCCTTGCTAGACAACGGGCTGTGCCTTTCTCTGCCATGGAGACTGCCCTCGGAAGACCATGGGCTGCACCTCGCTCTACTACAGGTGACACCTAGCTCGACCACTAGATGCGCCTTGCTCGAGCACAGGCTCCAGCTGGCCCCATGGGTGATGCTTATCTCTACCACAGGCAATGCCTTACTTGACCACAGGCTGTGCCTCACCCTGCCATGGGCGATGGCTTGGTTGAACACAGAGACAGCCCTTGGTCGACCACGAGCCGGGCCTTCCCCCACCACTCGACCACTGCCTTGCTCTACCATGGGCAATGGCTCGGTCGACCACGGAGACTGCCCTCGATCGACCATGGGCTGCCCCTTGCTCTACCACCGGCGATGCGTTGCTCAACCATGGGTGTTGGCTTGGTCGGCTATAGAGACAGCCCACAGTCGACCACAGGTTGTGCGCTCGGTTGCTGACAAGCAGTACCAAGCTCTACCATGGGCTGGGCCTAGCTCCACCACGGGTGATGGCTCACTTAACCAGGGGACGTGCCTCTCTCTACCATGGGCAATGCCTTGCCAAAGCACAAGCTGTGCCTGGTTCCACCACAAGCAATGGCTTGGTCGACTATGGAGACAGCCCTCGGTCAACCCCGGGCTGTGCCTCACACTACCACAGGTGATGCCTTGCATGACCACGGGCTATTCCTAGCTCTACCCCGGGCAATGGCTTGGTCGACCACTGAGATAGGATAGCCCATGGTCGACCACAGGCAGCACTTTGCTCTACCATGGGTGATGGGTGGGTCGACCATGGGGACAGCCCTCGGTTGACCACTGGCTCTGCCTCGCTCAACCACGAGTGATGCCTTGTGTCACAAGACCAATGCAGGGCACAAATGTTTTCCGCATCCCGCTGGCATCGACACTCCACTTGCCAACCAGCCACACACCGCACGTACCGTCAAGGTCGTTCAATCACAGAACCGCAAAAAGAACATAGAGGGACACAAGAACACAATTGGGGAAAATGTAACTTGTATTCACATATATCACAAGTACACAAAAACCCAACCCAGATCAAAACACTTACACACAGTCACACAAGTATATGCCTCACAGTCTCTCACTGCTTGCACTCCCTAACCCATCTCGTCCCTCCTCTCAAGAACACCAGACTGCTTACTCTGACTTGACTTCCACTCTCTTGGAGTCTCTGGTTCTCTGTGTCTCTCCTCTAAGAATTTTGGGTTTTCTTTGAGAATGAGACTGAGCCCCCTTTATATAGAGGAGCCTAGCAGACTAGACATGGCAACTGATATATTTGAATCCCTTGATTCTCTCCATCAGATCTCGATCTATTCAATCTCAACTATCGATCTGCAATCTCCAAGATTGTTTCCATAACATATTGATTTGCCATATCCTAGGAGAATCTTTCCTCGATTGTCTGCTTGACCAGGTACGGATGACTTGCCACTGACTTAGCATCGTCGATTTGATCCACTATCCTCTAAGGCCCACTTCCATGATCACAGCTATCTGATCGGGATTGCAGCATCCAACAGTGCTCAAGCATGGTCAAGGACTTATCCAATCTCCGCAAGTAGTCAACTCACCAGCCACTAAGTGTTGAGCATTCCCTTAGCGTTTGCCATGCCTATTGGGTAGTGCGCACTCCTTGACTGCCTTTGCTCGGTCACATCTTGTTCACTGAGCATCCTTGAGCAATGCGTCATGCCTTGCTCGTGGACATCATCATCACCCATACATGCATTTGCCTACTTGTGAAATGTGACACTCCATGGCCACCCTTTGATCCCTTAGCTCCTTTGCTGAGCCTTGATCAATCGTCCACTCCACTGGTGCCTTTGCACACGCCTGCGTGACCATCTCCCTACTTACCCGCTCATGGACCTGCAATTTATCCCAACACCTTGCAAGTGTTAGCCCACACATTGTCATGTGCTTGCTATGCACTACCACTGCCCCAAGGTATGCCTTGTGGTATGCATTTTCTAGGGTTAGAGCTCAAGGGTCTAACAAACCTCCCCCACCTGAGGGATTCAACACCCTCATTGAATGAGACTCTTTGTACTGTCGAATGAGGTCTTCATACTGCCAAAGTGTGACATCCTTCTCCCAAGTTGCCTCTAACTTGGGTTGGTCCTTCCACTTGACCAAGTACTCCGTCCTCCTATTCATCTTGCTATAGCCTAGCACATGGTGATCAAGTATGCCTTCCACTTCTTTTTCAAGTTCCTTCCTCACGGTGAGAGTGGCGCGCTTCACCTTGTTGTGCTCTAGATGCTCCTTGTCCTGATAGTAAGGCTTGAGGAAACTAACTTGGAATGTTGGCTGCACCTTCATCCTCTTCGGTAGTGCGAGTCGATAGGCTACTGCCCCGACCCTCTTGATCACTTCAAATGGCCCGTTGTACCACTAGAACAAGCCCTTGTGCCAGTGCTTGCTCATGATTTTCTTCCATATCTATGGGGTGAGCTTCAACATCACTAAGTCCCCCACCTAGAACTCCAGTGGTCTCCGGTTCTTGTCCGCATACTTCTTCATCTGCCTAGCAGCTTTAGAGAGGCTATCTCTCACTTCTTCAATCATCTCCTGCTTGTCACGCACGAATTGATATGAGGCTGGGCAAGGCCCTTCTTTGCGCTGTAACACCACTTCCTATGGTGTTAGTAGTTGGTAGCCCATTGCCAATTCAAATGGGCTATGACTTGTAGCAGAGGAGCGGTTCAAGTTGTAAGACAACTGAGCAGAGTCGAGCAAGTCTAACCAACTCCATTGACTAGCTGAGACATAATGCCTCAAGTACTCCTCCAGCAGCACATTCATTCATTCTGTTTGGTCATCCATCTGTGGATGATTGGCCATCGAGAACTTCAGTTCGGATCCCAACAGTCTGAACAAACACATCCAGAAGTTGCCCGTGAACCGAGCATCTCGGTCACTCACTATCTCCGTTGGGACTCCAAAGAGCTTCACCATGGAGTGATAGAACACCTCAGCAGCAGCTTCGGCAGTGCAATTCTTGGTCACAAGGGTGAAAATCGCGTACTTGGAGAATAGGTCCATGACCACCATCACCGCTATATAACCCTTTACTTCTAGAAATCCGGACACAAAGTCCATGGAAACTGATACCCAAGGCTTCTCTAGCACTACCAAGGGTTGTAGGAGACCAGCCTCTGCTCACCTCTCCACCTTGTCTTGTTGGCACACAAGACAAGTCTTGACATATAATTCAACATCATCAGCCATCTTTGGCCAAACATAGGACCTTGACAATAGAGCTAGCATCTGCTCACGGCCCGGATGTCTGGCCCAAGGACCATCATGACTCTCCTTCATTAGCTGGTAGTACAATCCCCCTCTGCTAAGGACAAGCAAACGACCACCTTTGCCATAAAGCAGGCCATCTTTCAGCCAATACCGCCTCATGGTCCTATCTTTGACTTGCTCCACTAGGAATTGATAGGTCTTGTCCCCTAGTGTAGCAATCTTGACATCCTAGAGGAAGTTGGAAGTGACTTGAGTCAAAGCCGCCAGCTGGTCCGAAATCTTCTAACTGAGCGCATCTGCCACTAGGTTGTGCCTTCCTGGTTGGTGTTCCCAGTCAAAGTCATACTCCGCTAGGAACTCTTGCCACTGCGCTTGTCTTGGTGACAACTTTGGTTGTGACTTGGTGAGGCGAGGGTCTTCTCCAAGCTTGACTTGCGTTCAGGATATTGGCAAGTCCGCATCACCAAAGGAGACGAGTCCAAGATCACGGTGGTAACTCGTTATGGATCCTTTGAATTCCTAGTCATGCCATTTAGTTTAACCAATGCTCCTGCCACATTCTGTAACTTGATGAATGATGTATTCCACGACATGCTATATCAGTTTGTGGTCGTCTATTTGGACGATATTGTCGTGTATAGCAGGGACTTGGCACAATATGTGCAGCACTTGCAGGCTGTTTTTGAATGGCTCAGGCAACACTCCCTATATGTCAAGAGGGAGAAGTGCGAGTTTGGCATGCAGGAGATCCAATTTATGGGCCATGTGATTGGCTAGGGACAGGTGCGGATGGACCCAAGAAGGTGCAGGCAATCTAGGATTGGCCTCCACCAAAGTCAGTGACCGAATTGCAGAGCTTCTTGGGACTGGCCAACTACTACCGCAAGTTTATCAAGGGGTACTTGAAGAAGGTGAGTCCCTTGACTGATCTGTTGAGGAACGATCAGAAGTGGACATGGGACGAGGATTGTGAAGTGGTGTTCTCCAAGTTGAAGACCGCCATTGTGTTGGAGCCTGTGCTCAAGCTCCCGAACTTTGAGAAGCCATTTGAGGTGCATACGGATGCCTCAGATTGTGCTGTGGGAGGAGTTCTCGTACAAGACAGACATCCCGTGGCATTCGAGAGTTGGAAGTTGAAACCTGCTGAACAACGGTATTCAGCACATGAGAAAGAGATGCTGGCTGTGGTGCATTGCTTGAGGGTGTGGCAAGTATACTTGCTGGGAACCACATTCGTGGTCAAGACGGACAACGTCACCAATACCTTCTTCAAGTCACAACCGAAGTTGTCACCAAGGCAAGCGCGGCGGTAAGAGTTCCTAGCAGAGTATGACTTCGAGTGGGAACACCGACCGGGAAGGCACAACCTAGTGGCGGATGCGCTCAGTCGGAAGACTTCGGACCAGTTGGCAGCTTTGACTCAAGTTACCGCTGACTTCATCCAGGATGTCAAGATCGCTACACTAGGGGACAAGACCTATCAACTCCTAGTGGAGCAAGTCAAAGACGGGATAGTGAGGCGATATTGGCTGGAAGACGGACTGCTTTATGGCAAAGGTGGCCGTTTGCTTGTCCCTAGCGGAGGGGGATTACACTACCAGCTGATGAAGGAGAGTCACGATAGTCCTTGGGCTGGACATCCCGGCCATGAGCGAATGCTAGCCCTATTGTCAAGGTCCTATGTGTGGCCAAAGATGGCCGATGACGTTGAGTTATACATCAAGACTTGTCTCGTGTGCCAACAAGACAAGGTGGAGAGGCGAGCAAAGGCCAGTCTCCTACAACCCTTGGCAGTGCTAGAGAAGCCTTAGATATCAGTTTCCATGGACTTTGTGTCTGGATTTCCAAAAGTGAAGGGTTATATGGCGGTGATGGTGGTCGTAGATCGGTTCTCCAAGTACGCGATCTTCACCCCCGTGACCAAGAAGTGCACAGCTGAGGCAGTGGCTGAGGCTTTCTATCACTCCATGGTGAAGCTCTTTGGAGTGCCGATGGAGATAGTGAGTGACCGAGACGCTCAATTCACAGGCAACTTTTGGACATGCTTGTTCGGACTGCTAGGATCCAAACTGACGTTCTCAACGGCCAACCATCCACAGACGGACAGCTAGACCAAGCGAGTGAATGCGCTGCTAGAGGAGTACTTGAGGCATTATGTCTCAGCCAATCAACGGAATTGGTTGGACTTACTTGACTCAGCTCAGTTGTCTTACAACTTGAACCGCTCCTCTGCAACAGGTCATAGCCCGTTTGAGTTGGCAATGGGCTACCAACCACTAATGCCGCAAGAGGTGGCATTGCAGTGCAAGGAAGGCCCTTCCCCGGCCACATATCGATTCACACGTGATAAGCAGGAGATGATTGAAGAGGCAAGAGATAGCCTTGCCAAAGTTGCTAAGCGGATGAAGAAGTATCCGGACAAGAACCGGAGGCCGCTAGAGTTCCAGGTGGGGGACATAGTGATGTTGAAGCTCACCGCACAGATCTGGAAGAAGATCACGAGCAAGCGCTGGCACAAGGGCTTGTTCCAACGGTACGACGGACCTTTTGAAGTGATCAAGAGAGTCGGGCTAGTAGCCTATTGACTAGCACTACCAGAAAGGATGAAGGTGCACTCGACATTCCACGTCAGTTTCCTTAAGCCTTACCATCGGGATGAGGAGCATCCGGAGTGCAACCAGGTGAAGCATGCCCCTCTCATCGTAAGGAAGGAACTCGACAAGGAGGTGGAAGGCATACTTGATCACCGAGTGCTAGGTTACAGCAAGATGAACAGGAGGACGGAGTACTTGGTCAAGTGGAAGGACCTACCTGTGTCAGAGGCGACTTGGGAGAAGGATATCACACTATGGCAATACGAAGACCACATCCGGCGGTACCAAGAGTCTCATTTGACGAGGGCGTCAAATCTCTTGGGTGGGGAGGTTTGTTAGACCCTTGAGCTCTAGACCTAGAAAATGCATACCACAAGCCATACCTCGGGGTAGTGGTAGCGCATAGCATGCACGCAAGGATGCGCAGGCAGTCAAGCACGAGGTGTTGGGATCAATTGCAAGTCCATAAGCAGTCAAGTATGGAGATGGTCACACAAGCGTGCGCGGAGGCACCAGTGAAGGGAACGACCGATCAAGGCTCGGCAGTGTGCTGAGGGACCAAATTGTGGCCAGGAAGTGTCACAATGCACAAGTAGGCGAATGCACGCAAGGGCAGTAAGGATGCCCATGAGCAAGGCATGATGCAACGCTCAAGGAGGTTCGGTGAACCAGATACAACCGTACAAAGGCACTCTAGAAGTGTGCATGACTCAATAGGCCCGGCAGACTCTAAGGGTGACTCAACACTTAGCGGCTGGGGAGTTGACTACTTGTGGAGATCGGCTAAGTCCTCGACCATGCTCGAGCACCGTTGGACGCAGCAATCCCATTCAGATGACCGTGATCCTAGGAGGTGATCATGGACGTGGACCCTAGAGGAGGATGGATCGGGTCGACAAGGCTAAGCTGGCACCAAGTCAATCCAAGCGAACAATCCAGGAAAGTTTCTGGGAATATGGCAATCAATCTGTTATGGAAACAATCTTGAAGGGATCTGACAGATTGGAAAACTGATGGAGTGAATCAAGGGATTCGAATATATCAGTTGCCATATCGGGCTCGCTAGGCTCCTCTATATAAAGGGGGTCAGTCTCATTCTGCAGAGACACACCAAGACACACGAACAGAGGCAGCAGAAGCCAGCAGAGCAGCAAGAACGACCAGGGCAGTCAAGGGGCACAGAGGGCCTGAGATTCCAAGGAGTGGAAGTCAAGTCGGACCTGCAGTCCGGTGTTCTTGAGAGAAGGCACGAGACGAGTAGGGAGTGCAAGCAATGCGAGGCTGCGAGGCATAGGCTCGTGAGACTACGTGTAAGAGTTCTGTCCTGGGTTGGGTTTTTCGTGTACTTGTAATATATGTGAATACGAGTTATGTTTTTCCAATTGTGTTCTTGTATTCCTTGGTGTTGCTTCTTCATTTCTGTGATCGTTTGGCCTTGACAGTACGCACGGTGTGTGGCTGGTCGGCAAGCGGAGTGTCGACGCCTAGTGGGATGGGGAAACATTTGTGGTCCGCATTGGCTCCGTGACAGTACCCTCCCATGCATCTATTTTGATGGGCACATCTCTTGCCAACCCATCCATCAGTTGGCTTCTTGGAGTTCACCACCTTCAATCAGTTGTGAGAGCACTCCACTCGCAACTCCAAGTGGTGTACCATTCAATCGGATATGAATGTGTTGGTGGTGCCAGTATCCACCAAGGCCAACATCTACCTACCATTCATGGTCACATCCATGAATAGCAAACTTTGGTGTACCTTCAGGTGTTCACTTCGCATAGTGCCAAGGGCCTACAGTGGGGCAACACGTTGCACGGGGTCATCATTGGAGTCATTCAATAGCAGGGCAGTAACTTTCCCCTCCCTCTTTGGGCACTGCTTTGCCTTGTGGGGTCCGTTGCAGATGAAGCAACCTGGGTGCGTACGAGGGTCCTTCTTCCCATTGGTGCCCTCGATCACTTTCGCCTTCCCTTTGTCCGGTCAAGTCAGCTGCTTCTCCTTGCCCTTCTCTGACTTTCCTTTCATGTAGGACTTGGACTTCTTGCCCTTGTCCTTATGTTGGGCATTCTTGCTCCCCTCCTCGGCACGAACAATGTGTAAGTCCAGCGGTGCATCTGCCGCAGCTAAGGCAGAAGGAAGGTCTTTCATACCTTGCCTCCTTAGCTCAAGTTGAGCCCAAGGTTGCAATCCCTTTAGGAACGTGTACAGCTAGTCCGTCTCTGACATATCCGTCACATCCAGCATCAGTGCACTAAACTCCTTCACATAGTCTCGCACTGGTCCACCGTGCCTCAGCTTGGCCAATGCATCTAGAGCAAGCCATGCTATGTTGCTTGGCAGGAACTGCTCTTTCAGCTCCTTCTTCAGTGCCTCCCAGATCTCAATCTGGGGTCTACCAGCACTGATATCATCTTGGAACCGTGCCCTCCACCATAGCTTCACATCCTTGGCGAGATACATGGTGGTGATCATCACCTTCTCGGCATCTGGGATCTTCGCAGCAGTGATGTAGTTCTGCATATCCCATATGAAGTTCTCTAGATCCTTGGAACTCCTAGTCCCTTCAAACGCCTTCGGCTCTGGGACCTTCATCTTCCCACGAGGCTCAGTCATTGGCCCACCTGGGACACAAGTTGTCACTTGATCAAGACCACATCATCCTTCAAGGTTGCTACGTCAAGCCTGATCTCTTTCAGCAGATCAGTTATGGTTCCACCAAGATCGTCGCCTTTGCCAACATTATCCTCCAGAGCAGCAACGTGTGGTTCCAGCGTAGCGGCCGGGTCTGCTCATTCATTGAGCTCTGCAATGCGGCCTTCTAGCGTTGCCAATCACTCCGGCAATGCTTCCATCACTCTGGTCCACACGGTTGCTGATCGTAAGGTATGCGTGGTCTTTGACAAAGGGTCTTCTCAACCCAAATGAAGCTCTGATACCACTATCACAGGACCACTGCGGGGCACAAATTTTTTCCATGCCCCCTGGCATCGACACTCCACTTGCTGATCAGCCACACACCACACGTACCGTTGAGGTCATTCAATCACAGAACCGCAAAAATGACACAGAGGGACACAAGAACACAATTGGGAAAAATGTAACTTGTATTCACATTTATCACAAGTACACAAAAGCCCAACCCAGATCAAAACACTTACACGCAGTCACATGAGTATATGCCTCACAGTCTCTCATTGCTTGCACTCCCTAACCCGTCTCATGCCTCCTCTCAAGAACACCGGACTACTTGCTCTGACTTGACGTCCACTCTCTTGGAGTCTCTAGCTCTCTGTGTCTCTCCTCCAAGAATTATGGTTTTTCTCTGAGAATGTGACTGAGCCCCCTTTATATAGAGGAGCCTGGCGGACTAGATATGGCAACCAATATATCTGAATCCCTTGATTCTCTCCATCATATCTTGATCCGTTCAATCTCGGCCATCGATCTACAATCTCCAAGATTATTTCCATAACAGATTGATTTGCCATATCCCTGGAGAATCTTTCCCCAATTGTCTGCTTGACTAGGTATGGATGACTTGGCGCTAACTCAGCATCGTCAATCCAATCCACTCTCCTCTAGGGCCCACGTCCATGATCGCCTCCCATGATCACAGCCGTCCGATTGGGATTGCAGCATCCAACGGTGCTTGAGCATGGTCAAGGACTTATCCGATCTCCACAAGTAGTCAACTCACCAACCGCTAAGTGTTGAGCATTCCCTTAGTGTCTGCCATGCCTATCGGGTAGTGCGCACTCCTTGAGTGCCTTTGCTTAGTCACATCTTGTTCACTGAGCATCCTTGAGCATCACATCATGCCTTGCTCGTGGACATCATCACCACCCATATGTGCATTTGCCTACTTGTGAAATGTGACACTCCATGGCCACCCTTTGATCCCTCAGCTCCTTTGCTGAGCCTTGATTGGTCATCCACTCCACTGGTGCCTTTGCGCACGCCTGCATGACCATCTCACTACTTGCCCGCTCATGGAACTGCAATTTATCCCAACACCTTGCAAGTGTTAGCCCACACATTGTCGCATGCTTGCTATGCGCTACCACTGCCCCAAGGTATGGCTTGTGGTACGCATTCTCTGGGGTTAGAGCTCAAGGATCTAACACCTTGCTTGAGCACAGGCTGTGCTTGGCTCCACCATGGGCAATGGCTTGGTTGATCATGGAGACAAACCTTGGTCGACCGCTGGATATGCCTCACTCTACCACAAGCAATGCCTTGCTTGAGGACAGGCTATGCCTGGCCCGACCACAGGCATTGGCTTGGTCAACCATGAAGGCAGCCCTCAGTCGACCACGGGCTGTGCCTTGCCCTACCATGGGCTGTGCCTTGCTCTACCACAAGCAATGGCTTGGTTGACCTCAGAGACAGCCCTCGGTCGACCACAGGTTGTGCGCTCGGTCGTTGATGGGTAGTGCCTAGCTCTACCACGGACAGTGCCTCGCTCTACCATGGGCAATGCCTTGCTTGACCACAGGTTGTGCCTCGTTCTGCCATGGGTGATGGCTTGGTTGACCACGGAGACAGCCCTTGGTCGACCACAGGTTGGGCCACACCCCCACCGCAGGTGATGCCTTGCTCGACCATGGGCAGTGACTCGCTCTACCATGGGCGATAGCTTGGTCGACCAACGGAGACTACCCTCGGTTGACCACAGGCTGCCCCTCACTCTACCACAGGGGATACCCTGCTCGACCACAGGCTGTGCCTTGCTCTACCACAGGCTGTGCGCTTGGTCACTGATGGGCAGTAAGTACCGATCTCATCCACGGGTGATGCCTGTCTCGACTACTAGCTGTGCCTAGCTCTATGACAAGTGATGCCTTGCTCAATCACGGGTTGTGCCATGCTCTACCATGGGTGTTGCCTTACTCGACCATGAAGACAACCCTCAGTCGAACACGGGCTGTTCCTCTCTCTACCACAGGCGATGCCTCACTCGATCATGAGAAGCACCTAGCTCTTCCACAGGAGATGCATCACTCGACCATGGGCTATGCCTCACTCTACCATGGGTGATGCCTCTCAATCACAAAAAATGCCCTCGGTCGACCACTGGCTGCACCTCGCTCTACCATAGGCGATGCCTTGCTCGACCAAGTGCTGTGCCTGGTGGTACCATGGGCAATGCCTTGGTCGATCATGGAGACAGCCCTCGGTCGACCATGTGCAGTGCCTGGCTCTACTGTGGGTGAAACCTTGCTTGACCACGAGCTGTGCCTGGCTCTACCACAGGTGATGGCTTGGTTGACCACGGAGACATTCCTTTGTTGACTCTGGGCTGTGCCTTGCTCTACCACTGGTGATGGGTTTGTCGACCACAGAGACTGCCCTTGGTCGACCACTGGCTGCACCTCACTCTACCACAGATGATGCATTGCTTGACCACGGGCTGTGCCTGGCCCTACCAGTAGCAGTGGCTTGCTCGACCACATGCTGTGCACTCAGCCACTGACAGGCAGTGCCTCACTCCACCACAGGTGATGCCTCACTCAACCACGAGCTAGGCCTTGCTCTATCATGGGCTGTGGCTTGGTCTACCAGGGGATGTGCCTTGCTTGACCACAGGCTTTGCCTCACCCTTCCATGGGCGAAGGCTTGGTCGATGACAAAGACAGCCCTCGGCCAACCACAAGCAGTGCCTCACTCTACGACGGATGATGCCTTGCTCAACCATGGGCTGGGCCTAGGTCTATCAGAGGCAATGGCTTGGTCGACCACAGGTAGTGCCTGGCTCTACCATGGGGATGGCTTGGTCGACCACAGGGATAGCCCTTGGTTGACCATGGGCAATGCCTCGCTCTACCATGGGTGATGCCTTGCTCGACCACAGGCTGTGCCTAGCTCTACCACAAGCAATGGCTTGGTCAACCATGGAGACAGCCCTAGGTCAACCATGGGTAGTGCCTGGCTCTACCACAGGCAATGGCTTGGTCGACCATGGAGACAGCCCTCGGTCGACCATGGGCAGAGCCTCACCCTACCACAAATGATGGCTTGGTTGACCATGGAGATAGCCCTCGGTAGACCATGGGTAGCACCTCACTCTATCACGAGCGATGCCATGCTTGACCATGGGCTGTGCCTCACTCTACCATGGCAATGTCTTGCTCGACCACTAGCTGTCCCTTGCTCGACCACAGGCGATGGCTTGGTTGGCCACCAAGACAGCCCTCGGTCGATCGCAGGCAGTGTGCTCGGTCACTAGTGGGCAATGCCTAGCTCTACCATGGGCTGTGGCCTTGCTCTACCATGGGTGATGCCTTGCTCAACCACAGAGACAGCCCTCAGTTGACCCCGGGCTGCACCTCACTCTACCATGAGCAATGCCTAGCTTGACCACAGGCAGTGCCTCGCCCTATCACAGGCGATGTCTTGGTTGACCATAGAGATAGCCCTTGGTCGACCACGGGTAGTGCCTTGCTCTATCACTAATGATGCCATGCTTGACCATGGGCTGTGCCTCGCTCTACCACAGGCATCAGCTTGGTTGACCACGGAGACAGCCCTCGATCGACCACTGGTTGTGCCTCTCTCAACCACAGGTGACGCCATGCTCAACCACAGGCTGACCCTTGCTCTACCACAGGCAATGGCTTGGTCTGCCACCGAGACAGCCCTTAGTCGACTGCAGGCAGTGTGCTCAGTCACTGATGGGCAATGCCTAGCTCTACCATTGGCTGTGCCTCGCTCTACAACCGGTGATGCCTTGCTCGACCACGAAGACAGCTCGAGGTCGACCATGGGCTGCACCTTGCTCTACCATGGGTGATGCCTTGACCACGGGGTGTGCCTCACTCTACCATGGGTGACGCCATGCTTGACCACGAAGACAGCCCTCAGTCCACCATGGGCTGTGCCTCACTGTACCACGGGTGATGCCTTGGTCAACCATGGGCTGTCCCTTGCTTTACTAGGGGTGATGGCTTGGTCTACCAAAGAGACAGCCCTTGGTTGACCATGTGTTGTGCCTTGCTCTACCACGAGTGGTACCCTACTCGACGACTGGCTGTAACTTGCTCTACCACAGGCAATGGCTTGGTCGACTATGGAGACAGCCCTTAGTTGACCATGGGCTGTGCATTGCTCTACCAAGAGGAAGGATGAACAGATTGCAAGAAGCTATTGGGATCCTCACTAATGGATGTTTGGCCCAAGGAGGTTGAAGACCACAACAAAGGAGGCATTTGTCTCCTTTTCTTTAATCCCAAGGCTGATTAGAGCTACTCAGCTTGCACACAAGGAACTTGACCAATATGCATGATTTATGGCTACCAAAAGAGTTAAATTAGTATAAAATTAGTTGTTATAATCAAAATTAGCAATTTCTGTATTTATAGAGTTTCCTAATTTGGGATTTCTATAATGGAGTCCAAGTACCATATTTTTGGCTGATTGCTATCTAGTATATGAGGAAACTATTTATTAGCCAAGCATCTATATATATGGGCTCTCATTCACTATGTAATTCAGATTTTTGACGTTGAATCTCTCAAATACAAAGTGTGTTCTCCTTGTGAGGTAATTATCTCTCCTTTGCTCTCATGAAACCTTGCTTTTGTCAAACTAATGTTTTTAGTTTGGTGATTCAAGTTTCCCAAAGCCCCCAATTCATGCCTCGACCTAGGTAAGTTGTTGTGTGGATTGGTCTTTGAGTTCATGGTTAGGCAAGTGGTCTAAGTAGCAAGTCACATTTTCTTTCATTGGTTGGCTATTTGCACCCGCTTGTTTTTGAACAAAATCCTATCCTTTCATCCTACGCTGTGAAGATCAGGACCAACTCCCCCTAACCCGCATCATCTCATATCAAAGCATGGTTTCCACGGTAGGTTATCTATCTATCATATCCCCTCATCCCTTCATCTAAAAAAAAATTTCCTCTTTGAACATATATTTCCTCAACTCCTTGACACATATTCCCATCTATTCTATAGCATATATTCTCTGAGCCAAAAAAAAAAAAGAAGAAGAGGATGAAGAATTCGAGCCCAGAAGGAGACCTCATAGTCGACCTAGATGAGGTATGACGGATGTAGGAGAAGACTTTGGAGGAATCAAAATCAAAATTCCTTCATTTCAGTGCAAGAGTGATCTTGAGGCATATCTGGAATGGGAAATGCAGGTTGAGCAAATATTTGGGTGCCATAACTACTCGGAGGTTAAGAAAGTCAAGTAGGGCACAACCCATGGTTGATGACGGCATCGCAAAGTGGTAGAGCAAGGCACAGCCCATGAAGTGACTGAGTGCACAGCTCCTGGTCGACTGAGGGCTGTCTCTGTGGTCGACCAAGCCATTGCCTGTGGTAGAGGGAGGCACAGCCCATGGTTGAGCAAGGCATCGCCTGTGGTAGAACAAGACACAGCCTGTTGTTGAGAAGCAAGGCACTGCCCATGAGCGACCCAGCGCACAGCTGGTGGTCGACCAAGCCATAGCCCTTGGTAGCACAAGGCACAGCCCATGGTTGAGAAGCCATCGCCCATGGTAGAGCGAGGCACTGCCCATGGTGGAGCATGGCATTGCTCGTGGCAGAGCATGGCACAGCCTATGAGCGACTGAGCACACAGCCTGTGGTTAACCGAGGGCTTTCTCTGTGGTTGACCAAACCATTGCCCATGGTAGAGCAAGGTACAACCCATGGTTCAGAAGGCATTGCTTGTGGTAGAACGAGGCACAGCCCGTGGTCAAGAAGGCATTGCTCATGTGGTAGAGCCAGGTACTGCCAGTGGTCAAGAAGGCATCACACATGATCAAGCAAGGGGTCGCCTGTGGTAGAGCAAGGCACAGCTGTGGTGGAGCAAGGCATTGCCTGTGGTTCAGCTAGGCACTGCCCGTGAGTGACCGAGCACACAGCCCATGGTCGAACTGAGGGCTGTATCAATGGTTGACCAAGCCATCGCCCATGGTTGGGCAAGGCATAGCCTGTGGTCGAAGCAAGGCATTGCCTGTGGTAGAGCGAGGCACTACCTGTGGTTGAACATCCCATAGCCCTTGATAGAGAAAGGCACAGCCTGGTCAAGCAAGGCATCGCCCGTGGTAGAGCAAGAAGGCACAGCCCATGGTCGAGCAAGGCATTGCCCGAGTTAGAGCCAGGCACCCTGTGAGAGACTGAGCATACAGCCCGTGTTCGACTAAGCCATCACCCACGGAAAAGCATGGCACAACCTACGGTCAACTGAGGGCTGTCTCCATTGTTGACCAAGGCATCGCCTGTGGCAGAGCAAGGCATGCCCATGGTCGACCGAGGGAAGTCTCTGTGGTCGACCAAGCCATCGTCCTTGGTAGAGCAAGGCACACCTAGCAAGGCATTGCCTGTGAGTGACCGAGTGCACAGCCTGTAGTCGACCAAGTGCTGTCTCCATGATCGACCAAGCCAATGCCTGTGGAATAGCATGGCACATCCCATGGTTTAGCAAGGCCACCCATGGTAGATGGAGGAACAACCCAAGGTCGAACATGCTATTGCCTGTGGTGACCCAGGCACAGCCCGTGGCAGAGCCAAGCACAGCCAGTGGTCAAGCAAGGCATCGCCTGTGGTAGAGTGAGGCACCGCCCGTGGTCGAACAAGGCATTGCACCCATGGTAGAGCCAGGCACAACCTGTGGTTGAGCAAGGCATCACCTGAAGGAAGTGACAGGCATTGCCCATGAGCGATAGTCTGTGGTTGTTAGAGCAAGGCATAGCCCGTGGTTGAGCAGGGCATCACCCGTGGTTGGGCAAGGCACAGCCCGTGGTCGAGGAAGGCATCACCCGAGGTAGAGCAAGGCACTGCTAGTGGTTGACCAGGGGCTGCCTCCGTGGCCGGCCAAGCCATTGCCCATAGTAGAGCAGGGCACAGCCCATGGTTGACCATGCCATTGTCTGTGGTGGAGCATGAAATCACCCATGGTAGAGCAAGGCACTGCCTATGGTCGACCAAGAACTGTCACTGTGGTCGAGCAAGCCAATGACTGTGGCAGAGGAAGGCACTGCCCATGAGTGACTGTGCGCACAACCCATGCCCTACCGAGGACTGCCTCTCCGTGGTTGACCAAGGCATCATCGCCCATGGTAGATCAAGGCACAGCCCATGGTCAATGAAGCCATGGCCCATAGCAGAGCAAGGCATCACCCATGGTAGAGCAAGGCACAACCAGTGTTCGAAGCAAGTCATCACTCATGGTAGTGCGAGGCACAGCCCGTGGTCGAGCATGGCAACGCCCTTGGTAGTGCTAGGCACAGCCAATGGCTAAGCAGCACATCGCCCATGGTAGAGCAAGTCACTGCCTGTAGTTGACAAAGCACTGTTGCTGTGGTTGATCAAGGCATCACCCAATGATCGAATAAGCACTGTCGCCATGACCAAGCAAGGCATCGCCCATGGTAGAGCAGGGCACTGCCCATCAGTGACTATTTGCACTGCCCATTGTTGATCTACCACTTGTTGTTGAACAAGCCATCACCCGTGCTAGAGCATGGCACATCCTGGGGTCGAGTAAGGCATGGCCATGGTAGAGCGAGGCACAGCTCGTGGTTGACCAAAGGCTACCTCTGTGGTTGACCAAGACATCGCCCATGGTAGAGCAAGGCACAGCCCGTGTTTGAGCAAGGCATCCCCCGTGGTAGTGCGAGGCACATGCCAAGCCATTGCTATGGTACAACAAGGGAGAAACCCACGGCTGAGCATGGCAATGCCCATGGTAGAGCCAGGCACAGCTCATGGTCAAGCACGGCATCACCCATGTGGTAGAGCATGGCACTGCCCATAGTTGACCAAGCGCTGTCCCTGTGGTCGATCAAGGTGTCAACCAATGACCAAACAAGAGCTGTAGCCGTCATGTCGAGAAAGGGATCACCCATGGCAGAGCAGGGCACTGCTTGTGAGCCACTGTGTGCACAGCCTGTGGTTGATCTACGCATCGACCATGATCGACCAAGGGCTGTTGCCGTTGTCGACCAAGGCATCGACCGTGGGAGAGCAAGGAACTGCCCATGCACAACCGAGCACATAGCCTGTGGTTGACCAAAGGCAGGTTCCATGGTTGACGAAGCCAACACCCATGGGAGAGCAAGACACAGCCCGTTGCTCAACCAAGAGCAGTCTCCATGGTCGACCAAGCCATCGCCCTTGGTAGAGCAAGGCACAACCCATGGTGGAGCTAGGTATCGCCCATGGTTGGGCAAGGCACAACCCGTGGTCGAGCAAGGCATCACCCATGGTCAACTGAGGGCTGTCTCCATGGTTGACCAAGGCATCGCCCGTGGTTGGGAAAGGTGCAGCCCATGGTCGAAGCATGGCATTGCCTGTCGTAGAGCAAGCCACAGCCCATGGTCGAACATGTCATGGCCCTTAGTTTTGCAAGGCATAGCCCGTGGTTGAGCAAGGCCCAGCTTGTGGTCGAGCAAGGCATTGCGCAAGGTAGACCCAGGCACTGCCCATTAGAGACCATGCATACAGCCTGTGGTCGACCAAGGGCTATCCCTGTGTTCAAACAAGCCAATGCCCGTGGTCAAGCATGGCATCGCCTGTGGTAGGGCAAGGCACTGCCGTGGTGGAACAAGCCATTGCCCGTGGTAGAGCTAGGCATAGCCTGTGTTCGAGCAAGGCATCACCTGTGGTAGAGCAAGGCACTGCCCATGAGCGACTGAGGGCTGTCTCCACAGTCGACCAAGCCATCGCCCATTGAGGCAGCCAGGCACTGCCCATGAGCTACGGAGCACACAGCCCATGGTCAACTGATGGTTGTCTCCTTGGTCCACCAAGCCATCGCCCATGGTAGAGCGAGGCCCAGCCCGTGGTAGAGTGAGGCAATGCCTGTGGTTGGGCAAGGCACAACCCATGGTCAAGCAAGTCATCACTCGTGGTAGAGCGATGCACAACCCATGGTCGAACAAGGCATTGCCGTTGGTTGACCAAGGCACTGCTCGTGGTTGACCTAGAGTTGTCGACATGGTCGATCAACGTGTTGACCCATGATCAACCAAGGGCTGTCACCGTGGTCATGCAAGGCATCGCCCATGGTCAAGCATGGCATTGCCCGTGAGTGACTGAGTGCACAGCCTGTGGTTGAACAAGGCATTGCTGGTGGTAGAGCGACGCACAGCCCATGGTCGACCAAGGCCATGCCCTTGTTGGACCAAGGCACTGCCTGTGGTCAACAAATTGCTATTGCCATGGTCGATTGATGCGTCGACACATGATCAACCAAGGGCTATCGCTGCAGTGGAGCAAGGCATTGCCCATGGTGAAGCATGGCACTGCCCTTCTGTGACTGAGCACTTAACCTGTGGTCGACCAACCCATTGCCTGAAGTGGAGCAAGCCATCGTCTGTGGTAGAGCAAGGCACTGCCCGTGAGGGAATGAGTGCACAGCCTGTGGTTGATCAAGGCATTGACCGTCATCGACCAAGGGCTGTCATTGTCATCGACCAAGGCATCAACCATGGTAGAGCAAGGCACTGCCTGTGAGTGACCGAGTGCACAGCCCGTGGTTGATGGAGGGCTGTCTACAGGGCCTGCCAACCCATTGCCTGTGGCAGAGCAAGGCACGGCTCATGGCTGACCGAGGTTTGTCTCCATGGCAGATCAAGGGCTATCTCCGTGGTTGACCAAGCCATTGCTCTTGGTAGAGCATGGCACAGCCCATGGTCGAGCAGGGCATCGCCTGTGGTTGGGCAAGGCACAGATCGTGGTCAAACATGCCATGGCCCTTGGTAGAGCAAGGCATGGCCCATGGTCAAGGGAGGCATCGCCTGAGGTACAGCCAAGCACTGCTCATGAGAGACTGAGCATACAGCCTGTGGTCGACCATCGTACAGCAAGGCATAGTACATGGAAGACCAAGCCATGGCCCATGGTAGTGCAAGGCACAGGCCATGGTCAAGCAAGGCATCACCCATGGTAGAACAAGGCACAACCTGGGGTCTAACATGCCATTGCCCTTGGTAGAGCAAGGCACAGCCTGTCATAGAGCAATGCATCTCCGAGGTAGAGACAGGCACTGCCCATGAGAGACCGAGTGCACAGCCTGTGGTCAACTGGGGCATGTCTCTGTGGTCGACCAAGCCATTGCCTGTGGTGGAGCAAGGCACAGCCCACGGTTGAACATGCCATTGCCCTTGGTAGAGCCAGGCACAACCCGTGGTCAAGTAAGGCATCACCTGCAGTAGAGCAAGGGACAACCCATGGTTAAGCGAGGCATCACCTGAGGAAGAGCTAGGCACTGCCCATGAGCTATCGAGCACACAGCCCATAGTCAACTGAGAGCTGTCTCCTTGGTCAACCAAGGTATCGCCTGTGGTAGAGTGAGGCACATCCCATGGTCAACCAAGCCATTGCCTATGGTAAAGTAATGCACAGCCTGTGGTTGAACAGGGCAACGCCAAGGCACAGGCCGTAATCGAGTAAGCCATTGCCTGTGGTAGAGCAAGGCACAGCTCGAGGTTGAGCAAGGCATTACCCATGGTAGAGCAAGGCATAGCCCATGGTCGAGCAAGGCAACACACATGGTAGAGCATGGCACGGCCCGTGAGGGACCAAGCTCACAGCTTGTGCTTGACCAAGGGCTATCCCCGTTGTTGACCAAGCCATTGCCTGTGGTAGAGTGAGGCACAGCCCATGGTCGAGCAAGGCGTTGCCCATGGTAGAGCCAGGCACAGCCCATGGTCGAGCTAGGCCTTGCCCAAGGTAGAGCCAGGGACTGCCCGTGAACTATCGAGCACACAGCCTGTGGTTGACCATGGGCTGTCTCTGTGGTCGACCAAGCCATCGCCCATGGTAGAGTGATGCACAGCCCATGGTCAAGCATGCCATCGCCCCTGGTAGTGCAAGGCACAGCCCATGGTCGAGCAGGGCATTGCCCAAGGAAGAGCCTGGCACTGGCTGTGAGTGACTGAGCACACAGCCCGTGGTTGACCAATGGCTGTCTCCGTGGTCGACCAAGCCATCATCGATGGCAATGCGAGGCGGAGCCCGTGGTCGAGCAAGGGATCACCTGTGGTAGGGCGAGGCACAGCCTGTGCTCGAAGAAGCCATTGCCCAAGGTAGAGCAAGGAACAGCCCGTGGTCAAGCATGGCATCTCCCATGGTAGAGCCAGGCATAGCCCATTGTTGAGCAAGGCACTGGCCTTAAGCGACCAACAGCACAGCCCGTGGCCGATTGAGGGCTTTCTCCATGGTCGACCAAGCCATTGCCCGTGGTAGAGCAAGGCACAGCCCATGGTCGAGACGGCATTGCCCGTGGTAGAGTGAGGCACTGCCCATGGTCGAGCAAGCCGCTACCCATGGTACAACAAGGCACAGCCCGTGGTCGAGCAAGGCAACACCCGTGGTAGAATGAGGCACAACCTCTGGTGGACCAAGCCATTGCTTGTGGTAGACCAAGGCACAGCCTGTAATCGAGCAAGGGATTGCACGTGGTAGAGGCAGGCACAGCCCATGGTCAAGCAAGGCATAGCACATTGTAGAGAAATGCATGGCCCATAAGCAACTGAGTGCAGAGCTCCTGGTTGACCGAGGGCTGTCTCCATGGTCGTCCAAGCTGTTGCCCATGGGTTGAGCAAGGCACAGCCCATGGTCGAGCAAGGTATCGCACGTGGCCGTGCTAGGCACAGCCCATGGTCGACCAAGCCATTGTCCATGGTACAGGAAGGGATCACCCATGGTTGAGCACGGCAACGCCCGTGGTAGAGCCAGGCACAGCCTGTGGTCGAGCAGGGCATGGCCCATGGTTGAGCAAGGCATAGCCCATGGTCGAGCAAGGCAACACACATGGTAGAGCATGGCACGGCCCGTGAGGGACCAAGCTCACAGCTTGTGCTTGACCAAGGGCTATCCCCGTTGTTGACCAAGCCATTGCCTGTGGTAGAGTGAGGCACAGCCCATGGTCGAGCAAGGCGTTGCCCATGGTAGAGCCAGGCACAGCCCATGGTCGAGCTAGGCCTTGCCCAAGGTAGAGCCAGGGACTGCCCGTGAACTATCGAGCACACAGCCTGTGGTTGACCATGGGCTGTCTCTGTGGTCGACCAAGCCATCGCCCATGGTAGAGTGATGCACAGCCCATGGTCAAGCATGCCATCGCCCCTGGTAGTGCAAGGCACAGCCCATGGTCGAGCAGGGCATTGCCCAAGGAAGAGCCTGGCACTGGCTGTGAGTGACTGAGCACACAGCCCGTGGTTGACCAATGGCTGTCTCCGTGGTCGACCAAGCCATCATCGATGGCAATGCGAGGCGGAGCCCGTGGTCGAGCAAGGGATCACCTGTGGTAGGGCGAGGCACAGCCTGTGCTCGAAGAAGCCATTGCCCAAGGTAGAGCAAGGAACAGCCCGTGGTCAAGCATGGCATCTCCCATGGTAGAGCCAGGCATAGCCCATTGTTGAGCAAGGCACTGGCCTTAAGCGACCAACAGCACAGCCCGTGGCCGATTGAGGGCTTTCTCCATGGTCGACCAAGCCATTGCCCGTGGTAGAGCAAGGCACAGCCCATGGTCGAGACGGCATTGCCCGTGGTAGAGTGAGGCACTGCCCATGGTCGAGCAAGCCGCTACCCATGGTACAACAAGGCACAGCCCGTGGTCGAGCAAGGCAACACCCATGGTAGAATGAGGCACAACCTCTGGTGGACCAAGCCATTGCTTGTGGTAGACCAAGGCACAGCCTGTAATCGAGCAAGGGATTGCACGTGGTAGAGGCAGGCACAGCCCATGGTCAAGCAAGGCATAGCACATTGTAGAGAAATGCATGGCCCATAAGCAACTGAGTGCAGAGCTCCTGGTTGACCGAGGGCTGTCTCCATGGTCGTCCAAGCTGTTGCCCATGGGTTGAGCAAGGCACAGCCCATGGTCGAGCAAGGTATCGCACGTGGCAGTGCTAGGCACAGCCCATGGTCGACCAAGCCATTGTCCATGGTACAGGAAGGGATCACCCATGGTTGAGCACGGCAACGCCCGTGGTAGAGCCAGGCACAGCCTGTGGTCGAGCAGGGCATGGCCCATGGTTGAGCAAGGCACTGCCCATGGTCGACCAAGACAACGACTGTCTTAGAGCAAGGCATCACCCGTGGTAGAGCAACAACTTGCCTGTGGTCAACCAAGGCATTGACCGTGGTAGAGCAAGGCACGGCCCATGAGCAACCATGTGCACCGCCTGTAGTCGATCAAGGCATCGACCATGAATGACCAAGGGCAGCTGCCGTGGTTGACCAAGCCACAGCCCATGGTCAACCAAGGTACAGCAAGGCATAGCCCATGGTCGATGAAACCATGGCCTGGGGTAGAGCAAGGCACAGGCCCATGGTCAAGCAATGCATCGCCCATGCTAGATCAAGGCACAGCCCATCATCAAGTAAGGCATCACCCGTGGTAGAGCAAGGCAGAGCCCGTGGTTGAACATGCCATTGCCCTTGTTGGAGCAACACATAGCCCATGGTTGAACAAGGCATCGCCCAAAGTAGGGTGAGGCATAGCCCGTGGTCAAACAAGACATTGCACATGGTATAGCAAGGCACAGCCAGTGGTCAAGCAAGGCATATCCAGTGGTAGAGCCAGGGCCAGCCTGTGGTGGAGCAAGGCATCACTCGTGGTAGCGCAAGCCACAACTGGTGGTCAACCGAGGGCTATCTCGATGGTCAACCAAGGCATCGCCCTTGGTAGAGCAAGGCATAGCCCATGGTTGAGCAAGGCATCACCCGTGGTTGGGTGAGGCACAGCCATGGTCGAACAAGCCATTGCCCAAGGTAGAGCAAGGCACAGCCCATGGTCTAGCAAGGCATCTCCCATGGTGGAGCCAGGCACAGCCCGTGAGTGACTGAGTGCACAGCCCGTGGCTGACCAAGGGCTATCTGTGTGGTTGACTATGCCATTGCCCGTGGTAGACCAAGGCACAGCCGATGGTTGTGAAGGCATTGCCCAGGGGAAAGCCAGGCACAACCCATCATCAAGCAAGGCAATGCCTGTGGTCGAGCAAGGCAATGCCTGTGGTCGAGCAAGGCAATGCCTGTGGTCGAGCAAGGCACAGGCTGTGGTCGAGCAAGCGATCGCCCGTGGAGGAGCAAGGCACAGCCCATGGTTGACCATGCCATTGCCCATGGTGGAGCAAGGCATTGATCATGGTAGAGCATGGCACAGCCCATGGTCGAACAAGGCATCACCCATGGTAGAGCAAGGCACTGCCCGTGGTTGACCAAGAGCTGTTGCGGTGGTTGATCAAGGCATTGGCCCATGATCAACCAATGGTTGTCGCCGTGGTTAAGCTAGGCATCGACCGTGGTAGAGCGAGGAACTGCTTGTGAGCGACCAAGCCATCGCCCATGGTAGAGCAAGGTACAACCTGTGGTTGAACATGCCATTACCTGTGGTAGAGCAAGGCACAGCCCTTGGTCAACATCCCATTGCCTGTGGTAGAGCAAGGCACATGCCATGGCCGAACCTCCCATTGCCCACGGTAGGGCAAGACATGGCCCGTGGTCGTGAAGGCATCAGCCGTAGTGGAGCAAGGCATTGCTTGTGCTAGAGCATGGCACTGCCTGTGAGTGACCGAGCACAAAGTCACAGCCCGTGGTCGACCAAGCCATCACCTGTGGTCGAGCAAGGCGTTGCCCATGGTAGAACAGACCACAGCCTATGGTGGAGCAAGGCATTGCCCAAGGTAAAGCGAGGCACTGCCAGTGAGCAATCGAGTGCATGGCCTGTGGTCGACCAACCCATAGCCCATGGTAGAGCAAGGCACAGCCGTGGTTGAAAAGGCATCACCCATGGTAGAGGGAGGCACAATTGGTGGTTGAGAAGGCATCACCCATGGTAGAGCCAGTGCAGCCCGTGGTCAAGAAGGCATCGTCCATGGTCAAGCAAGGCATTTCCTGCGGTAGAGCAAGGCACAGCCTGTGGTGGATTAAGGCATTGTCCATGGCAGAGCAAGGCACAGTCAATGAGCGACCAAGCACACAGCCTGCGGTTGACTGAGGGCTGTCTCCATGGTCAACCAAGCCATTGCCCATGGTTGGGCAATGCACAGCCCGTGGTCAACCAAGGCATCACCCATGGTAGATCAAGCCACAGCCCATGGTTTAACAACCCATTGCCCTAGGTAGAGCAAGGCACAGCCTGTGGTTGATCAAGGCATCGCCCGAGGTAGAGCCAGGCACTGCCCATGAGAGACTGAGTGTTCAGTCCATGCTTGACCTAGCCAACACCGGTGGAACTGCAAGGCACGGCCCATGGTCAACCAAGGGCCATCTCCAAGGTCGGCCAAGTCATTGCTTGTGCCAGAGCAAGGCATTGCCCATGGTCGACCAAGGGCTATCTCTGTGCTTGACCCAGCTATCGCCCTTGGTAGAGCAAGGCACAGCCTGTGGTCAATAAAGGCATTGCCTGGGGTAGAGCAAGGCACTGCCCATGAGCAACCGAGTGCACAGTCCATTGCTGACTGAGGGCTGTCTCTGTGGTCGCCCAAGCCATCACCCGTGGTAGAGCAAGGCACAGCTAGTGGTCGAGAAGGCATCACCTGTGGTAGAGTGAGGCACAGCCTGCGGTCAAACAAGCCATTTCCCATGTTAAAGCAAGGCACAGGCTGTGGTCGAGCAACACATCGCCAGTGGTAGAGTGAGGCACAGCCCGTGGTCAAGCAAGGCATCTCCTATGGTAGAGCCAGGCACAGCCCATGGTCAAGCAAGGCATCGCCCAAGGTAGAGCAAGCCACTGCCCATGAGCAATCGAGCGCATGGCTTGTGGCTGACCGAGGACTGTCTCCTTGGTCATCCAAGCCCTCGTCTGTGGTAGAGTGAGGCGCAGCCCATGGTCAAGCAAGGCATCGCCCAAGGTAGAGCAAGCCACTGCCCATGAGCAATCGAGCGCATGGCTTGTGGCTGACCGAGGACTGTCTCCTTGGTCATCCAAGCCCTCGTCTGTGGTAGAGTGAGGCGCAGCCCATGGTCATCCAATCCATTGCCAGTCGTAGGGCAAGGTACAACCCATGGTTGAGCAAGGCAACGCCCATGGTAGAGGATGCCACAGGCTGTGGTTGAGCAAGCCATCGCCCGTAGTAGAGCGAGGCACAACCTTTGGTCAACCAAGCCATTGCCTGTGGTCTAGCAAGGCACAGCCCGTGGTCAAGCAACACATTGCCCTTGGTAAAGCAAGGCACAGCCAATGGTTGATGATGGCATCGCATCTGGTAGAGCAAGCCATGACCCATGAGCGACTGAGTGCACAGCTCCTGGTCAACTGAGGGCTGTGTCTGTGGTCGACCAAGCCATCACCTGTGGTAGAGGGAGGCACAGCCCGTGGTCCAGCAAGGCATCGCCCATGGTAGAACAAGGCACAGCCTGTGGTCAAGCAAGACATTGCCCAAGGTAGAGTGAAGCACTGCCTGTGAGCAACTGAGAGCACAGCTTGTGGTTGACCAAGCCATAGCCCGTGGTCAAGAAGGCATCACCCATGGTAGAGCAAGAAACAGCCCACGGTGGAGATGGCATTGCTCATGGCAGAGCATGACACTGCCTATGAGTGACCGAGCACACAGCCTGTGGTCGACCAAACCATCGCCTGTGGTAGAGCAAGGCACAGCCCATGGTCGAGAAGGCATCACTAGTGGTAGAGCGAGGCACAGGCCGTGGTCAAGAAGGCATCGCTAGTCGTAGAGCCAGGTATTGCCCATGGTCGAGAAGGCATCACACATAGTCAAGCAAGGCGTCGCCTGTGGTGGAGCAAGGCATTACCTGTGGTTCAGTTAGGCACTGCCTGTGAGCAACCAAGCACACAGATCATGGTTGACCGAGCACTGTATCCATGGTTGAGCAAGGCATTGCCTGAGTTAGAGCCAGGCACCACTTATGAGGGACCAAGTGTACAGCCCATGCTTGACCGAGCCATCACCCATGGAAGAGCAAGGCACAGCCCGTGGTCAACTGAGGGCTGTCTCCATTGTCAACCAAGCCATCATCCGTGGCAGAGCAAGGCATTACCCGTGGTCGACCGTGGGATGTCTCTGTGGTCAACCAAGCCATTGCCCTTGGTAGAGCAACACACAACCTGTGCTAGAGCAAGGCACTGCCCATGAGCGACTGAGTGCACAGCTTGTGGTCGACTGAGGGCTGTCTCCGTGATTGACCAAGCCAATGCCTATGCAATAGCATGGCACATCCCGTGGTCGAGGAAGGCATCACTTGCGGTAGAGGGAGGCACAACCCAAGGTCAAACATGCCATTTCCCATGGTGGAGCCATGCACAGCCCGTGGTGGAGCCAGGCACAGCCCGTGGTAGAGTGAGGCACTGCCCATGGTTGAACAAGACATCACCCATGGTAGAGCCAGGCACAGCCCATGGTCAAGTAAGACATCACCCATGGGCTATGCCTTGCTCTACCACGGGCAACAGCTTGGTTGACCACGGTGACAACCCTCAGTCGACCACCATTTCTGCCTCACCCTAACACAGGCGATGTCTTGCTCGACCAAGTGCTGTGCCTGGTTGTACCACGGCAATGCCTTGGTCAACCACGGAGACAACCCTCGGTCGAGCATGGCATTGCCCATTGTAGAGCAAGGCACAGCCCATGGTCGAACATGCCATGGCCCTTGGTATTGCAAGGCCCAGCCCATGGTCGAGCAAAGCATTGCCCGAGGTAGAGCAAGGCACTGCCCATCAGAGACCACAAGTACAGCACATGGTTGATCGAGCCATCACCCATGGTATAGCAAGGCACAGCCCATGGTCGACCAAGGGTGACCTCTGTGGTCGACCAAGGGTAACCTCTGTGGTCAACCAAGCCATCGCCCATGATCGAGCATGGCATTGCCCATGGTAGGGTGAGGCACAACCATGGTCGAACAAGCCATTGCCCATGGTAGAGGAAGGCACAGCCCAGGGTCAAGCAAGGCATCTCCCATGGTAGAGCCAGGCACAGCCCGGGGTCGAGCAAGGCAACACCCATGGCAGAGCAAGGCATTGCCCTTGTGCAACCAAGCGCACAGCTGGTGGCTGACCAAGGACTATCTCCATGGTCAACCAAGCCATCACCCATCATAGAGCAAGGCACACCCCTTGGTCAACCAAGCCATTGCCTGGGGTAAAGCAAGGCACAGCCCATTGTTGATCAAGGCAACGCTTGTAGTAGAGCAAGGCCCAGGCTGTAGTCGAGCAAGCCATCACCCGGGGTAGAGCGAGGCACAGCCTTTGTTCGACCAAGCCATTGCCAGTGGAAGAGCAAGGCACAACCCGAGGTCAAGCAAGGCAACGCATGTCATCGAGGGCTGTCTCCTTGGTCATCCAAGCCCTTGCCTGTGGTAGAGTGAGGCACAGCCCATGGTCATCCAATCCAATGCCAGTCGTAGAGCAAGGTACAACCCATGGTTGAGCAAGGCAATGCCCATGGTAGAGGATGCCACAGGCTGTGGTTGAGCAAGCCATCGCCCGTAGTAGAGCGAGGCACAACCTTTGGTCAACCAAGCCATTGCCTGTGGTCGAGCAAGGCACAGCCCGTGGTCAAGCAACACATTTCCCTTGGTAAAGCAAGGCACAGCCCATGGTTGACGACGGCATCGCACTTGGTAGAGCAAGGTACGACCCATGAGCGACTGAGTGCACAGCTCCTGGTTGACTGAGGGTTGTGTCTGTGGTCGACCAAGCCATCGCCTGTGGTAGAGGGAGGCACAGCCCGTGGTCCAGCAAGGTGTCACCCATGGTAGAACAAGGCACAGCCTGTGGTCAAGCAAGACATCGCCCAAGGTAGAGCGAGGCACTGCCTGTGAGTGACTGAGAGCACAGCTCATGGTTGATCAAGCCATAGCCTGTGGTAGAGCAAGGCACAGCCCGTGGTCGAGAAGGCATCACCCATGGTAGAGCAAGGCACAGCCCATGGTCGAGAAGGCATCACTAGTGGTAGGGCAAGGCACAGGCCGTGGTCAAGAAGGCATCACTCGTGGTAGAGCCAGGCATTGCCCATGGTCAAGAAGGCATCACACATAGTCAAGCAAGGCATCGCCTATGGTGGAGCAAGGCATTGCCTGTGGTTCAGCTAGGCGCTGCCCGTGAGCAACTGAGCACACAGCCCATGGTTGACTGAGCACTGTATCCATGGTTGACCAAGCCATCACCCATGGTTGGGCAAGGCACAGCCTGTAGTTGAGCAAGGCATCACGCGTGGTAGATTGAGGTGCACCCTGTGGTTGAACATCCCATAGCCCTTGGTAGAGCAAGGCACAGCCCATTGTTGAGCAAGGCATTGCCCGAGTTAGAGCCAGGCACCACTTGTGCTCAACTGAGCGTACAGCCCGTACTCGACCGAGCCATCACCCATGGAAGAGCAAGGCATAGCCCGTGGCCAACCGAGGGCTATCTTCGTTGTCAACCAAGCCATCGTCTATGGCAGAGCAAGGCATTGCCCATGGTCGACCATGGGATGTCTCTGTGGTTGACCAAGCCATCGCCCTTGGTAGAGCAAGGCACAACCTGTGGTAGAGCAAGGCACTGCCCGTGAGTGACCGAGTGCACAGCCTGTGGTCGACCGAGGGCTGTCTCCATGATTGACCAAGCCAATGCCTGTGGAATAGCATGGCACATCCCATGGTTTAGCAAGGTATCGCCCATGGTAGACGGAGGCACAACACAAAGTCGAACATGCTATTGCCTGTGGTGGACCCAGGCACAGCCAGTGGTCAAGCAAGGCATCGCCTGTGGTAGAGCGAGGCACTGACCATGGTTGAACAAGACATCACCCATGGTAGAGCCAGGCACAGCCCATGGTCAAGTAAGGCATCACCCATGGTAGAGCGAGCCACAGCCCATGGTTAAGCAAGGCATTGCCTGAGTTAGAGCCAGGCACCACTTGTGAGAGACTGAGCGTACAGCCCGTGCTTGAGCGAGCCATCACCTGTGGAAGAGCAAGGCACAGCCCATGGTCAACTGAGGGCTGTCTTCGTTGTCAACCAAGCCATCGTCTGTGGCAGAGCAAGGCATTGCCTGTGGTCGACTGTGGCATGTCTCTGTGGTCGACCAAGCCATCGCCCTTGGTAGAGCAAGACACAACCTGTGGTAGAGCAAGGCACTGCCCGTGAGCAACTGAGTGCACAGCCTGTGGTCGACTGAGGGCTGTCTCCGTGATTGACCAAGCCAATGCCTATGCAATAGCATGGCACATCCCATGGTCGAGCAAGGCATCACTTGTGGTAGAGGGAGTTACAACCCAAGGTCGAACATGCCATTTCCCATGGTGGAGCCAGGCACAGCCCTTGGTCGAGCAAGGCATCACCTGTGGTAGAGCAAGGTACTGCCCATGGTCGAACAAGACATTGCCCGTGGTAGAGCCAGGCACAGCCCATGGTCAAGTAAGGCATCACCCATGGTAGAGCTAGGCACAGCCTGTGGTCGAGCAAGGCATTGCCTGTGAGCAACCGTGTGCATAGCCCATGGTTGACCAAGGACTGTCTCCAGGGTCGACCAAGCCATTGCCTGTGGTCGAGCATGGCATAGCCCGTGGTCGAGCATGGCATAGCCCGTGGTCGAGCACGGCATCGCCCGTGGTCGAGCAGGGCATTGCCTGTGGTTGGGCAAGGCACAGCCCATGGTCGAGGAAGGCATCGTCCAAGGTAGAGCAAGGCACTGCTCGTGGTTGACCGGGGACTGTCTCCATGGCTGACCAAGCCATTGCCGTAGTAGAACAGGGTGCAGCCCATGGTCAACCATTCCAATGTCCGTGGTGGAGCATGGCGTCACCCGTGGTAGAGCAAGGCACTGCCTATGGTCAACCATGAGCTGTCGCCATGGTCAAGCAAGGCAACGACGGTGGTAGAGAAAGGCACTGCCCATGAGTGACTGAGTGCACAACCCATGGCCTACTGAGGGCTGTCTCCATGGTTGACCAAGGCATTGCCCGTGGTAGATCGAGGCACAGCCCGTGGTCGACCAAGCCATGGCCCATGGTAGAGCAAGGCACAGCCCGTTGTGGAGCAAGGCATCACCCATGGTAGAGCAAGGCACACCAGTGTTTGAGCAAGGCATCGCTCATGTTAGTGCGAGGCAAAGCCCGTGGTTGACCAAGCCATTGCCCATGGTCGAGCATGGCAACACCCTTGGTAGCACTAGGCACAGCCCATGGCTAAGCAGGGCATTGCCCATGGTAGAGCAAGCCACTGCCCGTAGTTGACCAAGCGCTGTTGCTGTGGTCGATCAAGGTGTCACCGATTGATCGAACAAGTGTTGTTGCCATGGCCGAGCAAGGCATCACCCATGGTAGAGCAGGGCACTGCCCGTCAGCAACTGTTTGCACAGCCCATGGTTGATCTACGCATCGTTCATGATCGAGCAAGGGCTGTTGCCATGGTAGACCAATGCATCAACCATGGTAGTTCAAGCCACTGCCCGTGAGCAACCGAGCGCACAGCTCATGGTCGACTGAGGGCTGGCTCCATGGCTGACCAAGCCATTGCCCGTGGGGGAGCGAAGCACAGCCGGTGGTGGACCTAGAGCTGTCTCCGTGGTCAACCAAGCCATTGCCCTTGGTACAGCAAGGCACAGCCCATGGTTGAGCCAGGCATTGCCCATGGTTGTTGGGCAAGGCACAGCCAGTGGTGGAGCAAGGCATTGCCTGTGGTCGACTGTGGGCTGTCTCTGTGGTAGACCAAGGCATCGCATGTGGTTGGCAAAGGCACAGCCCATGGTTGAGCATGGCATCGCCCATCGTTGAGCAAGGCATAGCCCATGGTCGAACTTGCCATGGCCCTTGGTATTGCAAGGCCCAGCCCAAGGTAGAGCAAGGCACTGCTCATGAGAGACCATGCATACAGCCCATGCTTGACCGAGCCATCACTTGTGGTAGAGCAAGGCACAGCCTGTGGTCGACCAAGGGCAATCCCTGTGGTCAACCAAGCCATCACCCGTGGTAGGGTGAGGCACAGCTGTGGTCGAACAAGCCACTGCCCATGGTAGAGCAAGGCACAGCCGGTGTTGGAGCATGGCAACGCTCATGGTAGTGCAAGGCACTGCCCATGAGAGACCAAGCACACAGCCCATGGTCAACTGAGGGCTGTCTCTGTGTCGACCAAGCCATCACCCATGGTAGAGAAAGGCACAGCCCATGGTCGAGCAAGGCATCACCTAGGGTAGGGCAAGGCACCGCTCATGGTTGAGCAAGGCATGGCTTGTGGTCAACCAAGGGCTGTCTCCTTGGTCAGCCAAGCCATCGCCCGTGATAGAGCATGGCACAGCCGGTGGTGGAGTAAGGCATTGCATGTGGTAGAGCAAGCCATTGCCCATTAGCAACTGAGCACACTGCCTGTGGTTGACCGAGGGCTGTCTCTGTGGTTGAACAAGTCATTGCCTGTGGTAGAGCGAGGCACTGCCCGTGGTCAAGCAAGCCATTGCCCATGGTAGAGCCTGGCACAGCCTGTGGTCGAGCAAGGCATCACCCGTGGTAGAGCGAGGCGCAGCCTGTTGTTGACCAAGCCATCGCCAGTGATAGAGTAAGGCATTGCCAGTGTTCGAGCAAGCCAATGCCCGTGGTACAGCAAGGCACAACCCATGGTCGACCAAGAGCTGTTGCCTTGGTCGATCAAGGCATCACCCCATGATCGACCAAGGGCTATCACTGTGGTCAAGCAAGGCAACGACTATGGTAGACAAAGGCAATGCCCATAAGTGAGTGAGCGCACAGCCCGCCGTTGACCGAGGGATGTCTGGGTGGTCAACCAAGGCACTGCCTGTGGTCAACCAGAGCTATTGCCATGGTCAATCAATGTGTCTACCATTAATCGATGAAGGGCTATCGCCATGGTTGAGCAAGGCATCAGTCGTGGTGGAGCCAGGAACTGCCCTTGTGTGACTGAGCACACAGCCCATGGTCAACCAAGGGCTGTCTTCATGGTTGACCCAGGTTTGAAATATGCCCCCATGAAGCCATGCCAAAAGTGATACGTTGTCCTAAAATGACTTGCGAACCCGGTTCAGAAGCTAACTTGTGCAAATGTGAACGTAAAAAACCAACCTCTGGAGGACTTCACAGGGCCTTGCGGTGCTTCATAGCTCCATTGTGAAGGGTGACCAATCTCTCCAAGGCTAGAGGATCCCTAAGAAGCAATACCTCCAAGTGCTCGGTCAACACGAAGACTAAGGCCATCCTCTGGTTTATCATCTGAGCAATCTACAATGACAAGATATTGGCCTTCAGGTCTCTTTAAATTCTTGAAAATCACCATCTTTGGACTAGAACTATAACAGCGAATGCAAATTCTGTCGGTTGGTAGCCTAATGCAGGGAGCCAGAGGATGCCTAGTCGAAGCTGCCTGGCAAATTGGAAGCACGTGCATATGATAGTCATAAAAAAAAGAAAAAAAGAGAGAGGCGTACATACAGGTTCATGCATCGACCAAAATAAAGTGATGTCTCAAGCCAAAAAAAGGAAAACAAAAGGGGTGGAGGCAAGTATGTAAATAAAAGGCGTGGCGACAAATTATGGTAGTAGTAGATTTTGGGAATTAGGTAATTACAACAAGTTGAATAAAAATAGGCAAGTGAGCTATGGTGCCAAAGATCATGAGGAGAGCTCTTTAGATATGTTAAGCGAGATATTGTTCCCAACACCAAGCAATTCACAGTAAGTTACTTAGTTGCAAGAAAAGAAAAGCACCGTGTGGAAATCGGGTGTGGTCTTTCGCCTATCGACAAATCACAGAAAAGACTTCACTATAGATGCTGGAGGAATTGCAACTTCAAGATAAGCTGAGCTGAGGTAGCATGATAAATTTGGACCTAGAGATACGGTTGATAACAGCATTAGTATGGCTCTATGGCCTGCTTCAATGGGAAGATCAAACTTGAAGTCCTTCCTCAAGAAAAGTTCTATGATTAGAAGTACAGGATCAAAGGAGTTGCACGTATCCTGCAAAAAGAGAGAGATAGAGAAATTAGTCACTGATAGAAATTTCACCAATTTGACGTCAATAACAATAACGAATGCTTGCACGTTGCCAGAGCAAAGGGCGGACATGATTCAAAAAGGAGGGGTAGAAAAAAAAAAGAAAAGAAAAGAAAAGAGAGAGAAACTGAGAGTGACGCAAGACGCTTCACTAGGAAGGTATGTGCATGCCTTTCATCAAATCGTGATCCTCTTCAATTGATGTATGGTGACGGACAGTGCTGAATGTCGCAGCAAAGGAAGAAGATAGAAGGGAGGCAGCTTCAATATGAGTGTCTCTTGTTACAAGTGATCAATCTTGGCGGATCAATTGCTATACATATTTATAAGTGAAGTCTAGCCAATTTGGTTTGGAAATATTTTCCTGAGGAGATTACACTTAAAAGGCAATTTGGGATGAAGTAGCTTTAGACCTCTTCAGGAGAATCCTTGCAGTTGCTTTCCGTTGGAGAAAAAAAAAAGCTTGCTTAATATAACTGGTTTAATTATTATGTTGCCAGAAGTTACCTTATCGCACATAGAAGAGGAAAGTCAAATGCAAGAAAAGACAATATTCATGATGGTCGGTGTAAAGACTTGGAGATTCCATGACAGTTGGAGCAAGAGGGAACCAGGATATGTGAAATATTTCAGCAAGGGAAATCAAGCAACATGTACACTTCAGCTTACGCGTATTTAAAAAAAAAATCAAGACATGCCCACTCTACATTTGGCCAATCTGAGCCGTGCACAAGTCTCAAGGGGGCATTTGTAGAAGCCGAAAAATTTGTAGCCAATCATAACTTGCCACCTCATCATTTGTTCAATATTTGTGCAATTAAAAAAATAATAGTAAGAATATATCGGGTTATTAGATATTCTATTTTCTTGATATATCAATAAAAAAAAGAATATATATATATATATATAAAAGAAATAAAGGAAATGACACAATATTTCCTTCATTGAATATTACCTAAAAGCAAAATAGGTAACTATATATTACAATCAAGATGGATGGTCAAGATCAATTCTTACCGACCAATCAAATACCAGAACGAGGATTGCCACATCATCCTTTCTTCTCTATAAATAGAAGACTCTCCTTCGGGAAGAGGAGAGGGAAGAAAAGAGGAAGAAGAAGGTGCCAAGACCTAAGAAATCTCTGTCCAACTCAAAACTCCCCAAAACCCTTTAGAAGTCCTGTTGCATCAAAAACTTGGAGAAGAATGTGTCTTACTTCGTTGCAACAAGCATCTGGATGGAACGGAGCTCCAGCATGCAATCACGTGCTCATTAAACACGTCCGACTGTAACATTGACATAATTGTGCATTTTGCGAAGCATGGTGTGCAGATACTAATACCTTGGAAACAGCACGCGGGTCAATTTCAATATCTCTTTGTGATATTGGCAAGCTCAGAAAACTTCCCATAATCGAAGAAATGTACGAGGAAGTCATCCCAGGGCATCGCGAACTAACTGGCATTGAAAGGGGTAGATTCCTCCTAGAGACTTGTGAACATTTGTTTGCACACCTCTATGGTCTTTGTGGAAACAAAGGGAAAAGCCTTCATGTTTCTACCACAAAATGGATAAGTTTTTGGTATCAAGGAAGAATGCGTTATGCAAAACCCCCAGCTAGTCAAGCACGCAAGTCCTGACCTGAAGAGACACATAATCCTCCTGGCATCCCTCCACCGGTAGAAGTCTGGTCTCATGAGGAAGAAGCTGTTTTTCATGAGTTAAGCATCAGGCCACACATGCACACAGAGACCTATCTTGCGGCTTTCCTTGCATGTTGGCTTTCCATCTTTGTCTTTCCTCAAAGACCAGTTGGAATCATTTGTCCAGGCACCTTCAAGGTTGCCAGCTTACTTGCCCGTGGGTGAACCTTTTGCCCTGCCATCTCCGTGCTAGCATGGATTTACTAAGGGCTAAACACCATAGCATGAGCACCAGTTGCAGGAAAAGCTAAAGGGTGTCTCCCCTTTCATTATATTTATGGATGGTTAGCACGTTACTTCTCGACGCACTTCCCCCTCCCCAATGAGGTGCCTTGTCCATTAATGTGTCAATATTCCGGCGAAGGTGGTGCAAAGCCATATTCTGAACACAATGTGCAAAAGCTTATCCATGAAGGGAATGCCATACAGTGGTTTCCTTATAAGTTAAAGAAGCCTCTTCATCTTGTGGGTAACAGAGAGCTATCGTCACGTTACCACCATCTTTTCGTAGGCATTCTCTCGTGTTACTTAACTTCGAGAGTGGAGATCGGTTCATTGTCGAACCTTATAGCCCATGTTACTTCACATGCCAATTTGGGCTTTGCTAAAATATTCCGGGGACCCTAAAGGAGGATATTCACTCTGCTTCACTTGAGGATGGGTTTCACTTGTGGAGGGTTTCTACCAAACTTCACACATGTTCTGAGGTGTATTTTCCAGAACTTCTTGATGATATTAAGGATTACACTGATGTGAAGTACAAGAGTTGGAAACACTACCATAATTTGCACAACTTGGATGGGATGGACGCTTTGATTACAAGTGCCACTACTCGAGTATCAATTGGTGGGCGAAACACAGATATGGCTGTGGATAAGGAGGTTACTGTCACTGAAGCTAATAGTATTATAGCTTCTTCGGCCATAGGCCACAGGTCGAGCGGAAACTTTATAGACAAAGTCCAAACTTCTAAGCGACCATCCAGTAAGGCATTTGTACTATCCATACTTGTCATAGTTGTGCATCCTGTAACAAGCTCCATTGATCCTCTATCCTCCTACTGTGTTTAGGTGCTTCACAAGGAGAAAGTGGATCTACTGCTACAAATGAAGATCGCCACTTCAAGAGGCTAAAGTGGGGATCCCAAAATTTTGATCAGGATAATCAAGACAGGGGCCACCCGTTCCATTTGGCACCTGAAAGCTTGGTATGCACTTCGATCTCTATCATCCCCTTTCATTCTTCAAGCCTTTTCCTTACCCAGTCATCGTCTTTCTCTCTCTTTTTTCTTACTATATATAGCTTTGTTATTTATGCCTAACAGATCAATCTAGATCTCGATGTGGAGGACATGCTGGAAGATACCGAATTATCAGTTTGAAAGCCTTATCCTCCAAATTTGATGGAGAGGGAAGAAAGTGATGAGTATATGATAGCAATGTGCTATCAATCACTATGCCCAGATCCAATGATAATGCATGTCACCCAATTCATGTTGACACACAAAGTGCCAACGCAGGCAAGGACTCGTGGCAAGTTGCTTCTCTCAAGTCATGTGGTATCCCTCCTCCTTCTGTCTTCTATGCAGATGATGTAATAGCAGCAGGACACCGGTCCTTAGCCTCATCATGGTGGAGCAGCATCTATGAAAAACTAGTCAATGCTTCCCCGGATGATGTGCACTTGATCCATGGCGAGGTCATGAAGATTTTGGCATGCATCCAATCACTTTCTTTTGTAGATTCATCCTCGATGAGTATGATTATTTAGGAATTCCTAGATCACTCAAGTCGTTTTGCAACTTGGGAGGCTTCAACAGGATCCAAGCCATCTGCCGTTGAGCATGCAAAGCAAGTAAGAGTGGCAGAGAACCATCTTTCTCAACAAAAGGCAATGGGAAAAGAAGATGCCAACCACTTGAGGACTCTCACTACCGAGCAGGATAGTATGCTTTCCAAACATATAGCACTTCAAGCAGAATTAGACAAGTTGTCAGAGGAAATAGAAGGGGCTGATATATTAATCCAAGAGACATCCCACGCATTAGAATCAAGAAAATCTGCCATTGATGCTGATAGCACCCAACTAGGCAATGCCCGTCATGCACCCTACTTAACTGACGTGGAGGCTCACTCTTTGAGAGAGTTGCATGATATTATGGAAGAAAAGAGGGCTGCCCTGAGGAACTTTGAATGAAAATTGTAAATAGCTAGGTAAAACCTTAGAGTCATTTACTCTTATTCTTCCCTCTATCTTCGATGAGCTACCTTGTAATACTTTGCTCTCTACCCTCTAACTGAATTTGTATCAACATCTGGCTTTGTCATGAGATCATCATATCGCCTCTTTACATATATATATATATATGACCAAGCCTTAACTAGTATAGTACCCTTGTGGGAATCAAGTCGTAATGCAGCTCCCCCCCTTTTTTTTTATTATTATGACTGAACCTTAACCAGTGTGGTCAAGGCTGCCTACATACCTTTGTGAGGGATCAAGTCATAACGTAGTTCAAAAAAAACTTTTTTTACGGTGACTGAACCTTAACCAGTGTGATCAAGGTTGCCTACATACCCTTGAGAGGGATCAAGTCATGACGTAGTTCAAACAATTTTCTTTTTATATTTACGCATAATATTGCTTCAAGAATTTCCCATTGATAGAACTGATTCTCAAGCCATCTTGATCTACCAACTTGTAGGCACCATTAATGTATGCTTCTTTGACGACATAGGGTCCATCCCACTTAGGAAGAAACTTGTTCCCAGTTTGGTGGGTGACAACAATTGGCCTTCGTACAGCAAGAACTAAGTCTCCTACTTGGAATGAGCGTAGTCGAAGGCGCTTATTGAAGGATTTCGACATTCGGGCCTGGTAACATTCTAGATGTTGTTGAGCCTCCAGTCTTCTTTCATCCAGTGCTTCCAGCTCTTCTAGTCACAACTTTGCATTTTCTTCACTAGTGAGCCCTTCCTGAAGTGCGATCCTTAATGACGGGATTTGCTACTCTAGTGGTAAGACTTCTTCAACTCCATATACTAAAGAATATGGTGTGGCTTGGGTTGGAGTTCGAAATGTTGTCCAGTATGCCCACAAGGCATCACCAATCTTCTCGTGCCAATCCTTCTTTGATTTGTCAACAATCTTCTTAAGGAGGTTACATAATGTTTTGTTGAAAGCTTCTATAAGCCCATTTACTGCAGCATTGTAGGTGGAAGATATCGCTTGAAGCCGAATTTCTCACACAACTTGTCCATGGCCTTATTTGAGAATGGCTTTCCATTGTCTGTGATGATGTAGCGAGGTACACCATATCTAATGATGATGTTTCCATGGATGAAGTTGGTTACTGTCTCTTTCTTCACTTCATGAAATGGAGCAGCTTCTGCCCACTTAGAAAAGTAAATCAGTGGCCGCAAGGATATATGCATGTCCACCGGAAGACTTAGGGGTTAATGGTCCAATAACATCCAATCCCCATGCATCGAAGGGCCAAGAGGCAACTGTAAGATGGAGTGGTCCTGGAGGTTGGTGGATGAAGTTTGCATGAACTTGGCAGGCTTGACACTTCTTCGAATAATCCATGTTGTCCCTCACCATAGTTGGCCAATAGTAGCCCATTCTCTTAAGTTGAAAGTGGAGCTTAGGGCCTGATTGGTGGGCACCACATACCCCCGAATGAGCCTCTTTCAATGCTTTAAATGCCTCACAATCATTAAGGCATCTCAAGAAGACTCCATCAAATGACCGTCGATAAAGGACACCCTTGAAATGAATAAATTGACGCGCTTGATGTCTTATGTCAGTTCTATGTCTTGAGTCATCTGGTAGTTTCCCATATTCTAAGTAATCAATTAGAGGTTGTCACCAATCTTCTTTGTTGATTTCGTAAGCAGATAATGCGCAACATTCTTCTTCATTTTGTGTGACATCAATTTGAGGAACCACCCACCTTTGGCAAATGGGAACTTTCAACTCTGCTTTTGCCATTGTAAGAGTGGATGCTAGGCAAGCTAGTGCATTTGCTTGCCTATTTGATTCTCTAGGCACATGTGTCAGTTTGAAACACTCAAATTGTTGAAGAAGGCCCCTAGCATATTGAGCAAGGGGAACCAATTCTGGCTTCTCAACTTCATAAGCAGTCAAGAGTTGATTCACCACTAGCTTGGAATCACCAAATATTTTGAGGTCTGATACTTCTCTTTCTACTGCCATTTTGAGTCCAAGAATAAGTGCTTGGTACTCCGCAACATTGTTTGAGCATTTCTCACCAAGGGCAAAAGCACATGGCAACACATCTCCTTTTGGGGTGACGAAGATGACTCCTGCCCCGCACCATGTCAGCTAGCTGCCCCATCAAAATACATCTTCCATGGTGGTATTGGTTCAATTAGCATGACATCCTCATCAGGCAAATCATCTGAAAGTTCCCAGGACTCCGAAATTGGATGATCTGCAAAGAAATCTGTGAGAGCATTAATAGCCTTTTGAGGGATGTAGGAGATCTCAAGCCCTTGGAGTAACATCGCCCATCTCCCTACTCACCCAGAGAAGTCAGATCGTGACATAATGTACTTGAGAAGGTTAGCTCTTGAAATGAGGTGTACTATATGTGCCCGGAAGTAATGTCGCAGCTTCGGGACAGAAAAAACCTAGGCCAAACAAATCTTTTCAATGGGAGAGTAATTATTCTCAGCCACTGTCAATGTTCGACTTAGGTAGTAAAGAGCATTTTCTTTCTTTTCTTCATTCTCCTGAGCAAGGAGAACACCTATAGAGTGTTCTCACACTGACAGATAGAGTATTAAAGGTTGGCCAGGTATAGGAGCTCGCAAAACAGGTGGCTTGAGTAAATACGCCTTTATACTCTCAAAAGCCTTCTTGCAAGCTTGATCCCAAAAGTATACTGCATCCTTCTTCATGAGCCGATTGAAGGGCTGACATCAACCTGCAAGATTAGAAATGAAGCGACAAATGTATGCCAATTTCCCTTGTAGACTTTTCAGCTCATGAAGGTTCTTTGGCTCCGGCATTTCCAAGATTGCATCGATTTTAGAAGGGTCAATTTCAATGCCTCAATGTTGTACAATGAAGCCAAGGAACTTGCCAGATGTGACACCAAATGTACACTTCAAGGGATTCATCCGTAGCTGGTAGTGACGTAAGCAGTCAAACACATTGCGAAGGTCTACCAAATGCGCTTGTCTTTCCTTTGACTTTACCGCCAAATCATCAACATAACATTCTACCTATTTGTGCAGCATGTCATTGAAGATTCTCTGCATGGCCCTTTGATACGTTGCCCCTACATTCTTCAATCCAAAAGGCATAACTTTATAGCAATAAATCCCTTTTGGAGTATGAAAAGCTGTCAATTCTTCATCTTTAGGATCCATGCAAATTTGATTGTATCCAAACATTCCATCCATGAAGGAAATAGCTTCATGACCAGTTGTCGCATCGACCATAAGTTCTGTTATGGGCAATGGAAAATCATCCTTTGGACATGCGTTATTGAGGTCTCAAAAGTCTACGCAAATACGTATTTGGCCATTCTTCTTCTTTATTGGCACAATGTTTGAGATCTAGGTGGGGTAAGGGACTTCTCGAATGAACCCAGCACTGATCAACTTATCCACCTCAGTCGTTATTTGGGGCAATAGATCAGGATGGAATCATCTCTCGGCTTGTTTAATTGGTCGTACTCCATGCTTGATAGACAATTGATGTATTGCAACCTTCGGATCTAGTCCAGGCATTTCTTGGTAAGACCATGCGAATACATCTCTATATTCAATCAATAGTTTAACATAAGCTTCTTCTTCATCAGGGCTTAAGTTTGTGCTAAGGAAAATAGGGCAGTGTTTTTCTTTCAAGCCCAAGTTGACTTCCTTTAACTCATCAACCGTCGATTGCCCACCTTCCTCCAAAGTCTCTGGAGCCTCTTCTACTTCTACCTCTACCTCTTCAAGCCGACTGTTGTCAATTTCTTGAATGGTGACATGACAAGATGACATTGTTTGGTTGTCATTAGCTTCATTGAATCCTTCATCTGGCTTAGTTATTATCACCATTCGAGTGTTTGCCCTTAATGTTTCATCAAGCTTCACTTCAAGTGTTAGACGACGTCTCATACTTGATGGAACAACGCTTCGAAAGTCCCTCATTTTGACAAACAAAGGGGTCCCAATTTCACTCTGCGTATTGATTTTCTACTCATTAAGACCAGTCGAATGTATGAATCCCAATCTTCATTTGATTGCTCCTTTAGTCCTTTGGCTTTTAGCCTCCCTAGTGATGTTTCCCAACCTATCAAAGACTGAAGATCATTTAGGTTGCCTTCCCAAGCAATCAAATACAGAGGATCTTGAAGATGGTGGTGGTTCTTTGTCATCATCACCTTCTATCGAAATATACCTTGTAGAGACTTTCTTTAACGGGAATTGAATAGGTTCAGGTGGAGTATAGCCCAAGCCAGCTTTTGAGTTTGCAACAGCATGTCCTTGCTCCTTTAATGCAGATTGCATCTTGGTCGAACCTTGCTCATTTAATGTGTGCAACATGGAAGAAGGCCCCGTCAAAGACTACATGTCTCGATCATATCTAGCTTTTGCCAATAGTCTATAGGCATTAGGGTCATACCCGCCTCGACGTGTCGTAGGTATCACCCCTTGTATGGGAGGGTTTTGAGAGAGCTACCTAAAGCCTGTTAACGGCCGACTAGAGGACTTAACAGCCTCAATTCTCGTGACTGGCAGGTTCAACCCTTTTAAGTCCACATCTTTTATTCCCTTGTTATATGTGAACGGTGGTTGTCCTTCCTTCCTCTTAGCCTTCGGGACGTATCATAGGACTGGCACTATCTCACTCGCCCATTATTAGGCCCACTATTCTTTCTAGTGTTTTGAAGTCATCAATGGCAATTGGTTTCTCATTTGCAGTGATGGCTTGCTCCAAGTCCTTAGTGCCTTTGGATTGTAGTAGCTTACCCTGGTCCTTTGATGGTGATGTGTGTTTGTGTCCATCCTAACATCTAGCTCTTGATGTAGAACTTAGCATCAGCAAAATGAGCCTCAGCCTCTGTGAATGGCTTATCATTTGCTACTACCATCTTCTGACAACCATTTTTTGTATATTTGAAGCACTGGTGAAGGGTGGAAGGCACCACACCATGTTCGTGTATCCAAGGCTGACCAAGGAGCATATTATAAGTTGTCTTTGCGTCAAAGACATGGAACAATGAACTTGACTCCATGTCATCTATCGACAAATCTACCTTCATCTTGCCAATAGCTCTTTGCCCCCCTTGATTGAAACCTTGTATCATCAAACAGTTTTCTAAGAGCACATTAGGAGTCACGCCTAGATTTCTCATAACTTGAATGGGAAGGATATTTACTACAGAGCCACCGTCTATCAATATTTGGTTTAGTTGATATCCATGAGCATAGCTTGTGACAAATAGTGGCCGATTGTGGGGTTCAGCCCCTAAGAAGAGGTCTTCATCAGTGAAGGTTATGGTCTCCAAACAATTGGCACGTGAACAAGGGATAACATTCCTATCTTTCTCTTGACTCCCCTCATCAACAATTTGATTGCGCAAGGATGATCAAGTTATGGCATCTAGCAACCTATTAGAGAGAGAGTCCCATAGTGTAATTGGAACTCCTGCCCGTTGCAGGTAACATCTCTTGATCTCCATGGTTCTATGAGTCTATGGGTAGACTTTGTTTTGCAACTCCTCAAGCGTAGGCTTGAGCATTAGTTTACATTCCAAAGGAGGTACCTTCACTTCCATCTCCTTATTTCTTGAGATTCTGATAGGGGTAGTATTTATAGCCAAGGCTTGCTTAGTATCAGTCTTGAAGGACTTGCCCCCTTTCCTTGTATCTTGATGGTCATTTACCTTCCCAAGCTCTGGGTAGTGGTCCTTGCACGCCACTTGACTTAATGCTAAGCTCCATGTCATGTGCTCATGTAGCTAACTCCTTAGAGGTGTGGGGTTTGATTCCCTACAAGATATAGCACAAACCCCAATGCATTCCTTGAATGCACATGTCAATTGCGGAGGTTTTGGAGAGATGATCTCTACAGTTAAGGCTCATATTTCTCCAATTATGGATATAATCTGTGACAAGTACATCTTTCAATTGACGTGCACTGGCAAGCTCAATCTTGCTCATAGTACGTTTAGTATTGTAAAACCTATTAAGGAAATCTTGCTCTAACTGTCCCCAGCTATCGATTGAGCCAGGGGCAAGGTCTGTGTACCAGTCAAACGCACTGCCTTTTAGCGAAATGCACAAATTGTTTTACTAGCAAGTCACCTTCAGTCCCCGCACTATTGCAAGTCTCAACAAAATGCAAGAGGTGTTGTCTTGGATTACCCTTTCCATTGAATGGTTGAAACTTGGGCGGTTGATAATTTATAGCATTCCTAACATGTCGATCCTTCGTGTATATGGCTTGATGTATGTAGACGGCGTTGAGTCACTTGGTTGCACTTGGCCTTTTAATGCTTCTTTGATGAATTCTTGTAGTTGGTCGGTGGGAATAGATCCATCAGCAGCAACACATATGGTTTTTGTGGATGCTGGCGCTACTTCATCAATGGTAGTAGTGCCAGATACCTATCCTCGGGCAGCAACAACCTGTGTAGTCTCATTTGACATTAATGGTTGTGGGGCAGCAATGATGGTCTTTGGTGCAAGCACCTGCTTCGAGCATGTCATCAACTCACCTCGACTTATCCATAACTTCAAGCTTGTTCATCAAATAAGCAGCTTGTGAGTCACGCTCCTAGATGGTTTTCTTGAGACCTTCTAGAGTTTTTGCCATAACATATACTTGCTCCTCCAAGGATGATGTGTTTGTCATCATGGCCGGTAGAACTCCTATGTTTCCTGAGCCTTCTCCTACCATCATGAGCCCATCAAAGGTAGTAGGAATGAAGCCATCACTATCTTCAAGTCTTCACTTGTCGTAAGATTCATCTTCCTCCACAGTGTCTAGCTCCTTTTGAGGAAAGTGATGAACCAACATGTCTTCGGCGATAGTATTGTGATCATGACTTACCAGGTCTGACGTGACACCAACAGGAGCATGCCCAAAGATAGTATCAGACTTCATTGTTGTGCTACTATGAGTCGCAACATCTTTGGCCATGCTTCTTGTGTAGACTTTTTGCTGAGTGTTTGTATCAACAATAACAGCATCATCATGACTCTTCAGCCTTGTGTCAATGACAACAAGTTTCCTTGGTCCCATTGTAGCTTCTAGAGTGAAATCTTCAAAGAGAGATGAGAGGTAGAGATTGTCCCACCAGGCATGCCAGAAATTTGTACGCAACAAATTTTGAGTCTCGATAAGTAAAGATGCGATAATTATGACAAAATTATCTTTAATACAAGTGCTTCTTTTTTTTTAGTGGGTACAAATCTCTAAGAAAATTATAGAAAAATAAATCCTCTAATTCTCTTTTGTGCTAGATTCCAAATGAGACTTCAGTAGTGTACTTTTCAATTGTGGTTGGAACCACCGGGGCCTAAGAGCTTGATCCAATGAATCCGAACGTTGCTTCGAGCGAGGGCTTCACAGCTTGTTCTGGATCAGAGCTGGTGATGGAGTCGCCGGGCCTTTTGAGCTTGATCCGTCGAATCCTCCTGGAGTCTCAAGCGAGGGCTACAGCAGCTTGATCTCGATCGAGGTGGAACAATGGGGCTCTACGAGCTTGATCCGATGAATTGGTGTGGAGTTTCTCCGAGTTTCTGATGTAACAGAACTTCGAAAGGGTTTTGGAGAGTTTTGAGTTAGACAGAGATTTCTCAGGTCTTGGCACCTTCTTCTTCGTCTTTTCTTCCCTCCCCTCTTCCCGAAGGAGAGTCTTCTATTTATAGAGAAGAAAGGATGATGTGGCAATCCTCGTTCTGGTATCAATTGGTCGGTAAGAATTGATCTTGACAGTCCATCTTGATTGTAATATATAGTTACCTATTTTACTTTTAGGTAATATTCAATGAAGGAAATATTGTGTCATTTTCTTCATTTCTTTTTTTTTGGATATATTCTTTTTTTTTATTGATATATCGAGAAAATAGAATATCTAATAACCAGATATATTGTTACTATCTTTTTTAATTGTGCAAATGTTTAACAAATGATGAGGTGGCAAGTTGTGATTGGCTACAAAATTTTCAGCTTCTACACCAACCTCTAGAACCACTCCATCCTATAGTCGCTTCTTTGCCCTTCAATGCATGGGGATTGGATGTTATTGGACCATTAACCCCTAAGTCTTCTAGTGGACATGCATATATCCTTGTGGCCACTGATTACTTTTCTAAGTGGGCAGAAGCTACTTCATGTCGTGAAGTGAAGAAAGAGACAGTAACCAACTTCATCCATGGAAACATCATCTTTAGATATGGGGTACCTCACTACATCATCAAAGACAATGGAAAGCCATTCTCAAATAAGGCCATGGACAAGTTGTGTGAGAAATTTGGCTTCAAGCAGTATAACTCTTCCACCTACAATACTGCAGCAAACGAGCTTGCAGAAGCTTTCAACAAAACATTATGTAACTTCCTTAAGAAGATTGTTGACAAATCAAAGAAGGATTGGCACGAGAAGATTGGTGAAGCCTTGTGGGCATACCGGACAACATTTCAAACTCCAACCCAAGCCACACCATATTCTTTAGTATATGGGGTTGAAGCCGTCTTACCACTAGAGCAGCAAATCCCGTCATTAAGGATTGCACTTCAGGAAGGGCTCACTAGTGAAGAAAATGCAAAGTTGTCCCTAGAAGAGCTAGAAGCACTGGATGAAAGAAGACTGGAGGCTCAACAATGTCTAGAATGTTACCAGGCCCGAATGTTGAAATCCTTCAATAATCACCTTTGGCTACACTCATTCCAAGTAGGAGACCTAGTTCTTTCTGTACGAAGGCCAATTGTTGTCACCCACCGAACTGGGAACAAGTTTCTTCCTAAGTGGGATGGACACTATGTTGTCAAAGAAGCATACACTAATGGTGCCTACAAGTTGGTAGATCAAGATGGCTTGAGAATCGGTCCTATCAATGGGAAATTCTTCAAGCAATATTAAGCGTAAATATAAAAAAAAAATTGAACTATGTTATGACTTGCTCCCTCACAAGGGTACGTAGACAGCCTTGACCACATTGGTTAAGGTTTAGTCATAGTAAAAATAAAAAGGGGAGTTGCATTACGACTTGATTCCCACAAAGGTACTATACTAGTTAAGGCTTGGTCATATATATATATATATGTAACAAGGCAATAGGATGATTCCACAACAAAGCCAGATGCTGATACAAATTCAATTAGAGGGCAGAGAGCAAAGTATTACAAGGCAGCTCATTGAGAATAGAGGAAAGAATAAGAGTAAATGACTCTAAGGTTTTGCCTGGCTATTTACAATTTCCATTCGAAGTTCCTCAAGGCAGCCCTCTTTTCTTCCATAATATCATGCAACTCTCTCAAAGAGTGAGCCTCCACATCAGTTAAGTAGGGTGCATGATGGGCATTGCCTAGTTGGGGCACTAGCAGCATCAATGGCAGATTTTCTTGATTCTAATGCTTGGGATGTCTCTTGGATTAATATATCAGCCCCTTCTATTTCCTCCGACAACTTGTCTAATCCCACTTGAAGTGCTATATGTTTGGAAAGCATACTATCCTGCTCAGTAGTGAGAGTCTTCAAGTGGTTGGCATCTTCTTCTCCCATTGTCTTTTGTTGAGAAAGATGGATCTCTGCCACCCTTACTTGCTCTGCATGCTCAACGGCAAATGGCTTGGATCCTGTTGAAGCCTCCAAAGTTGCAAAATGACTTGAGTGATCTAGGAATTCCTGAATGATCATACTCATCGAGGATGAATCTACAAAAGAAAGTGATTGGATGCATGCCAAAATCTTCATGACCTCACCATGGATTGAGTGCACATCATTCGGAGAAGCATTGACTAGTTTTTCATAGATGTTGCTCCACCATGATGAGGCTAAGGACCGGTGTCCTGCTGCTATTACATCATCTGCATAGTGATCGATAGCAGCATTGCTATCATGTCCTCATCACTTTCTTCCCTCTCCATCAAATTTGGAGGATAAGGCTTAGAAACTAATAATTCGGTACCTTCTAGCATGTCCTCCACATCGAGATCTAGATTGATCTATTAGGCATAAATAACAAAGATATACATAGTAAAAAAAAAAAGAGAGAGAATGATTGGGTAAGGAAAAGGATTGAAGAATGAAAGGGGATGATAGAGATTGAAGTGCATACCAAGCTTTTAGGTGCCGAATGGAATGGGTGGCCCCTGTCTTGATTATCCTGATGAAAATTCCAAGATCCCCACTTTTGCTTGTTGCAGTGGTGATCTTCATTTGTAGCAGTAGATCCACTTTCCCCTTGTGAAGCACCTAAAGACAGTAGGAGGATAGAGGATCAATGGAGCCTGTCACGGGATGCACAACTATGACAAAAATGGATAGTATAAATGCCTTATTGGATGGTCGCTTAGAAGTTTGGACTTTGTCTATAAAGTTTCCACTGGACTTGTGGCCTACGGTTGGAGAAGCTATAACACTATTAGCTTCAGTGATAGTAACCTCCTTATCCATAACCACAACTGTGTTTCACCCACCAATTGATACTAGAGTAGTGGCACTTGCAATCAATGCATCTATCCCATCCAAGTTGTGCAAATTATGGCGGTGTTTCCAACTCTTGTACTTCACATAAGTGTAATCCTTAATATCATCAAGAAGTTTTAGAAAATACACCTCAGAACATGTCTCAAGTTTGGTAGAAAACCCTCCACAAGCGAAACCCATCCTCAAGTGAAGCAGAGCGAATATCCTCCTTCAGGGTCCCAGAATATTTTGGCAAAGCCCAAATTGGCATGTGAAGTAACATGGGCTATAAGGTTCCATAATGAACCGATCTCCACTCCTCAAAGTTAAGTAACATGAGCAAATGCCTACGAAAAAATGGTGGTAACGTGATGACAGCTCTCTGTTATCCACAAGATGAAGAGGCTTCTTTTAACTTATAAGGAAACTAGTGTATGGCAATCCCTTCATGGATAAGCTTTCGTGCATTGTGTTTGGAATATGGCTTCGCGCCACCTTCGCCAGAATAATGACACATTAATGGACCAGGCACCTCATTGGGAGGGGGGGAAGTGCATCAAGAAGTAATGTGCTAACCATCCATAAATATAATGAAAGGGGACATACACTTTAGCTTTTCCTACAACTGGGGCCCGCCCATAGGTTTGAAATATGCCCCCCATGAAGCCTCGCTAGAAATGATACGCTATCCTAAAGTGACTCACAAACCCGGTTCAAAAGCTAACTTGTGCAAATGTGAACGTAAAAACCAACCTTTGGAGGACTTCGCAGGGCCTTTCCAGTGCTTCATAGCTCCATTATGAAGGGTGACCAATCTCTCCAAGGCTAGAGGATCCCTGAGAAGCAATACCTCCAAGTGCTTGGTCAATAGGAAGAGTGAGGCCATCCTCTGGTTTATCATCTAAGCAATCTACGATGACAAGATATTGGCCTTCAAGTTTCTTTAAATTCTTGAAAATCACCATCTATGAATTACAATTGTGACAGCGAATGGAGATTCTATTGGTTGGTAGCCTAATGTAGGGAGCCAGAGGATGCCTAGTCAAAGTTGCCTGGCAAATTGGAAGCACGTGCATAAGATAGTCATAAAAAAAAGAAAAAAAAGAGAGGCGTATGTATAGGTTCATGCATCGACCAAAATAAAGTGATGTCTCAAGCTAAAAGAAAAAGAATAAAAGGAGAAAAAAGGGGGTGGGGGCAAGTAAGTAAATAAAAGGCGTGGCAACAAATTATGGTAGGAGTAGATTTTGGGAATTAGGTAATTACAACAAGTTGAATAAAAATAGGCAAGTGAGCTATGGCACCAAAGATCAGGAAGAGAGCTCTTTAGATATGTTAAGCGAGATATTGTTCCCAACACCAAGCAATTCACAGTAAGTTAGTTGCAAGAAAAGAAAAGCACTGTGTGGAAATTGGGAGTGGTCTTTCACCTATCGACAAATCATAGAAAAGACTTCACTCAAGATGCTGGAGGAATTGCAACTTCAAGATAAGCTGAGCTGAGGTAGCATGATAAATTTGGACCTAGAGATATGGTTGATAACAGCATTAGTATGGCTCTATGGCTTGCTTCAATGGGAAGATCAAACTTGAAGTCCTTCCTGTAGAAAAGTCCTATGATTAGAAGTACAGGATCAAAGGAGTTGCACGTATCCTGCAAAAAGAGAGAGAGAGAGAAATTAGTCCCCGATAGAAATTTTACCAATTTGATGTCAATAAAAAATAACGAATGCTTGCATGTTACCGAGCGAAGGGGGGACATGATTCAAAAAGGAGCGGTAAAAAAAAAAAAGAAAAGAAAAGAGAGAGAAACAGAGATGCAAGATGCTTCACAAGGAAGGTATGTGCATGCCTTTCTTCAAATCGTGATCCTCTTCAATTGATGTCTAGTGACAGACAGTGCTGAATGTCGCAGCGAAGGAAGATGATAGAAGGGAGGCAACTTCAATATGAGTGTCTCTTGTCACAAGTGATCAATCTTGGTGGATCAATTGCTATACATATTTATAAGTGAAGTCTAGCCAATTTGGTTTGGAAATATTTTCCTGAGGAGATTACACTTAAAGGCAATTTGGGATGAAGTAGCTTTAGACCTCTTCAGGAGAATCCTCGCAGTTGCTTTTCCGTTGGAGAAAAAAATAGCTTGCTTAATATAACTGGTTTAATTATTATGTTGCCAGAAGATACCTTATCGCACACAGAAGAGGAAAGTCAAATGCAAGAAAAAGACAATATTCATGATGGTCAGCATAAAGACCTGGAGATTCCATGACAGTTGGAGCAAGAGGGAACCAAGATATGTGAAATATTTCAGCAAGGGAAACCAAGCAACGCGTACACTTCAGCTTACGTGTATTTAAAAAAAAAATCGAGACATGCTCACTCTGCATTCGACCAATCTGAGCCGTGCGCAAGTCTCAAGGGGGGCATTTGTAGAAGCCGAAAAATTTGTAGCCAATCACAACTTGCCACCACATCATTTGTTAAATATTTGCGCAATTAAAAAAATAATAGTAAGAATATATCGGGTTATTAGATATTCTATTTTCTTGATATATCAATAAAAAAAAGAATATATATATATATATAAAAGAAATGAAGGAAATGACAAAATATTTTCTTCATTGAATATTACCTAAAAGCAAAATAGGTAACTATATATTACAATCAAGATGGACGGTCAAGATCAATTCTTTACTGACCAATCAGATACCAGAACGAGGATTGCCACATCATCCTTTCTTCTCTATAAATAGAAGACTCTCCGTGGGGAAGAGGGGAGGGAAGAAAAGAGGAAGAAGAAGGTGCCAAGACCTGAGAAATCTCTGTCCAACTCAAACTCTCCAAAACCCTTTTGAAGTTCTGTTACAACAGAAACTCAGAGAAAATCCACATGAATTCATCGGATCAAGCTTGTAGAGCCCCGGCGTTCCACCTCGACTGAGATCAAGCGGCCATAGCCCTCGCTCGAGACTCCAGGAGGATTCAAACAGATCAAGCTCAAAAGCCCCGACGACTCCATCACCAGCTCTGATCGAGAACAAGCTGTGAAGCCCTCGCTCAAAGCAACATTTGGATTCATCAGATCATGCTCTCAAGCCCCGGTGGTTCCAACCACAATTGAAAGTACATTGCTCAAGTCTCATTTGGAATCTAGCACAAAAGAGAATTAGAGGATTTATTTTTCTATAATTTTCTTAGAGATTCGTACCCACTAAAAAAAGAAGCACTTGTATTAAAGATAATTTTGTCATAACTTTTATCGCGTCTTTACTTATTGAGACTCAAAATCTGTTGCGTACAAATGGGCTGTGCCTTGCCCAACCAAGGGCGATGCCTTGCTTGACCATGGGCTGTGCCTTGCTCTACCAAGGCTGATGGCTTGCTCGACCAAAGAGACAGCCCTCGATCGAACACAGAAGATGCCTTGCTAGACCAAGGGCTGTGTCTTGCTCTACCAAGGTCGATGGCTTGGTCAACCATGGAGACAACCCTCGGTTCAACCATGGGCAATGCCATGCTCTGCCACGGGTGATGGCTAAGTTGACCACGGAGACAGCCTTTGGTCGACCACAGGCTGTGGCTTGCTCTACCATGGGTGATGTCTTGGTTGACCATGGAGACAGCCCTCGGTCGACCACAAGCTGTGAGCGCGGTCACTCATGGGCAGTGCCTTGCTCTAAAATGGTCGACCACAGCAACAGCCCTTGGTAGATCACAGTTGATGCCATGATAGAGCATGGGCAGTGTACACGATCGCTCACAGGCAGTCCCTTGCTCTATCATGGGCGATGCCTTGGTTGACCACAGGCAGTGCCTTGCTCTAGCATGGGCTGTGCCTCGCTCTACCACAGGCAATGGCTTGGTCGACCACAGAGACAGCCCTCGGTTGACCATGGGCTATGCGCTCAGTAGCTCATGAGCATTGCCAGGCTCTACCTCGGCAATGCCTTGCTCTACCACAGGCAATGCCATGCTCATCGACAGGCTGTGCTAGGCTCTACCAAGGGCAAAGGCATGTTCGACCATGGGCTATGCATCGCTCTACAACAGGTGATGGCTTGGTCAACCACAGAGACAGCCCTTGGTTGACAATGGGTTGTGCGCACGGTAGCTCATGGGCAGTGTCTGGCTCTACCTTGGGCAATGCCTTCCTCGACCCTAAGCTGTGCCTTACTCTATGACAGGGCCATGCCTTGCCCTATAAAGGGCAATGGCATGTTCGACCATGGGTTGTGCCTCACTCTGCCATGGGTGATGCCTCAGTCAACCACTTGCTGTGCCCTGCTCTAGCTCAGGCAATGCCTTGCTTGTCCACGGCCAGTGCCTTGCTCTACCCTGGGCCATGGCTTGGTTGACCACCAGCTACGCCTAGCTGTACCTCAGTCGACCATGGGCTGTGCCTTGCTCTACCATAGCCGATCGCTTGGTCGACCACAAAGACAACCCTCATTCGACCATGGGCTGTACCTTGCTCTACCACGATCGATTGGCTTGGTTGTCATGGAAACAACCCTCCATTGACCAATAGGCTGTGCGCCCGGTCGCTCACTGGCAGTGCTTTGCTCCACCACAGTCGATGCCTTGATTGACCATGGGCTGTGCACTCTGTCACTCAGAAACAGTGCCATGCTCTACCATGGGTGATGCCTTGCTCGATGATGGTGACAGTGATTGTTCGATCATCGGGTGACACCTTGAATTGGCCACAGCAACAACACTTGTTTGACAATGGGCTGTGCCTTGCTCTACCATGGGCGATGCCCTGCTCAACCACATTCTGTGCCTGTCTCTACCACAAGCGTTGCCTTGCCTGACAATGGTCTGTGCCTCACTGTACCATGGCAATGGCTTGGTCGACCACAGGGTGTGCCTCACTCCTACCTCGGGCAATGCCTTGCTCAACCACGGGCTATGTGTTGCTCAACCATGGGCCGATGGCTTGGTTGACCTCTGAGACAACCCTCGGTCAAGCAATAGCTTTGCACTTGGTCACTCAGGGGTCGTGCCTTGCTCTACCATGTGTGATGCCTTGCTCGACCACGGGCTGTGCCTAGCTCTACCACAGAAGTGATGCCTTGCTCAAATCACAAGTTGTGCCTTGCTCTACCATGGGCAATGGCTGTGATCGGCCAAAGGTTGTGCCCTCACTGTATGATGGGCGGATGGCTTGCCTCGACCAACGGCCTGTGCCTTGCTCTACCATGGGCATTGCCTGCTCAACCACGGGCTGTGCCTCACTCTACCATGGTGTTGCCACCGCTGTAGTTAACCCAATCCAAGACCCCCATGGGCCTGTGGCTTGCTCTACCGCCCAAGGGCGGGTGTTGCCTTGTCGAGTACCACCCTGAAGACAGCCCTTCAGGGCTGTTCTGCCGCGCCATGTGTGTTGTGCACTCTCGCGGATCGGTCACAGGGCAGTGCTTCGCCTCTACCACTTGGCGATGGCTTGCATTGACCATGGGGCATGTTATAGCCTTGTGCTACTTAATGTTGCAGCCGCACAGTGATGGCGTCTCAGACAACCTCGGGCTGTAGATCAAAGAGATTTTCTCATAGGCTGCGTCCTGAACTATCAATCGTGAGCCTTAGTGGGCACATGCCAGATGGTGCTGCCCTCTCAACCAATGCGCCAATTGTGTCCCTTTGCACTACTTCCAGCAATATAGCCTGAGGGCATAATCGGTGAATCACAGAGTCAATATAGCATGTTTGAACCTTGTGGGCTTGCCTGGCCTCGCTCTTACCACGGGCGATGCCTTGCTTTCGAGCACGAGCAACAGCGCTTTGTTCGATTCATTGGGGAATATGCTTGGGCGTTTGAGGTCATTGGCTCTGGTGCCTGGTCTGCTTCACAAGTGTTTTCGGCTCTTGTTCTACGACCGATTGGGTATGCGTCACTCAAAACACTGATGGCGACAGCTTCGTTTGACAGCGTCGGAGACAACCTGTCGGTCAACCACGCATCTGCTGCACTGGTGGCCGACAAGTTGCTCCGCTCTGTCACTTCACAGGCAGTGCCTTGCTCTACCAGGGGGCGATGCCTTGGGATCACAGGCGTGGCCTGCCTTCCAACAGGTGATGGCTCAATGACCAGGGCTATACACATGGGCTCTCACAAGGCAGTGCTGGCTCTACCTATTCGGCGATCCTTGCTCGACCACAGGGCTGGGCCTTGCTCTATCAGTATCATTGAGCTCAATTTGCCTTGTCATGAACCACCCACATATGCCAAGCCCTCACTCGACCATGAGCTGTGCAACTCGG
>FWPY01000104.1:310574-505574 GCA_900174645.1 Sonneratia alba
ATCATAGCATCTTCGGTGTCAGCAGAAATTCTGTTAGTTACAAAACGATCACATACAACAGCTTGGAGCCTATTGAGATACAGAGATGAGTATAACTTAGGACAACAGCTTTGGGGATGGTGAGCCTGTGCCTGGCCAAATAACACAGGTGATGTCTTGCCTCAACCATGGGGTCTGTGCCTTGCTCTACCATGGGCGGATGGCTTGGTTGACCTAGGCCCAGCCCGTGGTCGAGTTGAGGGCACCAACCCATGTAGAGCTTGGTGCTGCCTGTCAGCCAACCGAACGCACCAGGCCCGTGTCGACTGTGGGCCTTCTCTATAGCCGACAAGCCAACACGCCATGGTCGAGTAATGCCTCACGTGGTAGAGAGAGGGGCAGCCAGTGGTTGTCCGGAGGGCCAGTCCTCCGTGGTCGCAGCAGTGCCATCACCATGATAGAGCGGAGGCACAGCCAGTGGTCGAGCAAGGCATCACCGTGGTGGGGGATAGGCCCAGTCGTGTCAACCAAGGGCTGTCTCCATGTTCAACCAAGCATCGCCGTGGCACGGCAGAGGCACAGCCCTGTGGTCAAGTAAGGCATCGCCTGTGTAGAGATAAGCTCGCCCATGGGGTCCAGCCAGAGCCTGTGCTCAAGCAAGGCATTTTGCTCATCGTAGAGTGAGGTGGGCATCTGGTGGTCGAGCTTTAGGTGTCGGCCCGTAGTAGAGCGAGGGTGGCAGCCCTGGTCTTCCAAGGCAGTCTCCATGGCAGAGGGAAGGCACAGCCTGTGGGTCTAGCAAGGGGGCACCAGCCATTGGGTCGACTGAGGGTGTCTTCCATGGTTGAGCAAGGCTTTCGCCAGTGGGAGGCTAGGCACTACAATCAGTGACTGAGTGCACAGGTTGTGGGTGAGCGCGGCTATCTCTGTGGTCAAGAAGCATCACCCATGTAGAGCAAGCACAGGCCGTGGTTCGGACCAGTCCGTTGGCCTCTGTAGAGCCAGGCACAGCCCGTTGGTCTTGCATGGCGTCCATGTGTTTTGGTGCACAGGTGCTGTCTATGGTTGACCGAGGCCTGTCTCTGTGGTCACAAGCCATCACCTGCGGTAGAGCGAGGCACTGCCCATTGTTGGAGCTAGGTGCTGCCCATGGTTGACCGAGGGTTTGTCTTCGTGGTTGACAGCCATGCCCGTGTTAGAGCTAGGCCCAGCTGTGGTTGAACAAGGGTTGTCTTCTTGGTCACAAGCCATTTGCCCAGTGTAGAGGCAAGGCAACTAACCTTGGTTTTTGAGCTAGGCATCACGCGTGGCAGAGTGAGGCTCTGCCCATGGTCGACTTTGAAGGACTGTCTCCATGGTCGTTACAAAGCCCTTTGCATTTGGTAGAGCAAGGCATATCCATGTAGGGCCATGCTGCACTGTGGTCGGCCAATGTGTGTTCTCCATAGTTGAGGCAAAGCCATGCCCATAGGTAGTGCAAGGCACATCCTGTGGTAGAGGTGAGGCACGGCTGGGTGGTTAGAGCATGGCATTGGCCCGTGGTTGGGTTGAGCCCAACCCATGGTCGGGCAAGGCAATCACACGCTGGTAGAGCTAGGCACTACCCGTCAGCAATTGAGTGCAGCAGCCTGGTGGGTAACCAAGCCATCACCCATCGGTACAGCCATGGCACTGCCTGGTTGAGCAAGGCATCACATTGTGGAAAATGTGAGGCACAGCCCATGGTCTGATGAATGGCTTTTGTCTCCATGGAGGGACAAGCCATCACTGGTGGGTAAGAGCCAGGCACAGCCCATGGTCGAGGATGGCATCGCATGTGATAGAGCGAGGCACTGCCCATCGTCAATTGAGGGATGTCTCCATGCTCAACCAGGCCATCACCTTGTGGTAGAGCAAGGCACTGCCATGGTCAAGGCTAGGTGTCGTCCATGTAGATTGAGGAGCAGCCCGTGGTCAACTGAGGTCCAGTCTCCGTGGTAAGAGTAAGGCAAAACCTGTGCTAGAGCAAGGCATAGCCCATGGTCGAGCAAGGAACCGCCCGTGGTAGAGTGAGGCAGCAGCCCCATGGTTGACCGACGATTGTCTCCCTGGTCAACTGAGCCATTGTGACATGAACAGAAAGGCCAGCCTGTGGTTGATCAAAGGCAGTTGTGATGTCACCCATGTGAGAGCGAGGCACAGCCCATGGTCAACCAACGGCTGTCTCCATAGTTGACCAAGCCTAGAATTGAACCCGTGGTAGACAAGGAACAACAGCCCATGGACGAGCAAGGCACTCTATACGGGATATCATGGTAGGGTGGAGGCAGCCACGGTGGTCAACTGAGGGCTGTCTCCCTGGTTTGACCAAAGCCGTCGCCGGTGGTAGAGCCTGGCACAGCCTGTTGTCGAGCAAGGCATCGCTGTGGTGGGGGGCAGGCACAGCCAGTGGTCGATTGAGGGCTGTCTCCGTGGTTGAACAACCCATCACAAGTGGTTGAGCTGGGCACAGCCAGCGTGTTGAGCAAGGCATCACCCTTCTTAGAGCGAGGCACACCTGGTGGTTGACTGAGGGCTGTCTTCATGGTTGACCAGCCATTGCCCACGGTTGGGCAAGGCATAGCCTGTGGTTGGGCAAGGCGGTGCCAGTGGTAGAGCGAGGTGCAGCCATGGTCAACCAAGCCATCGCCCATGGATGGAGCAAGGCATCGCCCCTGGTAGAGCGAGGCACAGCTTGCGGTCTACCTGAGGGCAGTCTCCATGGTTGAGCAAGCAACGCTGTGGTTGAGCAAGGCATAGCCCATGGTAGAGCCGAGCACAGCCCGTGGTTGAGCAAGGCATCACCAGTGGGTAGAGACAGGCAAAGCCCATGGTTGAGAAAGGCATCACCATTGGTAGAGCAATGCACAACTCATGGTTGACCAAGGGCAGTCTCCATGGTCGACCAAGCCATTGCCCATGGCAGAGTGAGGCACAGTCCGCATGGTTGAGCAAGGCATTGCCCGTGGTACAACTACAACAAGGCACAGCCCATGGTTGACCAAGGCATCGCCTGTGGTACAGCAAGGGACAGACCATGGTTGACCAAGGCATCGCCCATGGATATAGTAAGGCACTGCCCATTGTTGCCCATGATCGATCAGGGCATTGCCCCATGATCGACCAAGGGCTGTCACCATGGTACAAGAAGGCTCTGCCCATGACTGATTGAGTGCACAACCATGGTCGATCAAGACATCGCTCGTCATCCACCAAGAGCTGTCGCCTTGGTCGAGCAAGGCATCACCCATGGTAGACCAAGGCACAGCCCTGTGGTCAACCGAGACCTGTCTCCCTGGTCAACCAAGCCATCACCCATCGTAGAGCAAGGCACTGCCTGTGGTCGTGCAAGGCAATGCCGATGGTAGAGTGAGGTACTGCCTGTGGTCGACCAATGACTGTCTCGTGGCCGACCAAGCCATTGCCCTTGGAAGATCAAGGCACAGCCTTTGGTTGAGCAAGGCATCACCCATGGTAAAGCAAGGCATAGCCTGTGGTAGAGTGAGGCAAACACCCATGGTAGAGTGAGGCGCAACCCGTGGTCGACTGGGGATCTCTCCATGGTCGATGAAGCCATCGCCCATGGTAGAGGGAGGCACAGCTCATGGTCGCCCGTGGTCAAGCGAGGGCTGTTTATGTACTCGACCAAGCCATCACTCGTGGTAGAGCAAGGCACAGCCTGTGGTCGAGCAAGGCATCACCCATGGTAGAGCAAGGCGCAGCCCATGGTAGAGTGAGGTGCAGCCTGTGGTAGAGCAAGGCATAGCCTGTGGTCAACTGAGGGCTGTCTCCATGGTCGACCCTGCCCATCCGCAACCAAGTGCATGGCCTGTTGTCGACCGAGGGCAATCTCTATGGTTGACCAAGCCATTGCCCGTGGTACAGCCCATGGTCGAGCAAGGCATCGCCCGTGGTAGAGCAAGGCGCTTCCCATGGTTGACCAAAGGCTGTCTTCATCATCGAGCAAGGCATCACCCATGGTAGAATGAGGCATAGCCCGTGGTCGAGCAAGGCACAGCCTGTGGTCGACCAAACCATCGACCGTGGTAGAGAGAGGCACTGCCTGTGGTCTAGGGAGGCAAAGCCTGTGGTCGAGCAAGGCATTTCACTTCATACAGTGAGGCACAGCCATGGTCGACCAAGGCAATGCCCGCGGTTGAGCAAGGCATATCCCATGGTTGACTAAGCCATAGCCCGTGGTAGAGCGAGGCATAGCCTGTGAATGAGCAAGGCATCGCCCACGGCCCTTGTTCGCCCATGGTAGAATAAGGCATTGCCTGAGGGTAGAGTGAGGCACTGCCCTGTCAGCAACCAAGTGCATGGGCCATGGTTGACCAAGCACTATCTCTGTGGTCGACCATGCCATTGCCCGTGGTAGAGCAACACACCGCCCATGGTCGAGCAAGGCATTGCCCGTGGTAGAGTGAGACACAGCCCGTGATTGATTCGAGGGCTGTCTCCATGGTCAAACAAGCCATCGCCCATGGTAGAGCAAGGCACAGCCTGTGGTCGAGCAAGGCATCAGCCATGGTAGAGTAAGGCACAGCCTGTGGTTGGGAAAGGCATTACCCTTGGTAGAGTGAAGCACTGCCTGTGGTCAACCGAGGGTTGTCTCCATGGTCAACCAATCCATCGCCTGTGGTAGAAACAAGGCACAGCCCATGGTCAACGGAGGGCTGTCTCCATGGTTGACGAAGCCATGACCCCCGGTAGAGCAAGGCACAGCCCATGGTTGAGCAAGGCATCACCCATGTTAGTGCAAGGTATCACGTGCGGTAGAGCGAGGCACTGCCCATCAGCAACTGAGCGCATGGGCCATGGTTGACTGAGGGCTATCTCTGTGGTCGACCATGCCATTGCCCATGGTAGAGTGCCCAGAGCAATGCATCACCCATGGTAGAGTGAGACACAGCCCATGATTGATCGAGGGCTGTCTCCGTGGTCAATCAAGCCATCGTCCATGGTAGAGCAAGGTACATCCCGTGGTCGACAAAGCCATAGCCTGTGGTAGAGCAAGGAATAGCCCGTGGTTGACTGAGGGCTGTCTCCATGGTCAACCAAGGTATCGCCTGCAGTAGAGCAATGCACAGCCTGTGGTCGACTGAGGCATAGCCCATGCTAAAGTGATGCACAAGCCATGGTCGAGCAAGGCATAGCCCTTGGTAGAGCAAGGCACAGCCCATGGTTGACCGAGGGCTGTCTCCAAGGTCGACCAAGCCATCACCCGTGGTCGACCGAGGACTGTCTCAGTGGTCGACCAAGCCATTGCCCATGGTAGAGCAAGGCACGGACCATGGTCAAGCAAGGCATTGCCTGTTGTAGAGCAAGGCACATCCCGTTGTTGACAAAGCCACAGCCTGTGGTAGAGCGAGGCACAGCCCGTGGTTGGCCGAGGCCTGTCTCCACGGTCCACCAAGCCATCGCCCGTGCTAGAGCAAGGAGCAGCCAGTGGTCAAACAAGGGCTGTCTTGATGGTCGACCAAGACATCGCCAGTGGTAGAGTGAGGCACCGCCTGTGGTCGGGCAAGGCATTGCCCGTGGTAGAGCAAAGCATGGCCTGTGGTCGACCAAGGAATTGCCCATGGTAGAGGCAGGCAGAGCCTGTGGTCTAGCAAGGCATCACCCATGGTAGAGCGAGGCGCAGCTTGTGGTCGACCAAGGCATTGCCCAGGTAGAGCAATGTACACCTCGTGGTCGAGCAAGGCATCACCCATGGAAGAGCAAGGCACATCCCATGGTCGACCAGGCCATAGCCTGTGGAAGAGTGAGGCACAGCTTGTGGTCAAGCGAGGCTTCGTCCATGGTATAGCAAGGCACAGCCCGTGGTCAGGTAAGGCATCGCCCTTGGTAGAGCAAGGCATAGCCTGAAGTCAACCGAGGGCTGTCTCCAAGGTTGACCAAGCCATCGCCCATGGTAGAGCAAGGCATAGTGTTAGACCCTTGAGCTTTAGCCCCGGAAAATGCGTACCACAAGCCATACCTCGAGGTAGTGGTAGCGCATAGCATGCATGCGAGGATGGGCAGGCAGTCAAGTGCGAGGTGCTGGGATCAATTGCAAGTCCATAAGCAGTCAAGTATGGAGATGGTCACACAACCGTGCGCAGAGGCACCAGTGAAGGGAATGACCGATCAAGGCTCGGCAGTGTGCTGAGGGACCAGATTGTGGCCAGCAAGTGTCACAATGCACAAGTAGGCGAATGCGCGCAAGGGCGGTAAGGATGCCCATGAGCAAGGCATGATGCAACGCTCAAGGAGGTTCAGTGAACCTGATACAGCCACGCAAAGGCACTCTAGAAGTGTGCACAACTCAACAGGCCCGGCAGACGCTAAGGGCGGCTCAACACTTAGTGGCTGGGGAGTTGACTACTTGTGGAGATCGGCTAAGTCCTCGACCATGCTCGAGCACCATTGGACGCAGCAATCCTGTTCAGATGACCGTGATCCTAGGAGGTGATCATGGATGTGGACCCTAGAGGAGGATGGATTGGGTCGACAAGGCTAAGTTGGCGCCAAGTCAATCCAAGCGAACAATCTGGGAAAGTTTCCGGGAATATGGCAATCAATCTGTTATGGAAACAATCCTGGAGGGATTGGACAGATTGGAAAACTGATGGAGTGAATCAAGGGATTTAAATATATCAGTTGTCATATCGGGCTCGCTAGGCTCCTCTATATAAAGGGGGTCAGTCTCATTCTGCAGAGACACACCAAGACACACGAACAGAGGCAGCAGAAGCCAGCAGAGCAGCAAGAACAACCAGGGCAGTCAAGAGGCACAGAGGGCCGAGATTCCAAGGAGTGGAAGTCAAGTTGGACCTGCAGTCCGGTGTTCTTGAGAGAAGGCACAAGACGAGGAGGGAGGGCAAGCAGTGCGAGGCTGCGAGGCATAGGCTTGTGAGACTGCGTGTAAGAGTTCTGTCCTGGGTTGGGTTTTTCGTGTACTTGTAATATATGTGAATACAAGTTACATTTTCCCAATTGTGTTTTTGTATTCCTTGGTGTTGCTTCTTTGTTTTTGTGATTGTTTGGCCTGACGGTACGCACAGTGTGTGGCTGGTCGGCAGGCGGAGTGTCGACACCTAGCGGGATGGGGAAAAATTTGTGGTCCGCATTGGCCCTGTGACACATAGCCTGTGGTTGAGCAAGGTATCACCCATGGTAGAGCATGGCACAGCCTGTGGTTGACCAAGGACTGTCTCGGTGGTCGACCAAGCCAATGCTTGTGGTAGAGCAAGGCACAGCCCGTTGTCCATCAAGGCATCGTCCATGGTAGTGCAAGGCACTGCCCGTTAGTGACCATGCGCACAACCCATGGTTGGCCGGTGGCTGTCTCCATGGTTGACCAAGCCATCGCCAGTGGTAGAGCAAGGTAGTACCCGTGAGCGACCAAGTGCATGACCCATGGTTGACCAAGGGCTGTCACTGAGGTTGACCTAGCCATCACCCATGCTATTGCAAGGCACAGCCAGTGGTAGAGCAGGGCATCACCCATGGAAGAGCGACACACAGCCCATGGACAAGGAAGGCATCGCTCGAGGTAGAGCCAGGCACAGCCCCTGGTCGAGCAAGGTGTCACCCTTGGTATAGTGTGGCACAGCCTGCGGACGACCAAGCCATGGCTCGCGGTAGAGCAAGGCACAACCCGTGGTCGAGCAAGGCACAGACCATGGTCGACCAAGGCATTGCCCATGGTTGAGTATGGCACTGCCTGTGGTCGACCTACCTAGCGCTGTCACTGTGGTTGATCAGGGTGTCACCACATGATTGGTCAAGGGCTGTTGCCATGGTAAAGCAAGACACACCCCATGAATGACCGAGTGCACAACCCAGGGTTGCTCTAGGCATCACCCGTCTTCAACCTAGGGCTGCCACCTTGGTCGAGCAAGGCATCACCCATGGTAGAGCAAGGCACTGCCCATCAGCAATCACGCACACAGCCCATGGTCGAACAATTGCTGTCTCCTTGGTCGACCAAGCCATCACCAGTGGTAGAGCAAGGCAGCACCCGTGAGTGATCGAGCGGACAGCTCGTGGTTGACCGAGGGTTGTCTCTGAGGTCAACCAAGCCATCACCCATGGTAGAGCTTGGCACAGCCCATGGAAGGGTGAGGCACAGCCCGTGGTAGAGCAAGGCATCACCTGTGCTCAAGCAAGGTGCAGCGCTTGGTCCACGGGCTGTGCATTGTTCTAGGACGGGTGATACCTTGCTTGACCATGGGCTGTGGCTTGCTCTACCATTGGTGTTGCCTTGCTCCACCATGGGCTGTGCCATGCTCTAACACGGGCAATGACTTGGTCGACCAAGGGCTGTGCATCACTCTACCACGGGATGCCTTGCTTGACCACCGGCTGTGCCTTGCTCTACCACGGGTGATGCCTTGCTCGACCGCAAGCTGTGCCTTGCTCTACCAAGGGCCATGGCTTGGTCAACCACAGGCTGTGCCTCACTCTACCAAGGGTGATGCCTCACTCGACCATGGGCAATGCCTTGCTCGACCATGGGTTGTGCCTCACTCTACCACGGGCAATGGCTTGGTCGACCAAGGAGACAGCCCTCAACCAACCGTAGGCTATGCGCTCGCTCACTCACTGGTAGTGCCCTGCTGTACCACGGGCGATGCCTTGCTTGACCATGGCGTCAGCCCTTGGTTGATCATTGGGCAATGCCTTGATTGACGATGGCAATAGCGCTTGGTCGACCAGGGGCACTGCCTTGCTCTACCATGAGAAATGCCTTGATCGACCATGGGCTATGGACTCAGTCGATCATCGGCAGTGCCTTGCTCTATGATGGGCAATACCTTGCTTGACCACAGTGACAGCCCTTGGCCAATCTTGGGGTGATGTGTTGATTGACCACGGTGATAACACTTGGTCGACCATGGGCAGCACCTGGCTCTACCACCAGCAATGCCTTGGTCGACCACATGCTACGGCTTGCTGTACCATGGGGGATGCCTTGCTCAACCATGGGTTGTGCCTTGCTCTACCACAGGCAATGCCCTGGTCCACCATGGGCTGTGCCTTGCTCCTCCACAGGTGATGCCTTGCTCGACCACAGTGACAACACTTGGTCATTCGCGGGCAATGCCTTGATCGACCACGGGCGGTTGACTTAGTTGATCACGGGCAATGAATTGCTCTAATACGGGCGATGCCATGCTCGACCACGGTGATAGCCCATGGTCAATCTTGGGGCGATGCGTTGATCAACCACGGCAATAGCGCATGGTCAACCATGGGCCATGCCTTGCTCTACCACAGGTGATACCTTGCTCAACCACGGCCTGTGCCTTGCTCTACCACAGGCTGTGCCATGCTCTAACACAAGCAATGGCTTGGTTGATCAATGGCTGTGCATCACTCTACCATGGGCAATGCCTTGTTCAACCATGGGCTGTGCCTTGCTCTACCATGGTCGATGCTTTGCTCGACCATGGGCTTCGCCCTGCTCTACCATGGGCAATGGCTTGGTTGACCACGTGCTGTGCCACACTCTACCATGGGTGATGCCTTGCTTGCTCAGGGGCAGTGCCTTGCTCTACCACAGGCTATACCTTGCTCCACCATGGCCTGTGCCTTGCTCTACCATGGCCAATGGCCTGGTCGACGAAGGGCTGTGCATTGCTCTGCCACAGGTGATGGTTTGTTCAACCTTAGAGGCAGCCCTTGGTTGACCACGGGTTGTGCACTCAGTCACCCATGGGCAACACCTTGCTCTACCACAGGCGATGCCTTGCTCGACCATGGCAAGAGCCCTTGGTTGATGGTGGGTAATGCCTTGCTCTACCACAGGCTGGGCAGTGGCTTGCTCTACCACAGGCAATGCCTTGGTCAACCACAGCGACAGCCCATGGTCGACCACGGGCAGTGCCTTGCTGTACCATGGGCGATGCCTTTGTCAACCACGAGCTGTGCCTTGGTCTACTGCAGGCCATGGCTTGGTTGACCATGGGCTGTGCCTCACTCTACCAAGGGCAATGCCTTCAACCACAGGCAATGCCTGGCTCTAGAACAGGCAATGCCATGCTCAAACATGGGTTGTGCCTTGCACTACCAGAGGCAAGGGCTTGGTCAACCATGGGATGTGCCTAGCCCTATCACGGGCAATGGCTCGGTCGACCATGGAGATAGCCCTCAGTCAACTACAGGCTATGTGCTCGCTCGCTCATGGGCAGTGCCTTGCTCTACCACGGGTGATGCCTTGCTCAACCATTGGCTGTACCCTGCTCTACCACGGGTAATGTCTTTGTTGACCACGGGCTGTGCCTCGCTCTACCATGGATGAGGGCTTGGTCAATTACAGGATATGCCTTGCCCTACCACTGGCGATCCCTTGCTTGACCACAGAGACAGCCCTCGGTCGACCATGGGCTGTGCCTCGCTCTACCATGGGTGATGCCTTGATCGACCAGGGGTTGTGCCTAGCTCTACCAGCAGCAATGGCTTGGTCGACCACAAAGACAGCCCTTGGTCGACCACAGGATGTGCCTCGCTCTACCTCAGGCGATGCAATGCTTGACCATCGGCTGTGCCTCACACTACCACAGGCGTTGGCTTGGTCGACCACAGTGATAGCCCTCAATTGACCACTGGCTGCACCTTGCTCTAGCACAAGCAATGCCTTGCTCGACCATGGGCTGTGTCTGGCCCTACCATGGGCGATGCCTTGGTCAACCACAGAGACAGTGCTCAGTTGACCATGGGCTGCACCTAGCCCAACCACAGGTGATGCCTTGCTCCACCATGGGCTGTGCCTTTCTCTACCATGAGCGATGGCTGGGTCAACCACAGAGACAGCCCTTTGTTGACCACGGGTTGTGAACTCGGTCACTGACGGGCAGTGCCTAGCTCTACCACGGGCTATGGCTTGCTCAAACATGGGCTGTGCCTCGCTCTAACACAAGCGATGCCTTGCTCGTCCACGGGCAGTGTCTCACTTTACCATGGGCATTGGCTTGGTCGACCATGTAGATAGTTGTCAGTCCACCACGGGCTGCACCTCGCTCTACCATGAGCGATGCCTTGCTCGACCACGGGCTGTGCCTTGTTCTACTCCAGGCAATGGCATGGTCAACCACAGAGACAGCCCTTGGTTGACCATGGAGACAGTCATCGGTCAACCATGGGCTGCACGTTGCTCGACCACGGGCTGTGTGTACCTCTACCAAGGGCAATGGCATGTTCGACCACGGGCTGTGCCTCGCTCTACCAGGGGCGATGCCTTGCTTGACCATGGCCTGTGCCTTGATCTAGCATGGGCAATGCCTTGCTTGACCACAGCTAGTGCGTTGCTCTACGCTGGGCCATGGCTTGGTTGACCACAGGCTATGCCTCGCTGTACCTCAGTCCACCACAGGCTGTTTGCTCGGTCTCTCACATGTAGTACCTGGCAGTACCTCTGACGATGCCTTACTTGACCATGGGTTGTGCCTTGCTCTACTAAGGGCGATGCCTTGCTCGACCATGGGCGATGCCTTGCTCTACCAAGGGCAATGCCATGTTTGACCACAGGCTGTGCCTTGCCCAACCATGGGTGATGCATTGCTTGATGACGGGTTGTGCCACACTTTACCAAGGGCGATGGCTTGGTCAACCACAGAGACAGCCTACAGTCGACCACAGGCAATGCCTTGCTCTGCCACGGCCAATTGGTCAACCATGGAGACAGCCCTCGGACGACCATGGGCTGTGACGTGCTCTACCACAGCTGATCACTTGGTCGACCACAGGCTATGCGTCGCTCAACCAGGAGCAATGCACTTGGTCACTCACAGACTGTGCCTTGCTCTACCACGTGTGATGCCTGGCTCTAACACGAGTGATGCCTTGCTCAGTCATGGGCTGTGCCTTACACTACCACAGGCAATGGCTTCGTCGACCAAAGGTTGTGCCTCGCTGTATCACAGGCGATGGCTTGCTCGACCATGGCTTGTGCCTTCTTCTACCACGGGAGTTGCCTTGCTGACCATGGGCTGTGCCTTACTATACCATGGGCAATGGCTTGCTCAACCATGGGTGATGCCTTCTTGACCATGGGCTGTGCCTTGCTCTACCACGGGCATTGGCTTGGTCGAGCACGGAGACAGCTCTCAGTCAGCCACAGGCTGTACACTTGGTCGCCCATAGGCAGTGCCCTCGGTCGTTCACAGGCAGTGCCTTGCTCTACCACGGGTGATAACTTGCTCTTCTGTGGGTGATGGCTCAAACGACCATGGGCTGTATGCTCAGTCTCTCACCAGCACTGGCTAGCTCTACCTTGGGTGATGCCTCACTCAACCATGGGCTGGGCCTTGCTCTACCACGGGCAATGCCTTGCTCAACCAACTGCAGTGCCTTTCTATACCAAGGGCAATGGCATGTTCAACCATGGGCTGTGCCTCACTCTACCACGGGTGATGCCTTGCTTGACCACGAGCTATGCCTTGCTGTACCTTGATCAACCACGGGCTGTACACTCGGTCTCTCACGGGCAGTGCCTGGTATTACCTCGGGCGATGCCTTGCTCAACCACGGGCTATGCCTTGCTTTTCTAAGGGCAATGGCATGTTTGACCACGGGCTATGCCTTGCCCAACCATGGGCGATGCCTTGCTTGACCATGGGCTGTGCCACGCTATACCAACAGCAGTGGCCTGGTCGACCAAGGCAACAGCCCCTGGTCGATCACGGGCGATGCCAAGATCAACCACGGGCGATGCCTTGTTCAACCATGACGACAACCCTTGATCAATCATGGGTTGATGCGTTGATCGACCATGGGGACAGCTCTTGGTCGACCACGGGCAGTGCCTTGGTCGAACAAGGGCAATGCGTTGGTCGACCACAGGCTATGCGTCATGCTACCATGGGCGATGCCTTGCTCGACCATGGGCTGTGCCTTGCCCAACCATGGGCGATGTCTTGCTCGACCATGGGCTGTGCCTTGCCCAACCATGGGCAATGCCTTGCTCGACCACCTTGTGCTACCAAGGGTGGTGCCTTGCTCTACCACAGGCTGGGCCTTGCTCATCCAAGGGCAATGGCATGTTTGACTATAGGCGATGCCTTGCTCAACCATGGGCTGTGCCATGCTATGCCAAGAGTGGTGGCTTGGTCGACCACAAAGACAGCCCTCGGTCCACCATGGGCAATGCCTTGGTCTGCCATGGGTGAGGGCTTGGTCAACTGTGAAGATAGACGTCGGGCAACCTCAGGCTGTGCCCTGCTCTACCATGGGCGTTGGCTTGGTTGACCACGGAGATAGCCCAAGGTCGCTCATGGGCTGTGCCTTGCTGTGCCATGGTTGACCATGGCAATAGCCCTTGGTCAATCATGGTCGATGCCTTGAGTGACCATGGGCTGTGCACTCGGTCGCTAATGGGTAGTGCCATGCTCTACCACGGGCGACACCTTGATTGTCCATGGCAACAGCATGGGGTCAACCATGGGCAATGCCTTGCTCTACCTCGGGCGATACCCCGCATGACCACAGGCTATGTGTTAGCCCCTTGATGCTCGGACACGAACATGGCTGCCAGGCAGACCCTCGATGGCATGGCAGCTAGGGAAAGGATCGAGGGAAGAATGCCAAAGGATCAGTGGGATATATATAGGGCAAGGGCCAGGCTATGCGGGAAGGAGCACTTCCACAATACTCGGTCAAGGGAAGGTGAGCTGGACTTCCCAACCTCCCGAAAGACCCGTTCAAGGCAAGCTGGCAAGCAACGGGCGCGCGGGTTCTCCCGAAGACTCGCTAGGGAAGTCGCTCGCGGTCGAGCGACGCTAATGTTCCATGCAACTGATCCAAGGCAAGGGCGCGGTGCCCACGACCGAACTAAGTGCGGGTGGCACTTAGGCAGACCCGGTATACTTCCGTCGGGAACGAGGGAGTCTCGGTCAAGGTGCTGACCGAGGACTGTGCTGGCAAGCAGTCAGCCTTATCCAACTGCAGTCCCTAAGAATAAGGGATAAGGGTGGTTATGGAAGCTGAGGTGTCCCCTAGAAACTAGGGACAGTGGTTGCCACCTGCAAGGATAAATAGCCCCCGGGTCTCAAGGTCGAGGGGAGCAACTGGAGAGAGTTAAGAGGAAACACTCCATCACAGAAGGTCGAGCAAAGGAAGCCCCGGCAACAGTGTGACCAGTTCCCCCAAAGCTAAGCGTGAACTCCTAGAGCGAAGTTCACCCGTCCAAGTGAGGAGTGCAAGTGCCGGAGCCACAAGGCATATACTTGGGCGTGACCGTGCAAGGTCGTGTAAGGGTTTTGCGTGTTCTTGTAATTCGAGTTTGTGAATACAAGTGAGATTTCCCTTACCTTGCATTGCTTGATCCCGATCTGTGATTGCTAAACCACGCCAAGTTATTTCGCTGTGCGTGTTTGGGTTGGCTGAGAGTGTACAGGACACTGCTCAGCACCATCGCAGGAACGGAAAAATTTGGGTGAGTTCCGACGCCTGTGACACTATGCCTTGCTCTTCCAAGGGCAAGGGCTTGTTTGACCACAGGCTATGCCTTGCCCAACCATGGGCGATACCTTGCTTGACCACAGGTTGTGCCATGCTTGACCAAGAGCGGTGGCTTGGTCAACCACAGAGACAACCCTCAGTCAACCATGGGCAATGCCTTGGTCTGCCACTGGCAATGGCTTGGTTGACCACAGAGACAACCCTCAGACGACCCCAGGCTGCACCTTGCTCTAGCATGGGCGATGCCCCACTTGATCAAGTGCTGTGCCTAGCTCTACCACAGGTGTTGCCTTGCTTGACGATTGGTTGTGCCTCGCTATACCATGGGCAATGGCTTGCTTGACTGCAGGCTGTGCCTCACTCTACCACGGGTGATGCCTTGCTCGACCATGGGCTGTGCCTTGCTCTACCATGGGCGCTGGCTTGAACGACCACAGAAACAGCCCTCGGTCGACCAGGATCTATGCACTCGGTCGGCCACGGGTTGTCCGCTCGGCCGCTCACAGGCAGTGCCTTGCTCTACCACAGGCTTTGCTTCACTCTACCATGGGCGATACCTCGCTTGACCACATGCTGTGCCTTGCCCTATCACAAGTGATGGCTTGGTTGACCATGGAGACAGGCCTTGTTGACCCCGAACTATGCACTTGGTCACTCATGGGCAGTGCCTTGCTCTACCACAGGTGATGCCTTGCTCGCCCACTGGCTGTGCCTTGCTCTACCATGGGCAGTGCCCTGCTCCACTGCAAGCGATGGCTTGGTCGAACACAGAGACAGCCCTCGGTTGACCACGGGCTGTTTGCTTGGTCACACAATGGCAGTGCTTTGCTCCACCATGGGCAATGCCTTCCTTGACCACGGTGATAGCCCTCCATCGATCACGGGCAATGCTTGATCGACCAAAGGCTATGCACTCAGTGGCTAATGAGCAGTGCCTTGCTTTACCATGGGCATTGCCTTCCTCGACCACCACAAGAGCCCTTGAATGATCAAGGGTAGGTGTGTTGATCGACCATGGCAACAGCTGTTGGCTGGCCACGGGCATTGCCTTGGTCCACCACAGGCAATGCCTTGGTCGACCATGGGCCGTGCGTTGGACTACAATGGTTGATGCCTTGCTCAACCACAGGCTGTGCCTTGCCGCACCACGGGCGATCCCTTGCTCGACCACGGGCTGTGCTTTGCTCTACCACAGGTGATGGCTTGGTTGACCACGGAGACAGCCCTTGGTTGACTATGGGCTGTGTGCTTGGTAGCTCACGGGCATTGCCTGGCTCTTCCTTGGGTGATGCCTTGCTTGACCACATGCTGTGCCTTGCTCTACCGCAGGCAATGCCTTACCTGACCACGGGTGGTGCCTGGCTCTACCAAGGGCAACAGCATGTCTCACCACAGACTGTGGCTCGCCCTACCTTGGGCAATGCCTTGTGCAACCACTGGCTGTGCCTTGCTCCACCACGGGCAATGGCTTGGTCGACCACAAAAACAACCCTCGGTCGACCACAGGCTGTGCACTTGGTCTCTCATGGGCAGTGCCTGGCTCTACCTAGGGCGATGCTTTGCATGACAATGGGATGTGCCTTGCTCTACCATGGGCAATGCCTTGCTTGACCATGGGCTGTGCCTTGCTCTACCAAGGGCAATGTCATGTTCGACCATGGGTTGCGCCTCGCTCTACCACAGGCAATGCCTTACTTGACCATGGGCTGTGCCTTGTTCTAGCATGGACGATGCCTTGCTTGACCACAGCCTATACCTTGTTCTACCATGAGCCTCAGCTTGGTCAACCACTGGTTGTATGTTTGGTTTCTCTTGGGCAGTCCCAGGTTGTAATCCTCGACCACAGGCTGTGCCTTGATCTACAAGGGCCATGGCATGTTTGACCTCAAGCTGTGCCTTGCCCAACCATGGGCGATGCCTTGCTCATCCACTGGCATTGCCATGCTCTACCAAGGGCGATGGCTTGGCCGACCACAGAGACAGCCCTTGATAAGCCATGGAGATAGTCCACGATTGACCACGGGCTGTGCCTTGCTCTACCACGGTCGATGCCTTGGTTGACCATGGGCTGTGCACTCTGTCTCTCATGGGCAATGCCTTGCTCTACCATGGTCGATGCCTTGGTTGACCACGGGCTGTGCACTTTGTCACTCATGGGTAGTGCCTTGCACTAGCACGGCTGATGCCTTGCTCAACCACAGGCTGTGCCTCGCTCTACCACAGGTGATGGCTTGATCCACCACGGGTGATGGCTTGGTTGACCTTGGAAACAGTCCTCGATCAACTTTGGGCTGTGCGCTCAGTCACAGAAGGGCAGTGCCTTGCTCCACCACGGGCGATGCCTTGCTCCACCACGGCGATATCCCTTGGTCGATCCTGGGTTGACTCGTTAATTGACCACAGCGATAGCTCTTCATCGACCATGGGCTGTGCCTCGCTCCACCACGAGCGATGCCTTGCTCCACCACTAGCGATGCCTTGCACAACCATGGGCAGAACCTTGCTCTACCACGGGCAATGGCTTGGTCAACCATGGAGACAGCCCTTGGTTGACCATGGGCTGTGACCTCAGTAGCTCACAGGCAGTGCCTAGCTCTACCTCGGACGATGCCTTGCTCAACCATGGACAGTGCCTTGCTCGACCATGGGCTGTGCCAAGCTCTACCATGGGCAAAGGCATGTTCGACCATGGGCTGTGCCTCGCTCTACCACAGGAGATTGCTTGGTCGACCATGGGGATAGCCCTCAGTTGACCAAGGGCTGTGTGTTTGGTAGCTCACGGGTAGTGCCTTGTTCCACCGTGGGGGATGCCTTGCTTGACCACAGGCTGTGCCTTGCTCTACCAAGGGCAATGGCAAGTTCGACCATGGGCTGTGCCTCACACTACCATGGGTGATGCCTCACTCGACCACATGTTGTGCCTTGCCCTAGCACAGGCGATGCCTTGCTTGACCAAGGCCAGTGCCTTGCTCTACCCCGGGCCATGGCTTGGTCAACCACAGGCTATGCCTCGCTGTACCTTGGTTGACCATGGGCTGTTCGCTCGGCCTCTCATCACAGAGCTAGGCAGTACATTGGGCAATACCTTGCTCAACCACGGGCTGTGCCTTGCTATGCCAAGAGCAGTGGCTTGGTCGACCACAAAGACAGCCCTCGGTCCACCATGGAAAATGCCTTGGTCTGCCACGGGTGAAGGCTTGGTCAACCATGAACATAGACGTTGGGCAACCTCGGGCTGTGCCCTGCTCTACCATGGGCGTTGGCTAGGTCAACCACGGAGATAGCCCCAGGTCGCTCATGGGCAGTGCCTTGCTCTGCCATGGTCGACCACAGTGATAGCCCTTGGTCAATCATGGTCGATGCCTTGATCAACCACGGGCTGTGCACTCGGTTGCTAAGGGGTGCCATGCTCTACCACGGGTGACACCTTGATCGCCCGTGGGGACAGCATAGCGTCAACCACGGGCAGTGCCTTGCTCTACCTCGGGCAATACCCCACATGACCATGGGCTATGCCTTGCTCTTCCAAGGGCAAGGGCTTGTTTGACCACAGGCTATGCCTTTCCCAACCATGGGTGATGCCTTGCTCAACCACAGGTTGTGCCATGCTTGACCAAGAGTGGTGGCTTGGTCGACCACAGAGACAACCCTCGGTCAACCATGGGCAATGCCTTAGTCTGCCACTGGCGATGGCTTGGTTGACCACAGAGACAACCCTCAGATGGCCCCAGGCTGTGCCTTTCTCTAGCACAGGCGATGCCCCACTTGATCACGTGCTGTGCCTAGCTCTACCACAAGTGTTGCCTTGCTTGACAATGGGTTGTGCCTTGCTATACCATGGGCAATGGCTTGCTCAACTGCACGCTGTGCCTTGCTCGACCATGGGCTGTGCCTTGCTCTACCACAGGCGATGGCTTGGATGACCACAGAAACAGCCCTCGGTCAACCAGGATCTATGCACTCGGTCAGCCACGGGTTGTCTGCTCAGCCGCTCACAGGCAGTGCCTTGCTCTACCATGGGCAATGCCTTGCTTGACCAGAGGCTGTGACTTGCTCTTCTGCGGTTGAGGGCTCAAATGACCACGGGCTATATGCTAGGTCTCTCACAGGCACTGCCTGGCTCTACCTAGGGCGATGCCTTGGTTGAGCATGGGCTGGGCCTTGCTCTACCATGAGCGATGCCTTGCTTGACCACCCATTGTGCCTTTCTAGGCCAAGGGCAATACCATGCTTGACCAGGGGCTGCGACTTGCCCAACCAGGGGTGATGCCTTGCTCGATGACTGGTTGTGCCTTGCCCAACCAAGGGCGATGCCTTTGTTGACCATGGGCTGTGCCTTGCTCTACCATGGCCAATGGCTTGGTCGACCAAAGAGATAGCCCTTGGTCGAACACAGAAGATGCCTTGCTCGACCATAGGCTGTGCCTTTGTTACGCTATAAGGATGCAAATGTAACAAAACAAAAGAATGAGGGGTCCGCTAGGGAATAATGGGGAGTGAGATTGTTGGGCGTAACAGAATAGCAACTGAGTACAGTTGGGACTAACAGAACAGCAACTGAGTTCTGGTATAAATCATCCTGTAACACAACAATACAAACTGTCAGAAAAGAATAAGAAATAAGTACAGTCCAATTCTATCCTCAACTCTCCGTTTCCTTGATTCCGGCCCCCAAATCGATAGCCAATAGGCTAACAATTGGTATCAGAGCTCAGCCCTTCCTCGGCCTGTGGCAGCAATGACAGAAACATGAGCGGCACAGGAGAATCAGAAGTTGGAGGCTCTGCTACGAGAACGGGACCAGGGATTGGAAGAAATGCAAGCCAGGTTCGAGAAGATGGAAAAATGATTTGACAAAGTGCTGAGTCTCCTCTGAAACCCAGGACCGCAACATGGGGCGTCTCTCCGACATGGCTCAGGAGAAGGGAATGGCCCAGGACTGCATCAAGGTAACGCGGGGGACTCGTATGCTCTCATGACCAGGATGGGAAGGGTGGAAATCCCACGGTTTGACGGGGCCAATTTTGATGATTGGCTATATAGGTGCCAACAGTTCTTTGAGTTCAATGCAACACCCGATTCCGCAAAAATCCGGGTTGTGGCTATACATTTGGAAAGTCGTGCCCTGCAGTGGCACCAGCTGTGGCTGAAAACTAAAGGAACCATTAGGGCCACAGCTATCTGGGACGACTATGTGGCAGCCTTGACTGCTCGCTTCAGCTCGAGAGGTTACAAGGACCCATGGGGCAACCTGAAGAATCTAATCCAGGCAGGTACATTGTCTGACTATGTTGATGCATTTGATGGTTTACTTAACAAGGTGGAAGTGGCAGAGGAAGTCGAGGTGTGCCTATTCTTGAGAGGGCTCAAGGATGAAATCCAACACAACGTGAGGATGCTCTGACCACCAACGATTAATGAAGCTTACCAACTGGCCAGGCTGCAGGAAGCAAATTATCACGCAATAGGACATTTGCAGAATAGCCTGGGGTCCTCCTTGAGGGCTAGATTGATAGGGTCACCGGGCTAGAAGGGGCCACCCCCCCCCACCGGCGAGCACGGCAAGCTCCAACCAAAGAAGAGGAGTAGGAGCCAAGTCTTCAAAAACTCTGTCTAATGCAGAATATGAGGATCAAAGGAAACGGGGCCTCCGTTTTTGGTGCGATGAAAAATTTTCCCCAGGACACAAATGTGCCAAGAAACAGGCATTCTTAATTTGGGTGGATGACAGTGATGGGGACGACAACAATGATGAGGAAAAGGAACCAGAGATATCTATTCATGCATTAGATGGCAGCCCATGCTATAGAACTATGCAAGTGACCGGGTTTGTGGGGCGGAAACCCTTGCAGATCCTCATTGACTCGGGTAGCACACACAATTTCCTCAATGAAGAGCTCGTGAAGAGACTTGACTGCCATCTGGATACTGTCCCACCCCTAACCATAATGGCGGCTAATGGAGGTCAGTTAACTTGTAACTTCATCTGCCAAAATTTTAAATGGCACATGCAGGGCAAGTCTTACACGTCGGATGTCCTGCTGGTTCAACTTGGGAGCTACGACATGATTCTTGGCATACAGTGGCTCACGACACTGGGGGACATCACCTGGAACTTTGGTAAGCTCCGAATGCAATTCTGGAGCCAAGGCATTGAGCATACTATCTTGGGCCATTCCAGGCAGAAGCTGAGATTAATGGGGCCAAAAGGGATAGTATAGTTGCTCGGAAAATCTAAGCAACTCGCTGTCCTACACCTATATCTCTTAGAAGGTGCAGCAAAACTACAGGGCACCACCGGTAGCTGGGACCAGGAGAGGAGGCAGCAGCAGCAGTTGCCCCCATTCTCACCCAATTTGAGGACATCTTTAGGGAGCCTCAGCAGCTGCCCCCTCGGAGGAGCCACGATCATAGGATTCCCCTTAAAGCTGGGGCCTCTCCGGTCAACATTTGACCCTATTGGTACCCGTCAGCCCAGAAGGATATCATTGAGCTGATGGTCCAGAAAATGCTGCTCTCAAGGATCATACACCACAGCAGCAGCCCGTATGCTTCACCAGTAATGTTGGTAAAGAAAAAAGACGGATCATGGTGGCTATGCATTGACTACCGCTGTCTGAATGATCGAACTATTAACGATAAATTCCCCATCCCCATCATTGAAGACCTCCTAGATGAGTTGCATGGCTCCACGGTCTATTCGAAACTTGATTTACGGGCAGGATACCACCAGATTAGAATGCAGGAGGAGGATGTGCACAAAACGGCATTCCAAACCTATGAAGGCCATTATGAGTTCTTGGTGATGCCATTTGGGCTCACAAACGCCCCAGCCACCTTCCAAAGCTTAATGAACTCCATCTTCCGGCCCTTCCTTCGTAAGTTCATTCTTGTATTTTTCGATGACATTTTGATTTACAGTCGGAATATTGTACAGCACAGGGCACATCTCCGAACAACATTTGAATTGTTAAGGAAGCACCAGCTCTTTGCCAAGCGATCCAAGTGCACATTCAGGGTCAGCCAAGTCAAGTACCTGGGGCATTTTGTGTTTGCACAGGGAGTAACCACTGATCTGAGGAAAGTGCAGGCCGTGCGAGACTAGCCCATCCCATGGACGATCAAGCAGCTTAGGGGATTCCTCGGCCTAACTGGATATTATTGGCGTTTCGTCCGAAACTATGGTTCCATCAGTAGACCCCTGACAGAACTCTTAAGGAAAGACTCCTTTGAATGGTCCCTGGCAGCTACAAAAGCCTTTGAAAGGCTCAAGGACGCCCAAGTCTCAGCTCCAGTATTAGCTCTACCAGATTTCTCACCGCCCTTTGAGGTCAAAACAGATGCCTCGGGGCAAGGCATGGGAGCTGTTCTGTCACAAGGAGGCCACCCCATCACATACATCAGTCAGCCTTTTGCCAATTCGCATAAGCACTTGTCAGCCTGCGAAAAAGAGCTCTTGGCAGTACTCTTGGCGATAAAGAAATGGGGGCATTATTTGAAGGCCCAACCTTTTGTCATCTGCACAAACCATCAAAGCCTTAAGCATTTGCTGGAACAACGGCTTAGCACTCCTTTGCAACATGCCTGGCTGACCAAATTGCTAGGTTATGACTACATGATCCAGTACAGGAAGGGCAAAGATAATGTTGCAGCAGATGCTTTGTCAAGAGTGATGGGCAGCAACCTACATCTACTAGCCATCTCTACTGTCCAGACCGATCTCTACGATAAGATTAGGGACAGTTGGACTATGGACCCATTGCTGCAGCGCCTTATCCAACAGCTTGAGCAAGGAGCTGAGCACTCCTGCCAATTAACTTGGCAAAATGGACAACTGCGCAAACAAGGCCGGCCAATTGTAGGGGCGGACCCAGAGTTACGAAAACTCATCATTCAGCTTTACCATGACACCCCAACTGGGGGGCACTTCGGTGTGCATGCTACCCTACAACAAGTTCGATCCAACTTCTACTGGAAGGGGTTGCAAAAACAAGTCCAGACGCATGTTCGCGAGTGTGATGTATGCCTCCATCATAAAATGGAAACAGCAGCCCCGACTGGCCTTCTGCAGCCATTACCTATACCAAGCCACGTCTTTGGCGAGATCAGCATGGATTTTATCAATGGCCTACCTAAGTTAGAAGGCAAGGACTCCATTTTGGTGGTGGTCAACCGCCTAACCAAATACAGCCACTTCATGGGACTATGCCATCCATACTCTGCTGCACAGGTGGCAAGGGTTTTCATGGACAACGTCTACAAACTTCATGGTAGTCCCCGTAGCATTCTTAGCAACCGCGACCCCCTATTCCTCAGCTCCTTCTGGCAGGAGCCCTTTCGCCTCCAAGGGACTTCTCTGAAGATGTCCTCTGCCTATCATCCTCAAACAGATGGCCAAACAGAAGTTGTTAATCGTTGTCTAGAATGCTACCTACGATGTACCGCCAGCCAATATCTGACGTGCTGGCATAGCTGGTTGTCAACAGCAGAATGGTGGTACAACACATCGTATCACACATCCATATGTTGCACTCCCTTCGAAGACCTCTATGGGGAGCACCCCCCCCGGTTACACGTCCCTTATGTCCCCAGGGACTCCTCCATTGACGCTGTTGACAGACGGCTCTTGGAACGGGAAGCTTTCATCACTAACTTGCAGCATCAGCTGCAACGTGCCCAAAACCGGATGAAAACTCAAGCTGACAAGTGACGAACAGATAGGACCTTCACTGAGGGCAGTTGGGTGTACCTCAAATTACAAAACTACCACCAGCACTCCATCCATGCCCGGCGGTACCCCAAGTTGGCAGCTAGATACTACGGACCATTCCTTATCATTGAATGGGTTGGGCCAGTTGCCCACAAACTTGCCTTACCAGCTGCCGCAAAGATCCACCCCATCTTCCATGTTTCACTATTAAAAGGAGCCCCGAAGCCCCCTCAACAGGTTACACCCATTCCAGTACACCTCACCACGGAGGAGTGCCCGGTTCCACCAGCCATTCTTGACAAAAGGCTCGTAAAACGTGGCAAGGTGGCTGCGACCCAAGTCCTTACCCATTGGTTGAACTCCTCACTAGAAGATGCCTTCTAGGAGTATCTCCACGATCTGCAACTTCACTTCCCTGACATCAACCTTAGGGACAAGGTTCCCTAAGTAGGAGGGTGGTGTTACACTATAAGGATGCAAATGTAACAAAACAAAAGAATGAGGGGTCCACTAGGGAATAATGGGAGTGAGACGGTTGGGATTGTTGGGCGTAAAGAACTGCAACTGAGTACAGTTGGGACTAACAAAACAGCAACTGAGTTCTGGTATAAATCATCCTGTAACACAACAATACAAACTGTCAGAAAAGAATAAGAAATAAGTATAGTCCAATTCTATCCTCAACTCTCCATTTCCTTGATTCCAGCCCCCCAAATGATAGCCAATAGGCTAACAGCCTTCCTTGGTTGACCAAGGCCAATGGCTTGGTCAACCATGGAGACAACCCTCAGTTCAACCATGGGCAATGCCTTGCTCTGCCATGGGTGATGGCTAAGTCGACCATGGAGATAGCCCTTGGTAAACCGTGGGCTGTGGCTTGCTCGACCATGGGTGATGGCTTGGTTGACCATGGAGACAACCCTTGGTTGACCACAAGCTGTGTGCTCAGTTGCTCACAGGCAGTGCCTTGCTCTAAAATGGTCGACCATAGCAACAGCCCTTGGTAGATCACGATTGATGCCTTGATAGAGCATGGGCAGTGCACACGATCGCTCACAGGCAGTCCCTTGCTCTGCCATGGGCGATGCCTTGGTTGACCATAGGCAGTGCCTTGCTCTACCATAGGAGATGGCTTGGTCGACCACGGAGACAGCCCTCGGTTGACCATGGGCTATGCACTCGGTAGCTCACAAGCATTGCCAGGCTCTACCTCGGCGATGCCTTGCTCGACCATGGGCTGTGCCTTGCTCTACCATGGGCGATGCCTTGCTCATCAACAGGTTGTGCTAGGCTCTACCAAGGGCAAAGGCATGTTCGACCATGGGCCATGCATTGCTCTACAACAGGTGATGGCTTGGTCAACCACAGAGACAGCCCTCAGTCCACCACGGGCAATGCCTTGGTCTGCCACAGGCAATGCCTTGCTCATGCACGGGCTGTGCCATGCTATACCAAGAGCGGTGGCTTGGTCGACCACAGAGACAGCCCTCAGTCGACCACGGGCAATGCCTTGGTCTACCACAGGCAATGGCTTGGTCGACCACGGAGATAGAACTTAGATGACCACGGGCTGTGCCTTCCTCTACCAAGGGCATTGGCTTGGTCAACCACAGAGATAGCCCTCAATCGACCATGGGCTGTACCTTGCTCTACCATGGGCAATGGCTTGGTCCACCATGGAGACAGCCCTCTGTTGATCACGGCCTGTGCGCTCAGTCACTTACTGGCAGTGCCTTGTTCCACCATGGTCGATGCCTTGGTCGACCATGGCAACAGCCCTTGGTCGATCATGGTCGATGCCTTGATCAACCACGGGCTGTGCACTTGGTCACTCACAGGCTATGCCATACTCTACCATGGGTGATGCCTTGATCAGCCATGGCGACAGTGCTTGGTCTACCGTGGGCAGTGCCTTGCTTTACCATGGGCAATGCCCCACTTGACCACGCACTATGGCTGGCTCTCCCATGGTTGTTGCATTGCACAACAATGGGCTGTGCCTCACTGTACCACGGGCAATGGCTTGGTCGACCACGGGCTGTGCCTCACTCTACAACGGGTAGTGCCTTGCTCACCACTGGCTGTGCCATGCTCTGCCATGGGTGATGCCTTTTTCGACCACGGGTGGTGCCTTGCTCATCCACAGTTGATGCCTTGCTCGACCAGGGGCTGTGCCTTGCTCTACCAAGGACAATGCCTTGCTCAACCATGGGCTGTGCCTTGCCCAACCACAGGCGATGCTTTGCTCAACTATGGGCTGTGGATTGCTCTACGAAGGGTGATGGAGTGGTGGACCTTGGAGACAGCCCTCGGTTCAACCACAGGAAATGCCTTGATCTGCCATGGGTGATGGCTTCGTTGCCGATGGAGACAGCCCTTGGTCGACCGCGGGCTGTGGCTTGCTCTTCCACGGGCAATGGCCTGGTCGACCAGGGAGATAGCCCTCGGTGGAACATGGGCTGTGCCCTCTGTTGCTTATGGGCAGTGCCTTGCTCACCCATCATCGATGCCTTGGTCGACCATGGCAACAGCCCTTGGTCGATCATGGGTGTTGCTTTCCTCTACCATGGTCGATGTCTTGGTCGACCACGGGCAGTGCCATGCTCAACCACAGGCAATGCCCTGCTCGACCACGGGCTGTGCCTGGCTCTACCATGGGTGTTGCCATGCATGACCACGGGCAGTCCCTTCCTGTACCACAGACAATGGCTTGGTCGACCACAGGCTGTGCCTCACTCTACCAAGTGCGATGCCTTGCTCGACCAAGGGCTGTGCCTTGCCCTACCACGGGCAATGGCTTTGACAACCATGGAGACAGCCCTCGGTTGACTAGGTGCAATGCAATTAGTTGCTCATGGGCCATGCCTTGCTCTACCCCGCATGATGCCTTGCTCAATCACAGGCTTTGCCTTAGTCTGGCATGAGCAATGGCTTGGTCCTCCAAAGGTTGTGACTTGCTCTACCATGGGCGTTGCCTTGCTTGACCACGGGCTGTACCTTGTTGTACCACGGGCAGCGGCTTGCTCGACCATGGGCAGTGCCTCTCTCATCCACGGGCAATGCCTTCTCGACCATGGGCTGTGCCTTCCTCTACCACAGGCGATGTCTTGGTGGACCACATAGACAGCCCTTGGTCAGCCATGGGCTGTGTGCTCAGTCGCTCAGGGGCAGTGCCTTCCTCTTCCATGGGTAATGCCTTGTTCCACCATGGGCTGTGCCTTGCTCTACCACAGGCAATGCCTTGCTTGACCATGAGTGATGCCTTCTCGACTGACCCTAGGTTGCACCTGGCTCCACCGCAGGTGATGCCTTCTTGACCACAGGCTGTGCATCTCTCTTCCATGGGCGATGCCTTGCGTGACCATGGGTAGTGCCTGGCTATATCTTGGGCAACTCCTTGCTCAACCACGGGCTATGCGTCACTCAACCATGGGCGATGGCTTGGTTGACCTTGGAGACAGCCCTTGGTCGACCAGGTGCTGTGCACTCGGTCGCTCATGGACCATGCCTTGCTCTACCATGTGCATTGCCTTGCTCGACCACAGGCAATGGCTTGGTCTTGGGCGACTCCTTCCTCGACCACAGGCTATGCATCGCTCTACCATGGGCAATGGCTTGGTCTACCTCGGAGACAGCCCTTGGTCGACCAGGAACTGTTCACTTGGTCGCTTATTGGCCATGCCTTGCTGTACCACGTGTGATGCCTTGCTCAACCAAAGGTTGTGCCATGCTGTATCACGGGCGATGGCTTGCTTGACTATGGCCTGTGCCTTGCTCTACCATGGGCATTGCCTTGCTCAACCACAGGCAATGGCTTGGTCTTGGGCGACTCCTTCCTTGACCACAGGCTATGCATCGCTCTACCATGGGCAATGGCTTGGTCTACCTCAGAGACAGCCCTTGGTCGACCAGGAGCTGTTCACTTGGTCGCTTGTTGGCCGTGCCTTGCTCTACCATGTGTGATGCCTTGCTTGACCACGAGCAATGGCTTGGTCAACCAAAGGTTGTGCCATGCTGTATCACAGGCGATGGCTTGCTTGACTATGGCCTGTGCCTTACTCTACCATGGGTGTTGCCTTGCTCTACCATGGGCATTGCCTTGCTGTACCATGGGTGATGCCTTGCTCAACCATGGGCTGTGCCTTGCTCTTCCATGGGCGATGGCTCAGATGACCACTAGCTGTACGCTCAGTCTCTCATGGGCAGTGCCTGGCTCTACCTCAGCTGATGCCTTTCTCGACCATGGGTTGGGCCTTGCTCTACCACAGGCGATGCCTTGCTCAACCATGGGCTGTGCCTTCCTGAGCCAAGGGTGATGCCTTGCCTGGCCATGGGCTGTGCCTTGCTCTACCAAGGGTGATGGCTTGGTCGACCACAGAGACAGCCTTTGGTTGACAAAGGGCGATGCCATGCTCAACCAAGGGCTGTGCCTTGCCCAAGCAAGGGTGATGCCTTGCCTGACCACGGGCTGTGCCTTGCTCTACCAAGGGTGATGGTTTGGTCGACCACGGAGACAGCCCTCAGTCAATGATGGGTGATGCCAGCTTGACAAAGGGCTGTGCCTTGCCCAACCATGGGCGATGCCTTGCTTGACCATGAGCTGTGGCTTGCTCTTCCAGGGGCGATGACTTGGTCAACCACAGACACAGCCCTCGGTTGACCACAGGCTGTGGCTTGCTCTACCATGGGTGATGCCCTCATTGACCACAGGCTGTGCACTCGGTTGCTCACAGGCAGTGCCTTGCGCTTCCATGGGCAATGTCTTCCTCGACCACGATGACAACCCTTGGTCAATCATGAGTCGGCACATTGATCGACCATGGCAAGAGCTCTTGGTTGACCATGGGCAATGCCTTGGTCCACCACAGGCAATGCCTTGCTCAGCCACGGGCAGTGTCTTTCCCTACCACAGGCGATGCCTTGCTCGACGATGGGCTGTGCCTCGCTCTACCACGGGTGATGGCTTGGTCAACCATGGAGACAGCCCTCGGTTGACTACAGACTGTGAGCTTGGTGGCTCATGGGCAGTGCCTGGCTCTTCCTCAGCCGATGCCTTGCTTGAGCATGGGCTGTGCCTTGCTCAACCATGGGCGATGGCTTGGTCAACCACAGAGACAACCCTCGGTCATCCATGGGCTGTGCACTCAGTCTCTCGTGGGCAGTGCCTGTCTCTAACTCAGATGCTGCCTTGCTCGACCACAGGCTGTGCCTTGCTCTACCAAGGGCAATAGCATGTTCAACCACAGGTTGTGCCTTGCTCTACATGGGTAATGCCTTACTTGACCATGGGCTGTGCCTTGCCCTAGCATGGGCAATGTCTTGCTTGACCACGGCCTATGCCTTGCTCTACCATGGGCCATGGGTTGGTCGACCACGTGCTATGCCTTGGTGTTCCTCGATCGACCACGGGCTATACACTCGGTCTCTCTCGGGCAGTGCTTGGCTGTACCTCGGGCAGTGCCTTCCTCGACCATGGGCCATGTGTTGCTCTACCAAGGATCATGGCATGTTCGACCATGGTCTGTGCCTTGCCCAACCATGGTCAATGCCTCACTCTACCATAGGCTGGGCCTTTCTCTACCACAGGCAATGGCTTGGTTGACATAGAGGTCGCTCACAGGCAGTGCCTTGCTCTAGCACAGGCGATACGTTGCTCAACTACAGGCTATGCCTTGTGCTACCACGAGCGATGGTTTGGTTAACCACCAACTGTGCACTTGGTTGCTGACGAGCAGTGCCTGGCTCTACCACAGGCGATGCCTTGCTCAACCACAGGCTGTGCCTCGCTCGACCATGGGCAGTGCCTTGCTCCCCCATGGGCGATGGCTTGGTCGACCGTGGAGACAGCCCTCGATCAACCATGGGCTGTGCTCATGGTTGCACAAGGGCAGTGCCTTGCTTGACCACAGCAACAGCCCTTCATCAATCACAGGTGATGCCCTCATCGACCATAGGCTGTGCACTTGGTCACTCACAGGTAGTGCCTTGCACTTCCACGGGCAATGCCTTCCTTGACCATGACGACAACCCTTGGTCGATCATCGGTCGACCATGGGCAGTGCCTTGGTCCACCACAGTCATTGCCTTGCTCAACCACAGGCTGTGCCTTGCCCTACCACAGGCAATGCCTTGCTCGATGATGGGCTGTGCCTCGCTGTAACATGGGCAATGGGTTGGTCAACACGGAGGCAGCCCTTGGTTGACTATGGGCTGTGCACTTGGTGGCTCATGGGCAGTTCCTGGCTCTTTCTTGGCCAATGCCTTGCTTGAGCATGGGCTGTGCCTTGCTCAACCATGGGCAATGGCTTGGTCAACCACAGAGACAACCCTTGATCGTCCATGGGCTGTGCACTCAGTCTCTTGTGGGCAGTGCTTGTCTCTACCTCAGGCAATGCCTTGCTCTACCACGGGTTGTGCCTTGCTCTACCAAGGGCAATAGCATGTTCAACCACAGGTTGTGCCTCGCTCTACCATGGGGCAATGCCTTACTTGGCCACGGGCTATGCCTTGCCCTAGCATGGGTGATGCCTTGCTTGACCACAGCCTGTGCCTAGCTCTACCCCAGGCAATGGATTGGTTGACCATGGGCTGTGTCTTGCTCTACGAGGGGTGTTGGCTTGGTTGACCATAGCGATAGCCCTCAATCAGCCACCAGCTGTGCACTCGGTCACTCACGGGCAGTGCCTTGCTCTACCATGGGCAATACCATGTTTGACCACAGGTCGTGCCTCGCTCTACCACAGCAAAGGCTTACTTGACCACGGGCTATGCCTTGCCCTAGCACGGGTGATGCCTTGCTTCACCACAGGCCATGGGTTGGTCAACCACGGGCTGCACCTTGCTTTACCCCAGGCAATGGCTTGGTTGACCACAGGCTGTGTCTTGCTCTACGACGCACAATGGCTTGGTTGACCACAGAGATAGCCCTCGATCAGCCACCAGCTGTGCGCTCGGTTGCTCATGGGCAGTGCCTTGCTCTGCCATGGGTGATGCCTTGCACGACCACAGGCTGTGCCTTGCTCTACCAAGGGCAATACCATGTTTGATCACAGGTTGTGCCTCACTCTACCACTGGCAATGCCTTACTTGAGCATGGGCTATGCCTTGCCCTAGCATGGGCGATGCCTTGTTTCACCATGGCCTGTGCCTTGCTCTACCACGGGCCATGGGTTGGTCGACCATGGGCCGCACCTTGCTTTACCCCGGGCAATGGCTTGGTTGATCCCGTGCTGTGTCTTGCTCTACAACAAGCGATGGCTTGGTCAACCACAGAGATAGCCCTCGGTCAGCCACCAGCTGTGTTCTTGGTCGCTCATGGGCAGTGCCTTGCTCTGCCATGGGCGATGCCTTGCACGACCACAGGCTGTGCCTTGCTCTACCATGGGCAATGGCTTCTTCCCCCACGGCTGCACCTCTAGGTCAACCACAGGCAGTGCCTTGGTCAACCAAGGGCAATGCCTTGTTCAACCACGGGTTGTGCATCACTCTACCACGAGTGATGACTTGCTTGACCACGGGTTGTGCCTTGCCCAACCACAGGCATTGCCTTGCTTGACCACGGGCTGGGCCTTGCTCTACCATGGGCGATGGCTTGGTGGACCAAGGAGACAACCATCAGTTGACCATGGGCTGTGTGCTTGGTAGCTCACAGGCAACGCCTGGCTGCTACGTGGGCGATGGCCTGGTCGACTGCGGAGACAGCCCTCATTTGCTCATGGGCAGTGCCTTGCTCTACCACGGGCGATGCCTTGCTCGACCATAGGCTATGCCTAGCTCTACCATGGGCAATGGCTTGTTCCACCAAGGCAGTGCCTTGCCCTACCATGGGCGATGCCATGCTTGACCATGGGCATTGGCTTGTTTGAACACAGGGATAGCCCTTGGTCAACCACAGGCTATATGCACGGTCTCTAATGGGCAGTGCCTGGGTCTACCTTGGGCGATGCCCTGCTTGACCACAAGCTGGGCCTTGCTCAGCATGGGCTATGCCTTGCAAAACTAAGGGCCATGACATATTTGACCATGGGCTGTGGATTGCTCTACAACGTGCGATGCCATGCTCAACCATGAGCTGCACCTTTCCCAACCACAGGCGATGCCTTGGTCGACCATGGAGACAGCCCTCAGTTGACCACGGGTGACACCTTGTTTGACCACGGGTTGTGCCTTGCCCAACCATGGGCGTTACCTAGCTCCACCATGGGTTGTGCCTTGCTCTATGAAGGGCGATGGCTTGGTCGACCATGGAGACTGCTCTTGGTCAAGCACAGGCTGTGTCTTGCTCTCCCACGGGCATTGGCTTCGTCGACCATGGAACCTGCCTTCAGTCAACGACAGGCTATGTGCTTGGTTGTGCATGGGCAGTTCCTTGCTCTCCCACGGTTGATGCCTTGGTCAACCATGGCAACAGCCCTTGGTCAATCATGGTCGATGTGTAGATCGACCACGGGCTGTGCACACAGTGGCTCACGGGCAGTGCCCTGCTCTGCCACGGGCGATCCCTTTCTCAACGGTGGCTACAGCTCTTGTTTGGTCATTGGGCGACACCTTGATCGACCACAGGGACAGCTCTTGGTCGACTATGGGCAGTGCCATGCTCTACCACGGGTGATGCCGTGCTTGACCACAAGCTGTGCCTGGCTCTACCATGGGTGTTGCCATGCTTGGCCACGGGTTGTCCCTTGTTGTACCACAGCAATGGCTTCGCATGTGCCTCGCACTACCACGGGGGATGCCTTGCTCTACCATGGGCGATGTCTTGGTCAACCACAGAGGTAGCCTTTGGTCAACCATGAGCTGTGCCTTGCTCTACCACGGGCCATGCCTTACTTGACCACAAGATGTGCCAGGCTCTACCACGGGTGATGGCTTGTTCAACAACAAGCGGTAGCTCAACCTGTTAGTATTAATGCCCTAAGTCCAATCGCATATGATGTAATTGGAGTTATTTTACATTCATAAAATATAATTGAGGCATTTTATTCATCATGTGCTGCATATTTTGATGAAACCCATAAATTAGGATAATGGTTTTAGGGTCATGATGAGATCATGCCAGTGAGACCTAAGATCTCGAAAGTCCTAGTCTAAAATTGTTCCTAGTTGTAGGATCACTGAGTCGGGGATCGGTGATCCGGTAAAACTAGTACACTCGTTATATGCTCTATGGTAGAGGGTAACTGATCTCACTATTACTTGTGAAGAGTCACTAATATAAGAGTGTAGGTGCTTGTTGTAGAACAAGTTCACTGAACTGACTCGCTTGAGGAAAACCTAATGGATACTCATGTAAATGTCAACAGGTAATTCCTCTGGTGATAGTAGGTGTAAATAGTCCTCAGACCTGAGATTACCATAGCAACTTGTAACTGTTAAATTGAGGTTTTGGCTTATCCCTTAACGTGACTTTTACAGACATGTGCAGGGTATTCTAGACCCAAAGAGACTCTTATGGAGGTGGTGAGTAATCAACAAGGAATCGGTTACTCTTCATGAGAGGGGAGAATGTCTTATGTGTTCTACTTAGTATTGACTTGGGAAATCTCTGGCCAGAGTAGGATGAAAAATCGGAAAGGAGTTTCCGGTATTTTTCATGATTGAGTCTAATACTTGAGAATAGTAATGCATATGAATAGATATTGGGATTTGACATTACATCTATATCCTAACCTATTTGAGACATTGTATAACCGAAGGATGTAATTACACGGGAACTAATCACCAAAGGGTGTTTGATCTTTTGATTGATCCTCACCATTCGGGTAGTCATGATACGTTGCTAGACGTCAATCTTGACTTGTGGGTCTAAATGATTAAGGGTTAATTGGCTAATCTTATTAAAGGGTTTAATGAGATTAAGCCCACTGCCGACTTGATGTGGAGCCCAATGAGTCACACACAATATAGGTAATTTCTCGTAACGAAATTTAAATATGTTAAATTTCGAATTGGGTTTTAGAATTTTGCTAGCACGAATTGAGCCCATAATGGTCACATGTCTTATTGGATAAGAATATTATGCGATTAAATATTCGATTAGATTTTAGAAATCTGATCGATAGATATTCTCTCGGTAATATCTGAAAGATTTTTTGAAATCACGGAAGATTTTGAAGATTTATGTGATTTGATAACCAACTCCCTTCGGCCAATATGAGATCGATGAAGAGGTTGACGAGTGGAGTGTGAGAGAAAAATCAATCAACCCTCTTGTGACTGCCGAGAGAAAGAAAAGGAAAAATACGCATTCGTGTGGTGACTGTTTGTGAGAATCATTCTCAATCTCTACGAGGAAACCTAGTGTGGATATCGTGGAGGGTGTGCACGTGCACACCTATTCAAAGGATCGACTCCAAAAGGTTCGTGATTGGTGGATCCGGGTTCGTTCAGACACGACATCAACATCCGAATTTAAACACAAAGACTGAACACGGTTTTTGTTAGGTATATATTCTAAACCTGTTCTAATTAGAATTCTGAATTACTTCAAAGGGATCATTGAGTTTGGGAATAAATTTTTGAAATTTACGTTTCCGCTGCGTTATCGATTCCCAACACAACCATGGGCTGTGCTGTCACTGACGGGCAGTGCCCTGCTCTACCATGGGCGATGTCTTGCTTGGCCATGGCGACAGTGCTTATTTGATCATTGGGTGACACCTTGATCGACCACAGCAACAGTGCTTCATCGACTATGGGCAGTGACTTGCTTTACCATGGGCGATGCGCTGCTTAGCCATTGGCTGTGCCTAGCACTATGAAGGGGCGTTGCCATGCTCGACCACGGGCTGTACCTCACACTACCATGAGCGATGCCTTGCTCAAACACCGGTTGTGCCTTGCTCTACCACGGGCGATGCCTCGCTCCACAATGAGTTGTGCCTTGCTCTACTATGGGCCATGGCTTCATTGACCATGGGCTGTGCCTCAATCTACCATGGGCGATGATGCCTTGGTCAACCACAGAGACAGCCCTTGGTAGCGCAAGGGTTGTGCACACAGTCACTCATGGGCAGTGCCTTCCTCTGCCACGGTTGTTGGCTTGCTCAACCACGGTGACAGTTCTTGGTCGACCATAGGCAGTGCCTTGCTCTACCATGGGTGATTCCATGCTCCACCACAGACAATGGCATGGTCGACCACGGGCTGTGCCCTGCTCTACTACGGGCAATGGCTTGGCCGGCCACGGAGGCAGCCCCTGGTCAACCACTAGCAGTTCCTTGCTCTACTCGGGTGATGCCTTCCTCGACCACGGGCTGTGCCTTGCCCAACCACGGGTGATGCCCTGCTCGACCATGGGCCATGCCTTGCTCTACCACAGGTGATGGCTTGGTCGACCCTAGAGACAGCCCTAGGTTGACCACAGACTGTGCACATGGTCGCTCATGGGCAATGCCTGTCACTTCCTCAGGCGATGCCTTGCTCAACCACAGGCTGTGCCTAGCTCTACCACGGGTGATGCCTTACTCGACCACAGGCTGTGCCTGGCTCTACCACAGGCGATGCCGTGCTTGACCACTGGCTGTGCTTGGCTCTGCCACGAGCTGTGCCTGGGTCCACCACAGGCAATAGCATGTTTGACCTTGGGTTGTGCCTCCATCTACCATGGGTGATGCCTTGCTCAACCATGGGATGTGCCATGCTATTCCACAGGTGTTGGCTTGGTCAATCATGGAGACAGCCCTTGGTTGACCACAGGCTGTGCATTCGGTCACTCATGGGCAGTGCCTTGCTGTACCACAGGTTGTGCCTTGCTCTACCAAGGGCAATGGCTTGGTCGACCACAGAGACATCCCTTGGTTGACCATGGGTAATGCCTTGCTCTGCCACAGGCGATGGCTTGGTCAACAATGGTGACAGCCCTCAGTTGACCATAGGCTGTGCCTTGCTTTTCCACGGGTGATGGCTCAGTCAAACACGGGCTGTACACTCAGCCTCTCACAGGCAGTGCCTGGCTCTAACTCGGGCAATGCCTTGCTCGACCATGGGCTGTGCCTTCTTGCTCTACCACGGGCAATGCCTTGCTTGACCACGGGCTGTGCCTTTCTCTATCAAGGGCTATGGGATGTTCAACCACAGGCTGTGCCTCGCTCTACCACAGGCGATGCCTTGCTCAACCATGGGTAATGGCTTGGTCGACCAATGATACAGCCCTCGGTCGACCATGGGCTGTGTGCTCAGTCACTCACGGGCAGTGCCTAGCTGAACCACAGGCAATGCCTTGCTCCACCACAAGCTGTGCCTTGCTCTACCACCGACCTTCTTGACCACGGACAGTACCTGGCTCTACCACGAGCAATGCCTTCTTGACCACAGGCTGCGCCTCGCTCTACCATGGGCAATGGTTTGGTCGACCACAGAGAAAGCCCTCAGTTAACCACAGGCTGTGTGCTTAGTCGCTCATAGGCTGTGCCATGCTCTGCCACGAGCAATGCCATGCTCCACCATGGGCTGTGCCTCGCTCTACCACGGGTGATGCCTTCTCAACCATGGGCTGTGCCTTACTCTACCAAGGGCTATGGCTTGGTCGACCACCAGCTGTGCGCTGGGTCGCTCATGGGCAGTTCCTTGCTCTACCTTGGGTGATGCCTTGCTCAACAACAGGCTGTGCCTGGTTCTACCACAGGCAACGCCTTGCTCAACCATGGGCTGTGCCTCCCTCTACCACAGGCAATGACTTGGTCGACCACAGAGACAGCCCTTAGTCGACTAGGAGCTGTGCACTCAGTCGCTCATGGGCTGTGCCTTGCTCTACCACTTGCGATGCCGTCGTCAACCATGGGTTGTGCCCTACTTGACTTTCTTAACCTGCAAATTTGACTTTCTTAACCTCTGAGTAGTTATGGCACCCAAATATTTGCTCAACCGGCATTTCTCATTCCTGATATGCCTCAAGATCACTCTTGCCCTGAAATGAAGGAATTTTGATTTTGATTCCTCCAAAGTCTTCTCCTACATTCGTATAATCTCGTCTAGGTCGATTGTGAGGTCTCCTTCTGGGCTTGAATTCTTCATCCTCTTCTTCTTCTTTTTTTTGGCTCAGAGAATATACACTATAGAATAGATGGAAATATGTGTCAAGGAGTCGAGGAAATATATGTTCAAAGAGGAATTTTTTTTTAGATGAAGGGATGAGGGGATATGATAGATAGATAACCTACCATGGAAACCCTGCTATGATATGAGATGATGCGGGTTAGAGGGGGGTTGGTCCTAATCTTCATAGCGTAGGATGAAAGGATAGGATTTTTTCGAAACCAAGCGGGTGCCAATAGCCAACCAATGAAAGAAAATGTGACTTGCTACTCAGACCACTCACCTAACCACGAACTCAAAGACCAATCCACACAATGACTTACTTGGGTTGAGGCATGAATTGGGGGCTTTGGGAAACTTAAATCACCAAACTAAAAACATTAGTTTGACAAAAGCAAGGTTTCACAAGAGCAGAGGAGAGATAATTACCTCACAAGGAGAACACACTTTGTATTTGAGGGATTTAATGTCAAAAGGCTGAATTACATAGTGAATGAGAGCCCATATATATAGATGCTTAGCTAATAAATGTGGTAGAGCGAGGCACAGCCCGTCATAGAGCAAGGCACTGCCTGTGGTCGACCAAGGCATTGCCCATGGTAGAGCAAGGGACTGCCTGTGATCAATCATCTGCACCACCCGTGGTCGATCAAGGCATCAATCGAGATCTACCAAGTGCTGTTGCTGTGGACGACCATTTTAGAGCAAGGCACAGCCCATGAGTGACCGAGTGCACAGCCCATGGTTGACTGAGGGCTGTCTCCATGGCCGACCAAGCCATCGCACATGGTAGAGCAAGCCACAACCTGTGGTCAACTGAGGATTGTCTCCATGGTCAACCTAGCCATTGGCAGTGGTAGAGCAAGGCATTGCCCGTGGTTGAACCGAGGGTTGTCTCCATGGTCGACCAAGCCATTGGCCTTGGTAGAGCAAGGCACAGCCCATGGTCGAGCAAGGCATCACCTGTGGTCATTCGAGGGCTGTCTCCATGGTTCACCAAGCCATTGGCCTTGGTTGAGCAAGGCCAGCCCGTGGACAAGCAAGACATTGCCCTTGGTTCGGCAAGGCACAGCCTGTAGTCAAGCAAGGCACCACCCAAGGTAGAGCCAGGCACTGCCCATGAGCTACCAAGTGCATAGCCTGTGGTCAACCAAGGGCTGTCTCCATGGACTACCAAGCCATCACCCGTGGTGTTAGACCCTTGAGCTCTAGCCCCGGAGAATGTGTACCACAAGCTGTACCTCGGGGTAGTGGTAGCACATAACATGCATGCGAGGATGCGCAGGCAGTCAGGTGCGAGGTGTTGGGATAAATTGCAGGTTCATGAGCGGGCAAGTATGGAGATGGTCACACAAGCATGCACGAAGGCACCAGTGAAGGGAACAACCGATCAAGGCATGGCAGAGTGCTGAGGGATCAGATTGTGGCCCTGGAGTGTCACTGTTCACAAGTAGGCGAATGCGCGTATGGGTGGTGAGGATGTCCACGAGCAAGGCACGATGCAATGCTCAAGGATGCTTGGTGAACAAGATGTGACCGAGCAACGGCACTCTAGGAGTGCGCACTACTCAATAGGCATGGCTGACACTAAGGGAATGCTCAACACTTAGCGGCTGGTGAGTTGACTACTTGTGAAGATTGGATAAGTCCTTGGCCATGCTTGAGCACCGTTGGATGCAGCAATCCCGATCGGACAGCTGTGATCATGGACGTGGGCCCTAGAGGAGAGTGGATCGGATTGACGATGCTGAGTCAGCGCCAAGTCATCCGTACCTGGTCAAGCAGACAATCGGGGAAAGATTCTCCTAGGATATGGCAAATCAATATGTTATGGAAACAATCTTGGAGATTGCAAATCAATGGCCGAGACTGAACAGATCGAGATTTGATGGAGAGAATCAAGGGATTCAAATATATCAGTTGTCATATCGGGTTTGCTAGGCTCCTCTATATAAAGGGGGTCAGTCTCATTCTCAAAGACAACCAAGAATTCTTAGAGGAGAGACACAGAGAGCCAGAGACTCCAAGAAAGTGGAAGTCAAGTCAAAGCAAGCAGTTCGGTGTTCTTGAGAAAAGGCACAAGACGGATGGGGTGTGCAAGCAGTTGGTGACTGTGAGGCATATACTCGTGTGACTGTGTGTAAGTGTTCTAATATGGGTTGGGTTTTCGTGTACTTGTGATATATGTGAATACAAGTTACGTTTTTCCCAATTGTGTTCTAGTGTTCCTTTGTGTTGGTTCTTCGGTTCTGTGATTGTTTGGTCTCGACGGTATGTGCGGTGTGTGTTTGGCTGGTCGACATACGGAGTGTCAACACCTAGCGGGGTGTGGAAAAATATGTGACCCGCATTGGCCCCGTGACACGTGGTAGAGTGAGGCACAGCCCGTGGTTGAGCAAGGCACTGCTTGTGGTCGACCAAGGCATCACCCATGGTAGAGCAAGGGACTGCCTGTGATCAATTATGTGCACCGCCCATGGTCGATCAAGGCATTGATCGAGATCTACCAATGGCTGTTGCTGTGGACGACCATTTTAAAGCAAGGCACAGCCCATGACTGACCTAGCGCACAGCCCATGGTTGACTGAGGTCTGTCTCCATGGTCGACCAAGCCATCGCCTGCGGTAGAGCAAGCCACAGCCTGTGTTCAACCAAGGGTTGTCTCTGTGGTTGACCTAGCCATTGCCCATGGTTGAAACGAGGGCTGTCTCCATGGTCGACCAAGCCATTGTGGCACAGCCCGTGGTCGAGCAAGGCATCGCCCATGGTTGGGCAAGGCGCAGCCCATGGTTGAACATGGTATTGCCCTTGGTATAGAAAGGCATAGTGGGTGGCCAAGCAAGGCATCGCTCATGATAGAGCAAGGCACTGCCTGTGAGTGACAGAGCAGACAACTTGTGGCCAACCAAGAGCACAGATCCTGGTCAACCGAACGTTCTCTCTGAGGTGAACAAAGCCATCACCCATGGTTGAGCGACACTTAGCCCATGGTCGAGCAAGGCAACACTCGTGATAGAGCCAGGCACAGAGCGTGATCAAGCAAGATTCACCCGATGATCGAACAAGCCCTGTTGCCACCGTCGAGCAAGGCATCACCCATGGTAGAGCGAGGAACAGCCCAAGGTCAAACATGCTATTGCCCTTGCTATAGAAAGGCACAGTGGGAGGTTGAGCAAGGCATGGCCCAAGGTAGAGCTAGGCACTGCCTGTGAGAGACTGAGTGACAGCCCGAGGTTGTCTGAGCCATCACCGGTGGAAGAGCAGCGCACAGCCCATGGTCAAGCAAGCCATTGCCAGTGGTAGAGCAAGGCACTGCCTGTGACCGACCGAGTGCACAACCCATGGCCAGCCGAGGGCTGTCTTCATGGTCAACCAAGGCAATGCCCGTGGTAGAGCAAGCCACAGCCTGTGGTCGAGCAGGCAACACCCATGGTAGAGCGAGGCACAGCCCATGGTCGAGAAAGGCAACACCTATGGTAGAGCAAGGCACAGGCCATGGTCGAGCAAGCCATCGCCCGTCATACAGTGAGGCACAACCTTTGGCCGATCAAGCCATTGCCCATGGTAGAGCAAGGCACAGCTTGTGATCGAGCAAGGCATCACCTGTAGTAGAGCTAGGCACAGCCCATGGTCGAGCAAGGCATGGCCCATGTGTGACTGAGTGCAAAGCTACTGCTCAACTGAGGGTTGTCTCCAAGGTCAACCAAGCCATCGCCCATGGTTGAGCAACGCATAGCCTGTGGTCGAGCAAGGCATTGCCCGAGGTAGAGTGAGGCACACCCAGTGGTCGACCAAGCCATTGCCATGGTACAGTGAGGCACAGCCCATTGTTGAGCAAGGCAACGCTCGTGGTAGAGACAGGCACAGAATGTGGTCGAGCAGGGCATTGCCCATGGTAGAGCAAGGCACAGCCCGTTGTCAAACAAGTGTTGTCGCTGTGGCTAATCAAGGTGCCACCCAATGACCGAACAATCATTGTCACCATCATCAAGCAAGGCATTGCCCATGGTAGAGCATGGCACTGCTTTTGAGTGACAGAGTGCACAGCCCATGGTCAATCAAGGCATCAACCGTGGTGGAGCAAAGCACTGCCAGTGAGCGACTAAGCGCGCAGCCCATGGTCGATGGAGGGTTGTTTCCATGATGACCAAGCCATCGATCACGGTAGAGCAAGGTACGGCCTGTGGTCAACCGAGGGTTGTCTTCGTGGTCAACCAAGCGATCGCCTATGGTAGAGCAAGGCACAGCCCATTGTTGACTGAGGTACAGCTAGGTGTAGCTGGTGGTTGACCAAGCCATGGCCTAGGGTAGAGCAAGGCACTGGCTGTGGACAAGCAAGGCATTGCCTGAGCTAGAGCAGGGCACAGCAAGGGGTCAACTGAGGCAACACCCATGGCAGAGTGAGGCACAACCCACGGTCAAACATGCCATTGCCCTTGGTAGAGCAAGGCATGGCCCGTCGTAGAGTAAGGCACAGCTCAGGGTCGAGGAAGGCATTGCCCAAAGTAGAGCCAGGCACTGCCTGTGAGCTACCAAGCGCACAACCCGTTGTCAACCAAGGGCTGTCTCTGTGGTCTACCAAGCCATCACCTGTTGTAGAGCGATGCACAGCCCATGGTTTAAACATGCCTTTGCCCTTGGTAGAGCCTAGCACAGCCTGTCAATGAGCAAGGCATCGCCCATGGTAGAGCAAGGCACAGCCTGTGGTCGAGCAAGGCATCACCGAGGTAGAGCCTGGCAATGCTCATGAGCTACCGAGCACATAGCCCATGGTCAACTGAGGGCTGTCTCCATGGTCAACCAAGCCATTGCCTGTGGTAGAGTGAGGCACAGCCCGTGCTAGAGCAAGGCACTGCCTGTGGTCAACCAAGGCATCACCCATGGTAGAGCAAGGGACTGCCTGTGAGCGATTGTGTGCACTGCCCATGCTCTATCAAGGCATCAATCGTGATTTGCCAAGGGCTGTTGCTATGGTTGACCATTTTAGAGCAAGGCACTGCCCGTGAGCAACCGAGCACACAGCTTATGGTCAACCGAGGGCTGTCTCCGTGGCAGAGCAAGGCATTGCCCATGGTTGAACCGAGGGTTGTCTCCATGGTTGACCAGGCCATTGGCCTTGGTAGAACAAGGCACAGCCCTTGGTCGAGCAAGGCGTTGCCTGTGGTAGAACAAGGCACAGCCCATGGTCAACTGAGGGCTGTCTCCATGGTCGATGAAACATCACCCCTGGTAGAGCAAGGCACAGCCCATGGTTGAGCAAGGCATCACCAATGGTAGTGCAAGGTATCGCATGTGGTAGAGCGAAGCACTGCCCATCAGCGACCGAGTCCATGGGCCATGGTTGACTGAGGGCTATCTCTGTGGTCGACCAAGCCATCGCCTGTGGTAGTGCAAGGCACAGTCCTGTGGTAGAGTGAGGCACATCCCATGGTCGACAAAGCCATAGCCTGTGGTAGAGCAAGGCATTGCCTGTTGTAGAGCAAGGCACATCCCGTGGTCAACAAAGCCACAGCCTATGGTAGAGCGAGGCACAGCCCATGGTTGACAGAGGCCTGTCTCCACAGTCGACCAAGCCATCGCCCGTGCTAGAGCAAGGCACAGCCAGTGGTCGAACGAGGGCTGCTTTGATGGTCGACCAAGACAACGCCAGCAGTAGAGTGAGGCACAGCCTGTGGTAGGGCAAGGCATCGCCTGTGGGTAGAGCAAAGTGTGGCTGCAGTCGACCAAAGAATTGCCCATGGTAGAGGCAGGTAGAGCCCAAGGTCTAGCAAGGCATCACCCATGGTAGAGCGAGGGCGCAGCCCGTGGTCGACCAACGGCTGCCTCCATGGTTGACCAAGGCATTGCCCCTGGTAGAGTAATGTACACCCCGTGGTCGAGCAAGAAATCACCCATCGTAGAGCAAGGCACAGCCTGTGGTCAACCAGGCCATAGCCCATGGAAGAGCGAGTTACAGCCCATGGTCAAGTGAGGCTCCGTCCATGGTAGAGCAAGGCACAGCCCATGGTGGGGCAAGGCATCACCCTTGGTAGACCGAGGCATAGCCTGAGGTCAACTGAGGGCTGTCTCCAAGGTCGACCAAGCCATTGCCCATGGTAGAGCAAGGCATAGCCTGTGGTCGAGCAAGGCATAGCCTGTGGTTGAGCAAGGCATCACCCATGGTAGAGCATGGCACAGCCTGTGGTTGACCAAGGACTGTCTTGGTGGTCAACCAAGCCATTGCTTGTGGTAGAGCAAGGCACAGCCTGTTGTCCATCAAGGCATCACCCATGGTAGTGGAAGGCACTGCCCATCAGTGACCACGCGCACAACCCATGGTTGACCGATGGCTGTCACCATGGTTGACCAAGCCATCGCCAGTGGTAGAGCAAGGTAGTACCCCTGAGTGACCGAGCGCATGACCCGTGGTCCACCAAGGGCTGTCTCTGAGGTTGTCCTAGCCATCGCCATGATATTGCAAGGCACAGCCTATGGAAGAGCAAGGCACAGCCCATGGTCGAGCAAGGCATCGCCCATGGAAGAGCAAGGCACAGCCCATGGTCCAGGAAGGCATCGCTCGAGGTAGAGCCAGGCACGGCCTCTGGTCAAGCAAGGCGTCACCCTTGGTATAGCGTGGCACAGCCTGTGGATGACCAAGCCATGGCTCATGGTAGAGCAAGGCACAACCCATGGTCAAGCAAGGCACAGACCATGGTCGACCAAGGCATTGCCCGTGGTTGAGTATGGCACTGCCCGTGGTCGACCTACCTAGCGCTGTCACCCGTGGTTGATCAGGGTGTCACCACATGATTGGCCAAGGGCTGTTGCCCGTGGTAGAGCAAGGCACTCCCCATGAGTGACTGAGTGCACAACCCAGGGATGCTCATGACACCACCCGTCATCAACCTATGGCTGTCACCCTTGGTCGAGCAAGGCATCACCCATGGTAGAGCAAGGCACTGACCATCAGCAATCATGCACACAGCCATGGTCAAACAATTGCTGTCTCCTTGGTCGACCAAGCCATTGCAGTGGTAGAGAAAGGCAGTACCTATGAAGTGACCGAGCAGACAGCTCGTGGTCGACTGAGGGTTGTCTGTGGAGGTCAACCAAGCCATCGCCCATGGTAGAGCTTGGCACAGCCCATGGAAGAGTGAGGCACAGCCCATGGTAGAGCAAGGCATCGCCTGTGGTCGAGCAAGGTGCAGCACTTGGTCCATGGGCTGTGCATTGCTCTAGGAACGGGTGATAACTTTCTCAACCACGGGCTGTGGCTTGCTCTACCATTGGCGTTGCCTTGCTCCACCATGGGCTGTGCCATGCTCTAACATGGCAATGGCTTGGTTGACCAAGGGCTGTGCATCACTCTACCATGGGCAATGCCTTGCTTGACCACCAGCTATGCCTTGCTCTACCACGGGTGATGCCTTGCTCGACCACAAGCTGTGCCTTGCTCTACCATGGGCCATGGCTTCATCAACCACGGGCTGCACCTCACTCTACCAAGGGCGATGCCTCACTTGACCATGGGCAATGCCTTGCTCGACCATGGGCTGTGCCTCGCTCTACCATGGGCGATGGCTAGGTCAACCAAGGTGACAGCCCTCGACTGACCGTAGGCTATGCGCTCACTTGCTCACTGGTAGTGCCCTGCTGTACCATGGGCGATGCCTTGCTTGACCACGGCAACAGCCCTTGGTTGATCATCAGGCGATGCCTTGATCGGCAACCGCAATAATGCTTTGGTCGACCAGGGGCAGTGCCTTGCTCTACCACAAGAAATGCCTTGATCGACCATGGGCCATGGACTCAGTCGATCATGGGCAGTGCCTTGCTCTACGATGGGCGATGCCTTGCTCGACCACGGTGACAGCCCCTTGCAATCTTGGGGTGATGTGTTGATTCACCACGGCGATAGCACTTGGTCGGCCATGGGCAGTGCCTGGCTCTACGACCAGCAATGCCTTGGTCAACCACGGGCTCCACCTTGCTGTACCATGGGGGATGCCTTGCTCAACCACATGTTGTGCCTTGCTCTACCACGGGCAATACCTTGGTCCACCATGGAAGAACAAACCCTCGGTTGACCACGGACTGTACCTTGCTCTACCATGATCGATTGGCTTGGTCGTCATGGAAACAAGCCTCCATCAACCATGGGCTGTGTGCTCGGGTCGCTCACTGGCAGTTTCTTTGCTCCACCATGGTCGGATGCCTTGATTAACCATGGGCTGTGCCTTGCTCTAACCATGGGTGAATGCCCTGCTCGACCACATTCTGTGCCTGGCTCTACCACGAGTGTTGCCTTGCTCGACAATGGGCTGTGCCTCACTGTACCATGGCAATGGCTTGGTCGACCACAGGGTGTGCCTCACTCTACCTCGGCGATGCCTTGCTCGACCAACAGGCTATGTGTTGCTCGACACAGGCGATGGCTTGGTTGACCTCGGAGACAACCCTCAGTCGAGCAGTAGCTTTGCAACTCAGTCACTCATGGGCCATGCCTTGCCCTACCACTTGTGATGCCTTGCTCGACCACGGGCTGTGCCTAGCTCTACCACAGGTGATGCCTTGCTCGATCATGAGCTGTGCCTTGCTCTACCATGGGCAATGGATTGATCATCCAAAAGGTGTGCCTCACTGTATGATGGGCGATGGCTTGCTCGACCACAGCCTGTGCCTTGCTCTACCATGGGCGTTGCCTTGCTCGACCATGGGCTATGCCTTGCCTCTACCATGGGCGGTTGCCTGCTTGACCACGGGCTGTGGCTTGCTCTACTACGGGTGTTGCCTTGGTCAACCATGAAGACAGCCCTCAGCTGGCCATGGGTTGTGGCCTCGGTCAGTCCACAGGCAGTTCCTTGCTCTACCACTAGTGATGGCTTGCTTGACCATGGGCTGTGCCTTGCTCTTCTGCCAGTGAATGGCCCAAACAACCTCGGGCTGTACGCTTGGTCCTCACACAGGCAGTGCCTAGCTCTACCTAAGGGCAATGGCTTGCTCAACCTCCCACTATGCCTTTCTATAGCAAGGGCCATAGCATGTTTGACCATGGGCTGTGCCTCACTCTTACCACGGGCGATGCCTTTGCTCGATGATGGCAACAGTGCTTGTTTTGATCATTGGGCGAATCTTGCTTGATCATGCTCTGTGCCTGGCTCTATCACGAGTGTTGCCTTGCTCGACATGGGCAATGGCTTCGTTGACCTTGTAGACAACCATGGGCATTGCCCGTGGTAGAGTAAGTCACTGCTGGTCAGTGATCGCATGCACAATACATGTCGACCGAGGGCAATGTCCGCCGTCGACCAACCCATTGCCTGTGGTCAACCAAGACATCGCACATCGTAGAGTGAGGCACAGCCTGTGGTCAACCGAGGGCTGTCTCTGTGGCTGACCAAAGCCATCACCTGGGGTGGAGCCTGGCACAATCTGTGGACAAGCAAGGGATCGCCCATGGTACGGTGAGGTGCAGCCCATGGTCAACCGAGGGCTGTCTCCATGGTCAACCAAGCCATCACCCGTGGTAGAGCATGGCACAGCCCATCATCGGGCGAGGCATCACCTGGGTGGAGTGAGGCACAGCTTTGTGGTCGACTGAGGGCTGTCTCCAGGGTCAACCAAGCCATCGCCCATCATAGAGCTAGGCACAGCCCATGGTGGAGCAAGGCATTGCCCATGGTAGAGCGAGGCACAGCCCATCGTTGACCGAGGGCTATCTCCATGGTCAACCAAGCCATCGTCCATGGTAGAGCGAGGCACAGCCTGTGGCTGAGTAAGTCACTGCCGTGGTACAACATGGCACAGCCCATGGTGGAGCAAGGCATTGCCCATGGTAAGAGCGAGGCACAGACCATCGTTGACCGAGGGCTATCTCCACGGTCAACCAAGCCATCGCCCATGGTAGAGCAAGGCACAGCCTGTGGCTGAGCAAGTCACTGCCCGTGGTACAACATGGCACAGCCCATGGTTGACCAAGGCATCACCCATGTATAGTAAGGCACTGCCTCTTGGTCAACCTAGCATTGTCACTGTGGTTGATCAGGGCATTGCCCCATGATTGACCGAGGGCTGTCGCCATGGTACAACAAGGCACAGCCCATGACCGATCAAGTGCACAACCCATGGTTGATGCAAGACATCACTCAATCATCCACCAAGGGCTGTTGCTTGGTCGAGCAAGGCAATCGCCCATGGTAGACCCAAGGCACAAGCCATGGTCAACCGAGACTTGTCTCCCTGCGTCAACCAAGCCAGGATCACCCATCGTAGAGCAAGGCACTGCCTGTGGTCGTGCAAGGCAACACTGATGGTAGAGCAAGGCACCGCCCATGGTCGACCGAGGCTGTCTCTGCTGTCGACCAAGCCATTGCCCATGGTAGATCAAGGCACAGCCTGTGGTTGAGCAAGGCATCACCCATGGTAGAGTGAGGCGCAGCCTGTGGTCGAGGAGGGCTGTCTCCGTGCTCAACCAAGCATCACTCATGGTTGAGCAAGGCACAGCTCATGGTCGAGCAAGCATCACCCATGTAGAGCAAGGCACAGCCCATGGTAGAGCAAGGCGCAGCCTGTGATAGAGTGAGGCATAGCCCATGGTCAACCGAGGGCTGTCTCTGTGGTCGACCCTTGCCATCCACGACAAGTGCACGGCCTGTTGTTGACCGAGGGCAATCTCTATGGTTGACCAAAGCCCTTGCCCGTGGTAGAGCTAGGCACAGCCCATGGTTGAGCGAGGCATTGCCCATGGCAGAGCGCGGCATAGCCCATGGTCAACCGATGGCAGTCTTCATGCGACAAAAGCCATCGCCGACATGGTTGAGCCAGGCACAGCCCATGGTCGAGCACAAGGGATCGCTCATGGCAGAGCAAGGTGCAGCAGTGTCAACCGAGGCAACTATCACCCTGGTCGACCAAGCCAACACTATGGTAAAGCAAAGGCACCACCTGTGGCCAAGCAAGGCATCGCCCGTGGTGGAGCGAGGTTGCAGCCCATGGCGACCGACTGCTGTCTCCCTGGTTGCCTTGCCATCACCGTGGTAGAGCATGGCACGGCCAGTGGTTTGAGTATGGCATCGCCCTTGATGGAGCAAGGCACTACCCATCAGTGACCCGAACACACAGCATGTGGTCGAAAGCCATCACCCGTGGTAGAAGTATCGCACAGCCCATGGCCGAGCAGCATCACCTATCATAGAGCAAGGCACAGCCCATGTTCGACCAAGCCACTGCTACATGATAGAGCCAGGCAACAAACTGGTGGTCGAGCAAGGCATCATCCATGTAGAAGAGAGGCGCAGCTCCCGGGGTCGACCGAGGGATGTCTCCATGGTGGTTGAAGCCACCAATGGGGGTAGAGCGAGGCACAACCTTGGTCAATCGAGGGTGCCTACATGTCGACCAAGCCATCGCATGTGGTAGAGTGAGGCATAGCCTGTCATCAAAGTGTTAAGTATGGGCATTGCCCAAACTAACCGTATGCTAGAGTGAGGCACTACCCATGGTCAACCAAGGGCTTGTCCCTCCATGGTTGACCAGGCTATCGCCGTGGTTGAGCGAGGCCACTGCCCATGGTGGAGCAAGGCAATCGCCCGTGGTAGAGTGAGGCAACTGCCCGTGGTCAACCAAGGATTGTCTCCATTGTTACTGAGCATGGCATTGCACGTGTTAGAGTGAGGTGCTGCTCATGGCCGATGGCATTGCACGTGTTAGAGCGAGGTGTGCTCATGGTCGACCAGGCCATCAACCAGTGGTAGAGTGAGGCAGAGCCTTGGGTAGAGCAAGGCATCAAACTGTGGGTAGAGCAAGGGCGCAACTTGTGGCCGACCCAAGGGCTGTCTCCATGCTTGACCAAGCCATCACCCATGGTAGAGGCACAGCCCGTGGTTGTGCAAGGCAATGCCATGGTATAAACGAGGTGCAGCCCGTGGTTTGACCAACCAAGGTCTCTCTCCATGGTCAATGAAGCCATCGCCCATGGGTAGAGTGAGGCAACAACCTGTGGTCGGTTGAGGGCTGTCTCCATGCTTGACCAAGCCATCACCAATGGTAGAGCAAGCCCACAGCCCTTGGTAGGCAAGGCATCACCCGTGGTAGAGCGAGGTGCAGCCCATGGTTGACCGAGGGCTCTCTCCATGGTCAATGGGGCCATCGGCCCATGGTAGATGAGTTAAAGCCCATGGTCGAGCATAAGACATCGCAACTTGGTAGAGCAAGCCAACAGCCCGTGGTCGGCTGAGGCTATCTCTGTGGTTGACCAAGCCATTGCCTGTAGTAGAGAAAGCACAGCCCATGATTGAGCAGGGCATCCCTGAGTAGAGAAGCGTGGCAAACAACCCATGGTTGATCGAGGGCTGTCTATTGTGGCTGACCAAACGCCATCGCTTGTGGTAGAGCCTGGCACATTGTGTGGTCGAGCAAGGCTTTAGCCTGTGGTGGAGTGAGTGGCAGCCCATCATCAACCGGTAGAGCATGGCAGGAGGCCTGTGGGTGGAGTGAGGTTCTGTCTTTGTGGTCGAACCTGCATCCGGCCCCAATGGTAGAGCCATGGCCACCATGGTCCAAGCCAGGTAATGGCCTAGTGAGTGAGGCATAGCCCATGCTTGACCATGGGCTGTCTCCGCAGTTGACCAAGCCCATTGCCCCCTTGTAGAGCGGACACAGCCCATTTGTTGAGTAAGGCATCTCCGTGGTGGAGCAAGGGCCACGCTGTTCAGCGAACCAGTTGGCTGTCTCCACTGTCCTCCCAACGCATCACCCATGGTAGAGAACGGCCACCTGCCGTGGGTCATGGCAAGGCATCACCCGTGGTTGAAGGCAGGCAATACGCCCATGGTAAGAGCAAGCCACAGCCATGGTGCAATCTAGGGCTTGTCTCCATGCTTGACCAAGCCATTGCACATGTGGTAGAGCAAATGCTGCAGCACATGGTCAGCAAGGCAACTGCCCCATGGAGCAAACCGAGTGCACAACCAATGGCCGATCAGGCTCACCTGGTGGTCGTGCAGGCATCGCAAGGCACATAGCCCTGGTCAAGCAAGGCACTTGCCCATCGAGCAACTGAGTGCACAACCAATGGTCGAGTCAAAAGGCATCACTGTGGTTGTGCAAGGCATTGCCCCATGGTAGATCAAGGCACCTGCCATGGTTGACCAAGAGCTGTCTCCCTGGTCGACCAAGCCATCGCCCATCATAGAGCATGGCGTAGCCCCGTGGTTCCTGAGGTTGTCTCTATGCTCACCAGCTATTGCCCATGGTAGAGCTAGGGCACAGTCCCGTGGTCAAGCAAGGAACGTCTTTTCCTCAACCAAGCCAATCGCCCATGGTAGGGCAAGGCAAAGCCCATGGTCAAGANCCTCCACACCCTGAGCTGTGGCTTACTTAACGACGGGGCCATGCTTTGCCCTAACCAAGGGCAATTGAGCAAGTGTTTCGTGTCCATGGGTTTGTGCCTCACTCTACATGAAGCGATGCCTTGCTCAACCACATGCTGTGGCCTTGCCTCTAGCACAGGCGATGCTTGCTTGTCCATGGCCAAGTCCCTTGCTCTACCCAAGGCCATGGCTTGGTCGACCCCCAGCTAATGCCTCACTGTACCTTGGTCGACGACAGGCTGTAAGCTCAGTCTTCAAGCACAATGCAGACAGTAACTGTGGGTGAATTGCCTTGCTCAACCATGGGCTGGCCTTGCTTCTCCAAGGACAATGGCATGTTTGACCAACGGGCTATGCCTTTCCCAACCACTGGGCATGCGCTGGTCCGACAATTGGGCTGTGCCATGCTGATACCAAGAGCGGTGGCCTTGGTCAACCACAGGAGACATGCCCCTCAGTTGCCCCGGGCATGCAATTGGTCTGCACATGACAAATGGCTGGGTCGACCACGAGACACGAACTTAGATGACCCAACGGCTGTGCCTTCCTCTACAAGGGGCGTCGGCTTGGTCAACCAAGCGAGACAGCCCTCAATCAACGCATGGGCTATACTGCTCTAACATGGGCATGGCTTGGTCCACCATGAGACAGCCCTCTGTTGATCACGGGCCTGTACACTCCGGTCACTTACTGGCAGTGCCTGCTCCACTATGGTCGATGCTTGGTCCACCATGGCAACAGCCTTGGTCGATCATGGTCGATGGCCTTTGATCAACCAGGCTGTGCACTTGGTGCGTCACCGGGCTATGCCATACTCTACCACAGGTGAGGCCTTGATCAGCCACAGTAACAGTGCTTGGTCTACCATGGGCAGTGCCTGCTTTACCCATGGGCAATGCCCCACTTGAACACGCACTATGGCTGGCTCTACATGGGCAATGGCTTGGTCGACCACAGGCTGTGCCATGCTCTACCACGGTTAGTGCCTTGCTCAACCACTGGCTGTGCCATGCCTTCCATGGGCGATGCCTTTTTTTGACATGGGTGGTACCTTGCTCATCCACAGTTGATGCCTTGCTTGACCACGGGCTGTGCCTACTGTACACTGGTAATGGCATGTTCAACCATGGGATGTGCATCACCCTACCACGGGTGAGACCTTTCTCGACAAAGGGCTGTGCCTTGCTCTACCAACGGGCAATGGCTTGATCGACCACAGAGACAGCCCTCATTTGAACCACAGGCTATGTGCTGGGTCGCTGCACGGAGGGCAGTGCCTCACTCAACCCGAGCAATGCCTTGCTCCACCACGGGCTGTGCCTTTGCTATTCCATGGGCCATGGCTTGGTCTACCAATGGGCTGCACCTTGCTCCACACGGTTCATGGCTTGGTTGACCATGGGCTGTGCGCTCAGTCACATACAGGCAGTGCCTTCCTCTACCATAGGCGATGCCTTGCTCAACAATGGTTGTGCCTGGCTCTACCATGGGAGATGCCATGCTCAACCACTAGTTGTGCCTTGCTCTACCATGGGCAATGGCTTAATGAACCATGGGCCTGTACCTTGCCCTACCACAGGCAATGCCTTGCTTTGCCATCAGCAATGGCTTGGTCAACCACAGAGACAGCCCTCGGTCAACCATGGACTGTTGCACTCAATTCGCTCATGGCCAGTACCTGGCTCTACCTTGGGAGATGCCTGCTTGACCACAGGCTGTGCCTTGCTCTACCATGGGCAATGGCTTGTTCACCATGGGCTATGCCTCACTCTCCCACAGGCGATGCCTTGCTGGACCACAGGCTGTGCCTAGCCTTACCACGGGCAATGGCTTTTGTTGACCATGGGCCATGCCTCATCTCCACCGCGATGGCTTGGTTGACCATGGATGTGCCTTGCTCTCCCACCAGCGATGGCTTGGTTGACCATGGAGACAGCCCTCGGTTGACCATGGGCAGTGCGCTCAGTTGCTCACGGCCAGTGCCAGGCTCTACCACTGGTGATGCCCTGCTCGACCACAGCTGTGCCTTGCTTTACCATGGGCAATGGCTTGCTCAACCACAGTCCATGCCTTGCTCTACCTCGGGTGACTCCTTGCTCGATCACGTGCTTTGCATCGCTCAACCATGGGTGATTGCTTGGTTAACCTCAGAGACAGCCCTTGGTCGATCTGGTGCAGTGCACTCAGTCGCTCATGGGTCATGCCTTGCTCTACAATGTGCGATGCCTTGCTGACCATGGGCAATGGCTTGGTCAACCAAAGGTTGTGCCTCACTGTATCATGGGCGATGGCTTGCTCGCAACGGCCTGGCTTGCTCTAACCAGGGGCATTGCCTTGCTCTACCATGGGCAGTGCCTTGCTCTACCATGGGCAATACCCTTGCTCGAGCACGGGATGTGCCTTGCTCTTCCATGGCGATGGCTCAGATGACCATGGGCTGAACGCTTGGTCTGTCACGGGCAATGCCTGGCTCTACCACTGGCAATGCCTTGCTCGACCACGGGCTGGGCCTTGCTCTACCATGGGTGGAGCCTTGCTCAACCACCCGCATTGCCTTTCTTTTCCATGGGCAATGGCATGTTCAACCAAGGGCTGTGCCTCATCTACTGTGGGTGATGCCTTGCTTGACCACAGGCTGCGCCTTGCCCAACCAGGGGCAACACCTTGCTCGAACCACGGCTGTGCCCTGCTCTACCAAGGGGTGATGCCTTGCTTGACCACGGGCTGCGCCTTGCCCAACCAGGGGCAACGCCTTGCTCGACCACAGGCTGTGCCCTGCTCTACCAAGGGCGATGCCTTGCTCGACCATGGGCTGTGCCTTGCCCAACCACGGGCGATGCTTTGCTCAACTACGGGCTGTCGGTTGCTCTATGAAGGGTGATGGCTTGATGGACCTTGGAGACAGCCTTTGGTTCAACCACAGGAAATGCCTTCATCTGCCATGGGTGATGGCTTTGTTGACAACAGAGACAGCCCTCAGTTGAGCCGTGAGCTATGGCTTGCTCTACCACAGGCAGTGGCTTGGTCGACCAGGGAGATAGCCCTCGGTGGAACACGGGCTGTGCCCTCAGTTGCTTATGGGCAGTGCCTTGCTCTCCCATCGTCGATGCCTTGGTCGACCACAGCAACAGCCCTTGGTCGATCATGGGCGTTTGCCTTCCTCTACCATGGTCGATGTCTTGGTCGACCACGGCCAGTGCCTTGCTCAACCACGGGCAATGCCCTGCTCGATCATGGGCTGTGCCTGGCTCTACCACGGGTGTTGCCATGCATGACCACGGCAGTCCCTTCCTGTACCACGGACAATGGCTTGGTCGACCACAGGCTGTGCCACACTCTAACAAGCGCGATGCCTTGCTTGACCATGGGCTGTGCCTTGCCCTACCATGGGCAATGGCTTTGACGACCAACAGAGACAGCCCTTGGTCGACTAGGTGCAGTGCAATTAGTTGCTCATGGGTCGCTCATGGGCAGTGCCTTCCTCTTCCACGGGTAATGCCTTGCTCCACCATGGGCTGTGCCTTGCTCTACCACAGGCAATGCCTTGCTTGACCATGAGTGATGCCTTCTCAACCCTAGGTTGCACCTGGCTCTACCCACAGGTGATGCCTTCTTGACCACAGGCTGTGGATCTCTCTTCCACAGGCAATGCCTTGCGTGACCACGGGTAGTGCCTGGCTATACCTCGGGCAACTCCTTGCTCAACCATGGGCTATGCATCACACAACCATGGGTGATGGATTGGTCCACCTCGGAGACAGCCCTTGGTCGACCAGGTGCTGTGCACTCGTTCACTTATGGGCCATGCCTTGCGCTACCATGTGCATTGCCTTGCTTGACCGCAGGCAATGGCTTGGTCTTGGGCATCTCTGTCCTCGACCACAGGCTATGTGTCACTCAACCATGGGTGATGGCTTGGTCTACCTTGGAGACAGCCCTTGGTCGACCAGGAGTTGTTCATTTGGCTGCTCATTGGTCGTACCTTGCTCTACCACATGTGATGCCTTGCTCGACCATGGGCAATGGCTTGGTCAACCAAAGGTTGTGCCATGCTGTATCACGGGCAATGGCTTGCTCGACCATGGCCTGTGCCTTACTCTACAATGGGTGTTGCCTTGCTCTACCATGGGCATGGCCTTGCTCTACCATGGGTGATGCCTTGCTCAACCATGGGCTGTGCCTTGCTCTTCCACAGGAAATGGCTCAGACGACCACGGGCTGTACGCTCAGTCTCTCACAGGCAGTGCCTGGCTCTACCTCAGGCGATGCCTTTCTTGACCATGGGCTGGGCCTTGCTCTACCACGGGCTGTGCCTTGCTGAGCCAAGGGTGATGCCTTGCCTGGCCATGGGCTGTGCCTTGCTCTACCAAGGGTGATGGCTTGGTTGACCATGGAGACAACCTTTGGACAAAGGGCGATGTCATGCTCAACCAAGGGCTGTGCCTTGCCTGAGCAAGGGTGATGCCTTGCCTGACCATGGGATGTGCCTTGCTCCAGCAAGGGTGATGATTTGGTTGACCACAGAGACAGCCCTCAGTTGACGATGGGCGATGCCATGCTTGACCAATGTGGGTTGACCACGGAGACTGCCCTCAGTTCAACCATGGGCATTGCCTTGCTCTGCACGGGCGATGACTTGGTCGACCACAGAGACAGCCCTCAGTCGACCACAGGCAGTGCCTTGCTCAACCACGGGCGATGCCCTGTTTGACCCCAGGCTGTGCCTGGCTCTACCACGGGTGTTGCCATGCTCAACCACGGAGCAATCCCTTCCAGTACCCTGGACAATGGCTTGGTCGACCATGGGTTGTGCCTCGCACTACCACACGCGATGCCTTGCTAGACCATGGGCTGTGCCTTGCTCTACCCTGGGCAACGGCTGGGACAACCATGGAGGCAGACCTTGGTCAACCAGGAGTTGTGCACTCAGCTGCACATGGGCCGTGCATTGCTCTACCATGGGCTGTGCCTGCCTCTACCACATGCAATCCCTTGCCCAATCACAAGCTGTGCCTTGGTCTACCATGAGCAATGGCTTGGTCCACCAGAGGATGTGCCTTGCTCTACCATGGGTGTTGCCTTGCTTGACCACGAGCTGTGCCTTGTTGTACCATGGGTAGCGGCATGCTCGACCATGGGTAGTGCCTCACTCTACCACAGGCAATGCCTTCTCAACCATGTGCAGTGCCTTGCTCTACCATGGACGATGCCTTGCCCGACATCGGGCTATGCCCGGCTCTACCACAGGAGATGCCATGCTCGACCATGGGCTATGCCTTACTCTACCTTGGGCAATGGCTTGTTCGACCACTGGCTGTGCCTCGCCCTACCACAGGTGATCCCTTGCTCGACCACGAGCTTTGCCTCACATCGCCACCGTGATGGCTTGGTTGACCATGGAGACAGCCCTCAGTCTACCATGGGCTGTGCGCTCAGTCGCTCACGGCCAGTGCCTGGCTCCACCATGGGCAATGGCTTGTTTGACAATGGGCTGTGCCTTGCCCAACCACGGGCGATGCCTTGCTTGACCACGGGCTGTGCCTTGCCCTACCACAGGCGATGGCTTGGTTGACCATGGTGACAGCCCTCGGTTGACCATGGGCTGTGTGCTCAGTCGCTCTTGGGCAATGCATTGCTCTACCATGAGCAATGCCTCGCTCCACCACCAGCTGTGCTTTGCTGTACCACGGGCAGTGGCTTGGTCGACTACAGTGACGGCCCTCAGTTGACCACAAGCTGCACATTGCTTTACCATGGGCCGTGCCTTGCTCGACCACAGGCAGTGCCTCGCTCAACCCTGGGCGATGCCTTGTTCGACCATAGACTGTGCCTCGCTCAACCCTGGGCGATGCCTTGTTCAACCGTGGGCTATGCCTAACTCTAGCACGGGCAATTGCTTGGTTGACCACGAGACAGCCCTTAGTCAACGATGGGCTGTGTGCTCAGTTGCTCACATGCAGTGCCTTGCTCTACCATGAGCAACGCCTTACACCACCACAGACTGTGCCTTGCACAACCACAGGCCTTGGTTTGGTCAACCATGGGCCATACCTTGTTCGACCACAGGCGATGGCTGGGTCGATCACAAAGACAACCCTCGGTTGACCACGGGCTATGTGCTCAGTTGCACAAGGGCAGTTCATGGCTCCACCATGACCAATGCCTTGCTCGACCACGGCGATAGCCCTTCGTCAATTAAGGGTAGACATGTTGATTGACCATGGCAATAGCTCCTGGTTGACCACAGGCAGTGCCATGGTTGACCACCCAGACAGCCCTTGGTCAACCACGGGCTGTGCGCTCACTCACTCATGGGCATTGCCTTTCTCTACCACAGTCGTTGCCTTGCTCGACACGGTGATAGCCGTTGATTGATCATGGGGCGATGGCTTGATCGACCAAGGAGACAGCTCTTGGTCGACCATGGGTTGTGCCTCACTGTACCAAGGGTGATGGCTTGCTGGAACACTGGCAATGCCTTACTCTATCACTGGCCATTGCTTGGTCAACAACAGGCTGCGCCTTGCTCTACCATGGGTGATGCCTTGCTTGACCACGGGTTGTGCCAGGCTCTACCATGGGTGATGGCTTGTTTGACCATGGGCGGTGCCTCGCTCTACCACAGGCAATGGCTTGTTCAACCACAGAGACAGCCCTCAGTCGACAACAGGCAGTGTGCTCAGTTGCTAATGGGCGATGCCTTGCTCTACCACATGCAATGCCTTACTCCACCACTGGCTGTGCCATGCTCTACCATGGGCGATGGCTTGGCTGACCATGGAGACTGTCCTTGGTTGACCACAAGCCATGCCTTGCTCAACCATGAGCGGTGCCTTGCCCTACCCTAGGTGATGCCTCGCTTGACCACAGGCTGTGCCTTTCTCTACCATGGGTGATGGCTTGGTCAACATGGAGACAGCCCTCGGTTGACCATAGGCTGTGTGCTTGGTCTCTCATGGGCAGTACCCCACAGGCTGTGCCTCGCTCTACCACAGGCGCTGCCTGGCACCCCCATGGGTGATGACTTGGTCGACCACGGAGACAGCCCTCGATTGACCATGGGCTGTGCTCTTGGTTGCACAAGGGGAGTGACTTGCTTGACCCCGGTGACAGCCCTTCATCGATCATGAGCGATGCCCTCATTGACCACAGGCTGTGCACTCAGTCACTCACAGGCAGTGCCTTGCACTTCCATGGGAGATGTCTTCCTTGACCACAACAACCCTAGGTCAATCATGGGTCGGCACATTGATTGACCATGGCAACAGCTCTTGGTCAACCACGGGCAATGCCTTGGTCCACCACAGGCAATGCCTTGCTCAGCCATGGGCTGTACCTTGCCCTACCACAGGCGATGCCTTGCTCAACGATGGGCTCTGCCTTGCTCTACTATGGGTGATGGCTTGGTCAACCACAGAGACAGCCCTCGGTTGACTATGGACTGTGCGCTTGGTGGCTCATGGGCAGGGCCTGGCTCTTCCTCGGCTGATGCCTTGCTTGAGCATGGGCTGTGCACTTGGTCACTCGTGGGCAGTGCCTGTCTCTAACTCGGGTGATGCCTTGCTCTACCACAGGCAGTGCCTTGCTCTACCAAGGGCAATAGCATGTTCAACCACAGGTTGTGGCTTGCTCTACCATGGGTAATGCCTTACTTGACCACCAGCTCTGCCTTGCCCTAGCATGGGCAATGCCTTGCTTGACCACGGCCTATGCCTTGCTCTACCACGGGCCATGGGTTGGTCAATCATGTGCTATGCCTTGGTGTTCCTTGATCGACCACAGGCTATACACTCGGTCTCTCTCAGGCAGTGCTTGGTTGTACCTTGGGCAGTGCCTTCCTCGACCATGGGCTGTGTGTTGCTCTACCAAGGACCATGGCATGTTCGACCACGGTCTGTGCCTTGCCCAACCACGGGCAATGCCTCACTCTACCATAGGCTGGGCCTTTCTCTACCATGGGCAATGGCTTGGTCAACATGGAGACAGCCCTCGGTCGACCACGGGCTGTGTGCTCGGTCACTCACAGGCAGTGCCTTGCTCTACCACAAGCGATGCCATGCTCCACCACCTGCTGTGCCTTGCTCTACCATGGGCCATGGCTTGGCCGACCCCAGGCAGTGCCTTGCTCTAGCACAGGCAATACATTGCTCGACTATGGGCTATGCCTTGCGCTACCATGAGCGATGGTTTGGTTGACCATGGAGACCGACCTTGGTTGACCACCAACTGTGCACTTGGTCGCTGATGAGCAGTGCCTAGCTCTACCACAGGCGATGCCTTACTTGAGCACAGGCTGTGGCTTGCTCTACCATGGCAATAGCTCTCTGTTGACCACGGGCGATGCCTTGGTCCACCATGGTCATTGCCTTGCTCAGCCATGGGCTGTGCCTTGCCCTACCACAAGCAATGCCTTGCCCAACAATGGGTTGTGCCTCGCTCTAACATGGGTGATGGCTTGGTGAACAAATGAGACAGCGCTCGGTTGACTATGGGCTGTGCACTTGGTGGCTCATGGGCAGTGCCTGGCTCTTCCTCAGCCGATGCCTTGCTTGAGCATGGGCTGTGCCTTGCTCAACCACGGGCGATGGCTTGGTCAACCACAGAGACAACCCTCGGTCATCCACCGGCTGTGCACTCGGTCTCTCATGGGCCATGCTTGTCTCTACCTCTGGCAATGCCTTGCTCTACCACGGGCTGTGCCTTGCTTTACCAAGGGCAATAGCATGTTCGACCACAGGTTGTGCCTCACTCTACCATGGGCAATGCCTTACTTGACCCCGGGCTATGCCTTGCCCTAGCACAGGTGATGCCTTGCTTGACCACGGCCTGTGCCTTGCTCTACCCCATGCAATGGATTGGTTGACCATGGGCTGTGTCTTGCTCTACGATGGGCGATGGCTTGGTTGACCGTAGAGATAGCCCTCAATCAGCCACCAGCTGTGCGCTCGGTTGCTAACGGGAAGTGCCTTGCTCTACCATGGTAGATGCCTTGTGTTAGACCCTTGAGCTCTAGCCCTGGAGATTGCGTACCACAGGCCGTACCTTGGGGTAGTGGTAGCGCATAAGCCTGCATGCAAGGATGCGCGGGCAACCAGGTGCATGGTGTTGAGAGAATTGCAAGTCCATGAACAGGCAAGGATGGAGATGGTCACACAAGCGTGCACAAAGGCACTAGTGGAGGGGATGGTCGATCAAAGGCTCGGTAGTGTGCCAAAGGACCAGATTGTGGCAAGGGAGTGTCACAATGCACAAGTCGGCGAATGCACGGGTGGGCAGTGAGGATGCCCACGAGCCAGGCACGGTGCCAGGCTCTAGGAGGTTCAGGGAACCTGATACAACCGTGCAAGGGCACTCTAGGAGTGCGCATGCCTCAACAGGCCCAGTAGACGCTAAGGGAGGCTCAGCACTTAGCAGCGAGGGAGTTGACAACTCATGGGGATCGGCTAAGTCCTTGACCAGGCTCGAGCACCGTTGGATGCAGCAATCAAACGACCGTGATCCTAGGTGGGGATCAGGGACGTGGACCCTAGAGGGGGATGAACCTGGACGACGAGGCTAAGCTGGCGCCAAGTCAATCCAGGGAAATCCGGGAAGATCCTCCCGGGATATGGCAGTCAATCTGTCATGGAGGCAATCTTGAAGAATTGCAGGTCAACAACTGAGATTCAACGGGTCAAGATATGATGGACAGAATCAAGGGATCCTTCCATCGGTTGCCAGGGAAGATTTGCTCGGCTCCTCTATAAAAGGGAGTCGGCCTCATTCGAGAAGGGGGACTAGAAGAGGCGAGAGACACCGGACTCCAAGCAGAGGCGAGGAGAGAATCGGGAGCGACCAGATCAGTCGAGGGACACGATGAGCCTGAGGTTCCAAGGGAGTGGAAGTCGAGTTGGGCAGCAATTCGGTGTTCTTGAGGGAAGACACAAGACAGGTAGGGAGTGCAAGCAGTAAGAGACTACGAAGCATAGGCTCACGAGATTGCGTGTAAGTGTTCTGATCTGGGATTGGGTTTTTCGTGTACTTGTAATAGATGTAAATATGAGTTGCGCTTTCCCAATTGTGTTCTTGTGTCACTCGGTGTTGCTTCTTCGGTTCCATGATCATTTGGACTCGACGGTACGCGCAGTGTGTGTGTGGCTGGTCGACAAACGGTGTGTCGATGCCTAGTGGGGTTGCAGAAAAACTTTGTGACCGGCATCGGCCCCGTGACAGTGGTATCAGAGCGGAGGTTCTGCCCGTGACCAGCTGGAGTACCCAGGAGAGTGGTGCTGCGTTCAGGTGGAGGATCCCCTTTGTCAAAGACCACGCGTACCCTACAATCAGCCAACGTGTGGACCAGGGCGATGGAAGCGTTGCGGGAGCAATTGGCGGTGCTAGAAGGCCTTCTTGCAGAGCTCACTGGATGAGCAGACCCAACCGCTACACTGGAACCCCACATTGTTGCTTTGGAGGACAACGTCAGCAAAGGTGACGATCTTGGAGGGACCATGACTAATCTGCTGAAGGAGATCAGGCTTGATGTAGCGACCCTGAAGGATGATGTGGTCCTGATCAAGCGACAACTCGTGTCCCAGGCGGGGCCATCGAATGAGCCTCGTGGGAAGATGAAGGTCCCGGAGCCAAAGGCATTTGAAGGAACAAGGAGTTCCGAGGATCTAGAGAACTTCATATGGGATATGGAGAACTACTTTGCTGCTGCGAAGATCCCTGACGCTGAGAAGGTGACGATCATCACCATGTATCTCACCAAGGATGCGAAGCTATGGTGGAGGACCCGAGTCCAAGATGATCTCAGTGCAGGTAGACCCCAGATGGAGACCTGGGAGGCACTGAAGAAGGAGCTGAAAGAGCAGTTCCTGCTGAGCAACACAGCATGGCTTGCTCAGGATGTGATGGCCAAGCTGAGGCACAACGGACCAGTGCGGGATTACGTGAAGGAGTTTAGCGCGCTGATGCTGGATGTGATGGATATGTCAGAGACGGACAAGCTGTACATGCTCCTGAAGGGATTGCAACCTTGGGCTCAACTTGAGCTAAGGAGGCAAGGGGTAAGAGACCTTCCTTCTGCCTTACTGTGGCAGACACACTGCTGGACTTACGAATTGCTCGTGCCGAGGAGGGGAGCAAGAAGGCCCAGCCGATGGACAAGGACAAGAAGTCCAAGTCCTACCTGAAAGGAAAGTCAGGGAAGGGCAAGGAGAAGCAGCTGACCCAACCAGACAAGGGAAAGGCGAAGGTGATCGAGGGAGCCAACTGAAGGAAGGATCCTCGGACGCACCCTGGCTGCTTCATATGTAACGGACCCCATAGGGCAAAGGAGTGCCCAAAGCAGGAGGGGAAGGTTACTGCCCTACAGTCGGATGACTCCGACAACGACCAAGTGCAGCTTGTTGCCCCACTGCAGGCCCTCGGTGCTATGCGGAGTGAGCACCCTAAGGTACGCCACAGTTTGTTGTTCGTGGATGTAACCTTGAATGGCAGGCAGATGTCAGCCTTGATAGATACTGGCACCACCAACACATTCATATCAGATCGGATGATACGAACCTTGGAGTTGCGAGTGGAGCGCTCTCACAGCTGATTGAAGGCGGTGAACTCCAAGAGCCAACCGATGGGTGGGTTGGCAAGGGATGTGCCCATCAAGATAGAGGCTTGGGAGGGTACAGTCGATCTGATGGTGGTTCCTTTGGATGATTACGACCTCATCCTTGGGAATAGCTTCTTTGCAGATGCATCAATCACCATCATGCCTCATGTGAGAGGCACTGTCATTGGAGATCCCCGACGACCTTGTTTTGTGCAAGGATACCGAGGCCTTGCACGCTCCGAGGAGGTAGCCACGGAGAAGGTATCTGCAATGCAATTGGCACAAGGAATGAAGAAGGGGTATCCCACTTACCTTGTGCCTATTAGGGAAGTGGACGTGCAGGAGACGGAGGCAGACCATGAGATTCCACACGAGGTTGTGGAAGTGCTCGAGCAATTCCAGGATGTGATGCCGTAGGAGTTGCCAGGGGGGCTACCGCCGTGCTGAGCGGTAGATCACAAGATAGAACTACTGCCAGGCACCGTTCCCCCAGCCAAAGCCCCATACCGGATGTCCCCGAAGGAGCTGGTAGAGCGGCGGAGTTAGTTGACTGAGTTGCTGGATGCGGGAAAGATCCAGCCCTCCAAAGCCCCTTATGGAGCCCCGGTGTTATTCCAGGAGAAGCAGGATGGCTCTCTTCGGTTGTGTGTCGACTACCATGGATTGAACAAGGTCACGGTAAAGAACAAGTACCCGGTGCCCTTAATTGCAGACCTATTTGATCGCTTAGGTGAGGCGAGGGTCTTCTCCAAGCTAGACTTGCGTTTGGGATATTGGCAAGTCCGCATCGCCAAAGGAGATGAGTCCAAGACCACAATGGTAACTCGTTATGGATCTTTTGAATTCCTGGTAATGCCATTTGGTTTAACCAATGCTCCTGCCACATTCTGCAACTTGATGAATGATGTGTTTCATGACATGTTGGATCAGTTTGTGGTCATCTATTTGGATTATATTGTCGTGTATAGCAGGGACTTGGCACAACATGTGCAGCACTTGTAGGCTGTTTTTGAGTGGCTTAGGCAACACTCCCTATATGTGAAGAGGGAGAAGTGTGAGTTTGGCATGCAGGAGATCCGATTCCTTGGCCATGTGATCGGCCAAGGGCAGGTGCGGATGGACCCCAAGAAGGTGCAGGCAATCCAGGATTGGCCTCCACCAAAGTCGGTGTCCAAGTTGCGGACTTTCTTGGGGCTGGCCAACTACTACCACAAGTTTATCAAAGGGTACTCGAAGAGGGTGAGTCCCCTGACTGATCTGTTGTGGAAAGATCAGAGATGGACATGGGACGAGGCTTGTGAAGTGGCATTCTCCAAGCTGAAGACCGCCATTGTGTCGGAGCCCATGCTCAAGCTCCCGGACTTTGAGAAGCCGTTTGAGGTGCATATGGATGCCTCAGATCGGGCTGTGGGAGGAGTTCTCATGCAAGATGGACATCCCGTGGTGTTTGAGAGTTGGAAGTTGAAGCCGGCCGAACATCACTACTCAGCACACGAGAAGGAGATGCTGGCTGTAGTGCATTGCTTGAGGGTGTGGCAAGTGTACCTGTTGGGGGCCACATTTGTGGTCAAGACGGACAACGTCGCCAATACCTTCTTCAAGTCACAACCGAAGTTGTCACCAAGGCAAGCACGGTGGCAAGAGTTCCTAGCGGAGTATGACTTCGAGTGGGAACACCGACCGGGGAGGCACAACCTAGTGGCGGATGCCCTCAGTCGGAAGGCTTCGGACCAGGTGGCGGCTTTGACTCAAGTAACCTCCGACTTCCTCCAGGAGGTCAAGATCGCTACACTAGGGGACATGACCTATCAACTCCTAGTGGAGCAAGTCAAGGACGGGATAGTGAGGCGGTATTGGCTAGAAGACGGGCTGCTTTATGGCAAAGGTGGCCGTCTGCTTGTCCCTAGCAAAGAGGGATTGCGATACCAGCTGATGAAGGAGAGTCATGACAGTCCTTGGGCTGGACATCCTGGCCACGAGCGGATGCTAGCCCTATTGTCGAGGTCCTATGTGTGGCCAAAGATGGTTGACAACGTGGAGTTATACGTCAAGACTTGTCTCATTTGTCAACACGACAAGGTGGAGAGGCCAACAGACGCTGGTCTCCTACAACCCTTGGCAGTGCCAGAGAAGCCTTGGGTATCAGTTTCCATGGACTTTGTGTCCGGATTTTCAGAAGTGAGGGTGTAAGCCCCTCAATGCTGGGACACGAATATGGCTGCTATGTGGACCCTCGATCGCATGGTAACCGGGATCGGGATCATGGGAAGACTGCCGAAGGATCAGTCGGTATGGAAGGGCGAGTGGGCAGGCGACACGGGCAAAGGGTTCTCCCCCAAGCCTCGTCCCTAAGCGGACTGGCAAGCGATGTGCGAGGCTGCTCCCGCAAGTGGCGCTCAGGGGCGGATGACGGGGACATCCTAGGCTCTCGCAGGACTCGTTCCAAGGCAAGCTGGTATACCACCGGTGCCCGAGTGCTCCGGCAGCACTCGCTCAAGGATGGGCGACCCGGTTGCTCTAGTAATGCCATAAGCCCCGCAAGTTCCCTAAGGATGGTCGCTCATTGTCGAGCGGCGCCGCTGATACCAGGAGCCAATCCAAGGCGCAGGCACGGGCCCGGAGCCAAACTGAGTGTCTGTGGCACTCAGACCAGTCCAACCGGATTAGGTTGTGGGGACAAGGGCTCCCGGTCAGAGGGCTGACCAGAGGACTGAGCTGGCAAGCAATCAGTCCAACTGCTCCAGTCCATCCAACTGCTCCAGCCAATCCCACTGCTGCAGGTACCAACTGCTGCTCAGGTAGGTGGGAGAAGCAGGGCTGCCAGGGACTGTGCAACCTGCCCCTGCAAGGATAAAGTGGACAGCTGGGTGGGCACAAAGAGGGAGGAGCTGAAGAGAGCATGGAAGCACAGGGAAAAGCAGAAAGCACAATGCACAGACGCACGGAAGGGGGCACGTGGGCAGGAATGCAGGCAAGCAAGCTAGCAAGCGAGTAAGCCAGGTGAGGAGGAAGATGACAGGAGCAAGGTGTTGTCTCCAGCTCCTCCAAACCATGCGTGAGCTTCCAGGAGGAAGTTCACCTGCCCAAGTTCTGGGCGTGTCCGTGCAGGCGAGCGAGCAAGCCAGGTGAGGAGGAAGACAACTGGAGCAAGGTGTTGTCTCCAGCTCCTCCAAACCGTGCATGAGCTTCCATGGGGAAGTTCACCTGCCCAAGTTCTGGGCGTGACTGTGCAGGCGAGCAAGCAAGCCAGGTGAGGAGGAAGAAGACTGGAGCAAGGTGCTGCCTCCAGTTCCTCCAACCCATGCGTGAGCTTCCAGGGGGAAGTTCACCTGCCCAAGTTCTGGGCGTGACCGTGCAGGCGAGCGAGCGAGCATGCAGGCAAGCAGGCAAGCCAGGTGAGGAGGAAGAAGACTGGAGCAAGGTGCTGCCTCCAGTTCCTCCAACCCGTGCGTGAGCTTCCAGGGGGAAGATGACCTGCCCAAGGGAGATGTGCAAGTGCTGGATGCACGAGGCACATTTTGGGCATTACCGCGCAGGCGAGCGAGCAAGCAATCCAGGAGAGGAGGAAGACGACTGGAGCAAGATGCTGCCTCCAGTCCCTCCAAACCATGGGTGAGCTTCCAGGGGCGAAGCTCACCTGCCCAAGTTCTGGGCGTGACTGTGCAAGCAAGCAGGCGAGCAAGCCAGGTGAGGAGGAAGAAGACTGGAGCTTGGTGCTGCCTCCAGTTCCTCCAAGCCGTGAGTGAGCTTCCTGGGTGAAGCTCACCTGCCCAAGTGAGGCAAGCACGCAAGTAAGTGAGCAAGCCAAGCGAGGGAGGAAGAAGACTGGAGCAAAGGAAGAGATGTCCTTGACAGAAAGCTGAACCAGGATGGCCGGCGGTGCTGTTTCCAGCTCAGGGTTTTGCTTATTCTTGTACACCGGATTTGTGAATACAAGTGAGATTTCCCTTAGCTTGCACTGTCCAATCTTGATCCTTTGTTGCTAAACCTCACTGAGCTGCATTGTTACATGTGTTTGGGTTGGCTGAGAGTGTGTGGAACACTGCTCAGCACCATCGCAGGAACGGAAAAATTTGGGCCAAGTCCGAACCCTGTGACAATTGGTATCAGAGCCACGTTCAGCGGTAAGGTGAGCGTTTCCAGCGACCAGGCAGCGGAGACCTGATTGTCATGCATGGACGTGCGGAAGGACCAAGAAGGTCGGGAGGCAACTTTTGTGATGGTATGCCTGAGGAGTTGTCCAAGGGCTACTACCAAGGTGGGCGGTAGATCACAAGATCGAATTTGATTCTGGGTATAAGGCCACCGGCGAAAGCTCCTTACCAGATGTTGCCTTAAGAGCTGGAGGAGTTGCGAAGACAACTCAAAGGCTTGTTGGATTCGGGGAAAGTTCAACCCTCCAAGGTGCCTATGGTGCTCCAGTGCTGTCCCAGGAGAGGCAGGATGGCATGTTGCGGTTGTGGATTACCACAGGTTGAACGAAGTCACCGGGAAGGGAATCAACTTCCTTGGCCGCTTGTTGGAAGTGGCCTGGTGCAGATGGTACCGTGAGAAGGTACTGACTCAAGGATGGAGTGTTGTACATGAAGGGTGGTCGTGTATTCATCCCCAACGGAGGGCTGAGGACTCGGCTGTTGCACAAACTTCATGATGCACAATGGGCTGGGCATCCCGGATGGGAAAGGATGCTCGCGCTGTTGACCCATTCCAACTTCTGGCCAAAGATGGAGAACGACATCGAATTCTACATCAAGACGTGTCTTGTTTGCCAGCAAGACAAGGTCGAGCGGCACACTGAGGCAGGCTTGTTGCAGCCTTTGCCTATTCCAAAGAAACCTTCGGTGTCGGTTTCTATGGATTTCACCAGCGGCTTCCCTGAGGTTCACTGGGTGCTGGACCGACATGCAAAGGGTTGCCAATGTCGGAATCGAGTTGGGAGAAGGAGGCTACACTCTGGCAATTCGAGGAAGAATCCAGGAGGACCTCCGCTCTATTCTAATGAGGGCGTCGGCTTCCTCAAGTGGGGGAGGTTTGTAAGCCCCTCAATGCTGGGACACGAATATGGCTGCTATGCGGACCCTCGATTGCATGGTAACTGGGATTGGGATCGTGGGAAGACTGCCGAAGGATCAGTCAGTATGGAAGGGCGAGTGGGCAAGCGACACAGGCAAAGGGTTCTCCCGCAAGCCTCATCCCTAAGCGGACTGGCAAGCGATGTGCGCAGCTGCTCCCGCGAGTGGCACTCAGGGGCGGACGATGGGGACGTCCTAGGCTCTTGCAGGACTAGTTCCAAGGCGAGCTGGTATATGTCACAGGGGTCGAAACTCACCCAAATTTTTCCGTTCCTGCGATGGTACTGAGCAGTGTCCCGTACACTCTCAGCCAACCCAAACACGCACAGCGAAATAACTTGGGGAGGTTTAGCAATCAAGGATCAGGATCAAGCAATGCAAGGTAAGGGAAATCTCACTTGTATTCACAAACTCGAATTACAAGAACACGCAAAACCCTTACACGACCTTGCACGGTCACGTCCAAGTATATGCCTTGTGTCTCCGGCACTTGCACTCCTCACTTGGACGGGTGAACTTCGCTCCAGGAGTTCACACTTGGCTTTGAGAGAACTGGTCACAATACCGCCGGCCTTCCTTTGCTCGACCTTCTGTGATGGAGTGTTTCCTCTTGACTCTCTCCAGTTGCCCCCTCGACCTTGAGACCCGGGGCTATTTATCCTTGCAGGTGGCAACCACTGTCCCTGGTTTCTAGGAGACACCTCAGCTTCCATAACCACCCTAATCCCTTATTCTTAGGGACTGCAGTTGGATAAGGCTGACTGCTTGCCAGCACAGTCCTCGGTCAGCACCTTGACCGAGACTTCATCGTTCCACGACCGGAGTATATCGGACCTGACTGAGTGCCACCCGCACTCAGTTCGGTCATGGGCACCGCGCCCCTGCCTTGGATCAGTTGCTGATAGCATGGAACATTGGCGTCGCTCGACCGTGAGCGACTTCCCTAGCGAGTCTTCGGGAGCAGCCGTGCGCCCGTTGCCTGCCAGCTCGCCTTGAACGGGTCTTACAGGAGGATAGGGCGTCCAGATCACCGGCCCTTGACCGGGTCTTGCGGGCTCACCCATACCCGCATTGCCTGCCACTTGGCATCCGCCTTGCTCGCCTGGGAGCAAGTCTCTCAGGAGGATAAGGCTTCCAAGTCATCCTTGACCGAGTCTTGCGGGAGGATAGGAATTCCAGCTCACCCCTTCCTGCATAGCCTGGCAACTCGCCCTATATATAGCTTGTCATCTTGCCATTTCATTCCAACTGATCGTTTAGCAGTCTTCCCTCGATCCTTTCTCTAGCTGCCATGCCATCGAGGGTCCACCTGGCAGCCATGTTCGTGTCCGAGCATCAAGGGGCTAACAAACCTCCCCCACTTGAGGAAGCCGACGCCCTCGTCGGAATAGAGTGGAGGTACTCCTGGATCTTGTCCTCGAACTGCCAGAGTGTTGCCTCCTTTTCCCAACTCGCTTCCGACATTGGCAACCCTTTCCATAGAACCAGGTACTCCGTTCTCCGGTTCTTCTTGCTGTATCCCAACACTCGTCGGTCCAGCACGCGGTCAACCTCCCTTTCCAATTCCGTGCGCACATTCAATGGAGCACGTCTTGCCCTAACGCGGTCCACATCCGCATCCTCATGGTAGGGCTTTAGGAAGCTGACATGGAAAGTTGGATGAATCTTCATCCTCTCGGGTAGTGCTAAGCGATAAACCACTGCTCCAACTCGCTTCACTACCTTGAATGGCCCATCATACCGCTGAATGAGGCCCTTGTGCCATCTTTTGCTCGTCACTTTCTTCCAGATTTGGGGCGTCAATTTCAGTATGACCTTGTCATCGACCTGAAATTCTAGCGGTCGACGCCCCTGATCCGCATACTTCTTCATGTGGCGGACAGCTTTGGCAAGGCTGTCCTATGCTTCCTCGAGCATCTCCTGCTTGTTCCGGGCAAAACGGTAGGCAGCAGGACATGGCCCTTCCTTCTTTTGTAGGGCCACCTCGGAAGGGGTCAATGGTTGATAGCCCAAAGCGAGCTGAAACGGACTGAACCCAGTGGCTAAGGAACGGTGCAAGTTATAACAAAACTGTGCCGTGCTGAACAGTTCCAGCCAATTCCACTGACTGGCAGTGACATAGTGTCGCAAGTATTCTTCCAGCAGCTGGTTCATCCTTTCCATTTGTCCATCCGTCTGCGAGTGGTTGGCTGTTGAGAACTTTAGCTCCGTCCCCATCATATTGAAGAGATGGGTCCAGAATCTCCTGGTGAACCGTGCGTCTCGATCACTCACAATGTTCGTTAGGATCCCAAACAGCTTGACCAAGTGGCAGTAGAACTCTTCTGCTGCCGTTTCCGCATAGCAATTCTTTGGGGTAGGCCTGAAGATCCCATACTTCGAGAACCTATCTACCACAACCATAACTCCATCAAAACCCTTAACCTCAGGGAAGCCACTGATGAAGTCCATAGAAACCGATACCCAAGGTTTCTCTGGAATAGGCAAAGGCTGCAACAAGCCCTCCTCAATGCGCCGTTCCATCTTGTCTTGTTGACAAACAAGGCACGTCTTGACGTAAAGCTCAACGTCATTCTCCATCTTCGGCCAGAAGTAGGAGCATGCCAACAGCGCGAGCATCCTTTCCCATCCAAGATGCCCAGCCCATTGCACGTCATGATGTTCACGCAACAGCTGAGTCCTCAGCCCTCCACTGGGGATGAAAACGCAACCACCCTTCGCGTATAGCAAGCCATCCTCAAGCCAGTACCTCCGCACGGTACCATCTTGAACTTGCGTGACCAACTTTTGGTATACCCAATCCTCCTTCGCCTAATCCTTCAGTTTGCCTATGAAGGTGGACTCCAACTGGGTCAGCGCAGCAATCATCTCTACTACCTTCCTACTCAAAGCGTCGGCAACTTGGTTGTGGCACCCTGGCCTATGCTCCCACTCGAAGTCATACTCGGCTAAGAACTCTTGCCATCGGGCCTGCCTTGGGGACAACTTCTTCTGTGTCTTAAAGAAAGTGTTTGCGACATTATCCGTTTTGATCACAAAAGAAGTGCCGAGTAAGTATACCCGCCATGCCCATAGGCAATGCACAACTGCCAACATTTCCTTCTCGTGCGCGGAGTAGCGTTGTTCAGCCGGCTTCAACTTCCAGCTCTCGAACGCTACCGGTGCCCATCCTGCATCAACACTCTGCCTGCAGCACGATCCGAGGCATCCGTATGGACTTCGAACGGCCTATCGAAGTCCGGAAGCTTCAGCACAGGTTCGGCCACAATCCGGGACTTGATCTTCTCGAAGGCATCCGCACACGCCGCATCCCAAGTCCATGGTTTGCCCTTCTGCAGTAGATCAGTGAGCGGGGATACTAGGTTCGAGTATCCCTTGATGAACTTGCGGTAGTAGTTTGCCAATCCGAGGAAACTCCGCAGTTCGCCCACCTTGGTGGGAGCCATCCACTCCCTAATGGCTTGCACCTTTCAGGGATCCATCTTCACCGTGCCCCCGCCAATCACGTGTCCAAGGAAGTTGATTTCCTAGGTGCAAAACTCGCACTTCTCCTTCTTTACATATAACCGGTGTTCCCTTAGCCGCTAGAACACAAAACGTAAATGCCCAAGATGGTCCTCTAGAGACCGGCTATAGACGACAATGTCATCCAGATACACAACCACAAACTTGTCTATAACATCATGAAACACATCATTCATGAGATTGCAAAATGTGGCTGGTGCATTGGTTAAGCCAAATGGCATAACCTTAAACTCATATGACCCATACCGAGTCACCATTGTCGTCTTTGGCGTGTCGCCCTCCGCTATGCGAACTTGCCAATATCCCGATCTCAGGTCCAACTTGGTGAAGAATTCGGCTCCACTGAGCCGATCGAACAAGTCTGCAATCAATGGCACGGGATACTTGTTCTTCACGGTGACCTTGTTCAACCCGCGGTAATCCACGCACAACCGCAACGTGCTGTCCTACTTCTCCTAGAACAGCACTGGCGCTCCAAAGGGCGCCTTGGAGGGTTGAACTTTCCCCGAATCCAGCAAGTCTTGGAGTTGTTTCCGTAACTCCTCCAGTTCTTTAGGCGACATCCGGTAAGGAGCTTTAGCTGGTGGCCTTGTCCCCGGAATCAACTCGATCTTGTGATCTACCGCCCGCCTTGGCGGTAAGCCCTTGGGCAGCTCCTCGGGCATAACGTCACAAAAGTCGCCTAGGATCCCTTGCACCATGTCAGGAATCTCCGCATTCCCACCCACTTTGGGCCCTAGCTCGTGGATCGCTGCAAGGTATGTCGGCTGGCCCCTCTTCCAGCCTTTGGCTATTTGCATAGCCGAGACCCTTTCGGTCCTAATGTCCTCCGCATGGTTGAGGCCCTTGAATCCCCGAACAAAGCAAGGCTTCTTCGGGTCTGAGATCAACAAACCAGACACATGTGGCATGACCGAAACACAAGCTTTCATAAGAAAGTTGTTACCGAGTATTACGTCAAAATCATCCATGGGAATGATCATGACGTCAATGGTCCCTGACCAATCACCAATCTGGACCGGCACTCCTTTGACCATCCCAAGCACCGGCCTACTTTGGGAGTTGACAGCTTTGATGCGGCTGGCCTGCTTCTGGATCCGTAATCCATAAGCTTGCACAACATGATCCGACACGAAGTTGTGCGTTGCGCCAGTGTCCACCATTGCCACCACTTCCTTAGTGTTCAAGGTCATCGGTATATACATCAGTCCCTGCTCCTGTGCCTTCCTTCCTGAGCGGATGGCACCAAGTATTTGGAGAGGTGCCACTCTAGTTTGCTCATCATCCGAGTCGGAGTCGGTCTTATTCACCAAGGCCGACAACTTCTCTCTCTTCGGGCAATCTCGAGCATGATGGGGGCTGTTGCAGATGAAGCACCCCGGGTGGGTCTTGGGGTCCTTAAGGGACGAACCCTCCGTCGCCTTCCCCTTCCCCTTGTCTCCCTTGGGCGACTTCCCTTTCTCGGCTTTGCCCACACCCTTGCTAGGCTTGGCTGCCTTGTCCTTCGACTTCTCGGCCTGTTTCCCCTTCGGGTCGCTCTTTGATACACGGATGTCAATCAACGCATCCGCCTTTGCCATTGCGGTCTGGAGGTCTTGGACTCCTTGCCTTTGCAGCTCAAGTTGAGCCCACGATTGAAGACCCCGCATAAAGTTGAACAGCTTGTCCAACTCGGACATTTCTGTGACGTCAAGCAATAAGGAACTAAATTCCTTAACATAGTCACGTACCGTACCCGTCTGCCTTAGGTTGCACAATGCATCCCGAGCAGCCCACGAGGTGTTCGTGGGAAGGAACTGCTCCTTGAGTTCCTTCTTCAGCGTAGGCCAATCTTTGATGCGTGGCCGCCCGCCGGTTGCAGCGTCCTGCTCACAGGTTCGCCACCAGAGTTTTGCATCGCCCACCAAGTACATGATTGCCATCGAGACTTGTTCCCCTTCTGGAACTTTTCCTGCCTCGAAGTAATGCTCGATGTCCCACAAGAAATTTTTGAGCTCCTTGGAACTCCAAGTGCCTGTAAAGGCTTTGGGTTCAGGTATCTTTACCTTAGCCCGAGATCCCTCTACTTCGGCTACTCCAGCAGCCAGCGCACGTTGGAGGACGCTCACCTCCTCCTTCAAATGGACAACGTCTGGAACTAGCACTGCCAAAACTTCCGCCACACTTCCGTTGGCTCCAGACATGTTGCCGAGGGACGTTTCCAAAGCCGCTACTCGATCCCTTAGTGCATCCATGCGGGACATCCACAAGTCACCGCTTGCTTGCTATTCCAATCCTCACACACCGCTTGAACGCGGCTCTGATACCAGCTGTCACAGGGGTTGAAACTCACCCAAATTTTTCCGTTCCTGTGATGGTACTAAGCAGTGTCCCGTACACTCTCAGCCAACCCAAACACGCACAGCGAAATAACTTGGGGAGGTTTAGCAATCAAGGATCAGGATCAAGCAATGCAAGGTAAGGGAAATCTCACTTGTATTCACAAACTCGAATTACAAGAACACGCAAAACCCTTACACGACCTTGCACGGTCACGTCCAAGTATATGCCTCGTGTCTCTGGCACTTGCACTCCTCACTTGGACGGGTGAACTTCGCTCAAGGAGTTCACACTTGGCTTTGAGAGAACTGGTCACAATACCACCGGCCTTCCTTTGCTCGACCTTCTGTGATGGAGTGTTTCCTCTTGACTCTCTCCAGTTCCCCCCTCGTCCTTGAGACCCAGGACTATTTATCCTTGCAGGTGGCAACCACTGTCCCTGGTTTCCAGGAGACACCTCAGCTTCCATAACCACCCTTATCCCTTATTCTTAGGGACTGCAGTTGGATAAGGCTAATTGCTTGCCAGCACAATCCTTGGTCAACACCTTGACCGAGACTCCATCGTTCCACGACCGAAGTATATCGGGCCTAACTGAGTGCCACCCGCACTCAGTTCGGTCATGGGCACCGCGCCCTTGCCTTGGATCAGTTGCTGATAGCATGGAACATTGGTGTCGCTCGACCGTGAGCGACTTCCCTAGTGAGTCTTTGGGAGCAGCCATGCGCCCGTTGCCTGCCAGCTCGCCTTGAACGGGTCATACGGGAGGATAGGGCGTCCAGATCACCGGCCCTTGACCGGGTCTTGCAGGCTCACCCATACCCGCATTGCCTGCCACTTGGCGTCCGCCTTGCTCGCCCGGGAGCAAGTCTCTCGGGAGGATAAGGCTTCCAAGTCGTCCTTGACCGAGTCTTGTGGGAGGATAGGAATTCCGGCTCACCCCTTCCCGCATAGCCTGGCAACTCGCCCTATATATAGCTTGGCATCTCGCCATTTCGTTCCAACTGATCGTTTAGCAGTCTTCCCTCGATCCTTTCTCTAGCTGCCATGCCATCGAGGGTCTGCCTGGCAGCCATGTTCGTGTCCGAGCATCAAGGGGCTAACAGTATGCCACTGGCGCCCGAGTGCTCCCACAGCACTCGCTCAAGGATTGGCGACCCGGTTGCTCTAGTACTGCCATAAGCCCCGCAAGTTCCCTAAGGATGGTCGCTCATGGTCGAGTGGCGCCGCTGATACCAGGAGCCGATCCAAGGCGCGGGCACGGGCCCAGAGCCGAACTGAGTGTCGGTGGCACTCAGACCAGTCCAACCAGATTAGGTCGTGGGGGCAAGGGCTCCCGGTCAGAGGGCTGACCAGAGGACTGAGCTAGCAAGCAATCAGTCCAACTACTCCAGCCAATCCCACTGCTGCTCGGGTAGGTGGGAGCAGCAGGGCTGCCAGGGACTGTGCAACCTGCCCCTGTAAGGATAAAGTGGACAGCTGGGTGGGCACGAAGAGGGAGGAGCCGAAGAGAGCATGGAAGCACGGGGAAAAGCAGAAAGCACAATGCACAGATGCATGGAAGGGGGCACGCGGGCAGTAAGGCAGGCAAGCAAGCTAGCAAGCAAGTAAGCCAGGTGAGGAGGAAGACGACTGGAGCAAGGTGTTGTCTCCAGCTCCTCCAAACTGTGCGTGAGCTTCCAGGAGGAAGTTCACCTGCCCAAGTTCTGGGCGTGTCTGTGCAGGCGAGCGAGCATGCAGGCAAGCAGGCCAGCGAGCAAGCCAGGTGAGGAGGAAGAAGACTGGAGCAAGGTGCTGCCTCCAGTTCCTCCAACCCGTGCGTGAGCTTCCATGGGGAAGTTCACCTGCCCAAGGGAGATGTGCAAGTGCTGGACGCACGAGGCACATTCTGGGCGTTACTGTGCAGGCGAGCGAGCAAGCAAGCCAGGAGAGGAGGAAGACGACTGGAGCAAGATGCTGCCTCCAGTCCCTCCAAACCATGCGTGAGCTTCCAGGGGCGAAGTTCACCTGCCCAAGTTCTGGGCGTGACTGTGCAAGCAAGCGGGTGAGCAAGCCAGGTGAGGAGGAAGAAGACTGGAGCTTGGTGCTGCCTCCAGTTCCTCCAAGCCGTGAGTGAGCTTCCTGGGCGAAGCTCACCTGCCCAAGTGAGGCAAGCACGCAAGTATGCGAGCAAGCCAGGTGAGGGAGGAAGAAGACTGGAGCAAAGGAAGAGATGTCCTTGACAGAATGCCAAACCAGGATGGCCGGCAGTGCTGTTTCTAGTTCCTACATGCCGTGCGTGGACTTCCCGGGCGAAGTCCACCTGTCCAAGTGAGGAGTGCAAGTGCTGGGCGTGCGAGGCACATACTTGGCGCAACCGTGCAAGGTCGTGTAAGGGTTTTGCTTATTCTTGTACACCAGATTTGTGAATACAAGTGAGATTTCCCTTAGCTTGCACTGTCCGATCTTGATGCTTTGTTGCTAAACCTCACCGAGCTGTGTTGTTACATGTGTTTGGGTTGGCTGAGAGTGTGTGGAACACTGCTCAGCACCATCGCAGGAATGGAAAATTTTGGGCCAAGCCCGAACCCTGTGATAGGGGTTATATAGCGGTGATGGTGGTCGTGGGCCGATTCTCCAATTACGTGATTTTCACCCCTATGACCAAGAATTGCACAGCCGAAGCAGCGGCTGAGGCATTCTATCGCTCCGTGGTGAAGCTCTTTGGAGTGCCAACGGAGATAGTGAGTGACCGAGACGCTTGGTTCATAGGCAACTTCTGGACATGCTTGTTCAAACTGCTGGGATCCGAATTGAAGTTCTCGACGGCCAATCATCCATAGACGGATGGCCAGACAAAATGAGTGAATGTGCTGCTGGGGGAGTACTTGAGGCACTATGTTTCAGCAAGTCAACGGAATTGGTTAGACTTGCTTGACTCTGCTCAGTTGTCTTACAACTTGAACCGCTCCTCCGCAACAGGTCATAGCCCGTTTGAGTTAGCAATGGGCTACCAACTACTAATGCCGCAGGAGGTGGCGTTGCAGCGCAAGGAAGGGCCGTGCCCGGCCGCATATTGATTCGCGTGCAACAAGCAGGAGATGCTTGAAGAGGTGAGAGATAGCCTCACCAAAGCTACCAGGCGAATGAAGAAGTATGCGGACAGGAACTGGAGGCCGCTAGAGTTCCAGGTGGGAGACTTAGTGATGTTGAAGCTCACCCACAGATCTGGAAGAAGATCATGAGCAAGCGCTGGCACAAGGGCTTGTTCCAGTGGTATGACAGACCCTTTGAAGTGATCAAGAGAGTCGGGCCGGTAGCCTATCGGCTAGCACTACCAGAGAGGATGAAGGTGCACCCGACATTCCACGTCATTTTCCTTAAGCCTTACTATCTAGACGAGGAGCATCCAGAGCGCAACAAGGTGAAGCGTGCCCCTCTCACCGTAAGGAAGGAACTTGACAAGGAGGTGGAAGACATACTTGATCACCGAGTGCTGGGTTACAGCAAGATGAACCGGAGGACAGAATACTTGGTCAAGTGGAAGGACCTACTCGAGTCAGAGGCGACTTGGGAGAAGGATGTCACACTATGGCAGTATGAAGACCTCATCCAACGGTACCATGAGTCTCATTCGACGAGGGCATTGAACCCCTTGGGTGGGGGAGGTTTGTTAGACCCTTGAGCTCTAGCCCCGGAGAATGCGTACCACAGGCCGTACCTCAGGGTAGTGGTAGCACATAAGCCTGCATGCAAGGATGTGCGGGCAACCAGGTGCATGGTGTTGAGAGAATTGCAAGTCCATGAACAGGCAAGGATGGAGATGGTCACACAAGTGTGCACGAAGGCACTAGTGGAGGGGATGGTCGATCAAAGGCTCGGTAGTGTACCGAAGGACCAGATTGTGGCAAGGGAGTGTCACAATGCACAAGTCGGCGAATGCGCGGGTGGACAGTGAGGATGCCCATGAGCCAGGCATGGTGCTAGGCTCTAGGAGGTTCAGGGAACCTGATACAACTGGTGTCTTGCTCTACCAGGGGCCATGGCATGTTGGACCATGGTCTGTGCCTTGCCTAACCATGGGCAATGCCTCACTTGACCATGGGCTGTGCCAAGCTCTACCAAGGGCGATGGCTGGGTCAACAACAGAGACAGCCCTTGATAGACCACAGTCCGTGCCTTGTTCTAGCATGGGTGATGGCTTGGCCGACCATGGAGACAGCCCTCCATCGACCATGGGCTGTGCACTCAGTCACTCATGGGCTGTGCCCAGGTCTACGACGGTCGATGCCTTCATTGACCATGGCAACAGCCCATGGTTGATCATGGTTGATGTGTTGATCAACCACGGGCTGTGCACTCGGTCACTCATGGGCAGTGCCTTGCTCCACCACAGGCAATAGCTCGTGGTCCACCACAGGCTGTGTGCTCGGTTGCTCATAGGCAGTGCCATGCTCTGCCATGAGCAATGCCATGCTCCACCATGAGCAATGCCATGCTCCACCATGGGCTGTGCCTTGCTCTACCACGGGCTATGGCTTGGTCAACCACAAGCTGTGCTCTCGGTTGCTCACAGGCAGTGCTTCGCTCTACCTTGGGCGATGTCTTGCTTGACCACAGGCTGTGCCTTGTTCTACCATGGGCGATGCCTTGCTGGACCACGGGCTGTGCCTCCCTCTCCCACAGGCGATGGCTTGGTCAACCACGGACACAACCCTCAGTCGACCAGGAGCTGTTCTCTCAGTCGCTTATGGGTCGTGCCTTGCTGTACTAGGTGCGATGCCATCGTCAACCATGGGCTGTGCCTTGCTTTACCAAGGGTGATGTGTTGCTTGACCACGGGCTGTGCCTTGCTTGACCACAGGCAATGGCTTGGCTGACCAAAGGTTGTGCCTCGCTCTACTACGGGCAATGGCTTGCTCGACCACGGCCTCCGGCATCCTCTACCATGGGCGTTGCCTTGCTCAACCACAGGTTGTACCTTGCTCTATGACTGGCAATGTATTGGATGACCACAGGCTGTGCCTCGCTCTACCACGGGCGAGGGCTTGGATGACCAAGGAGACAGCCCTTGGTCAGCAATGAGCTGTGCACTCGATTGCTCATGGGCAGAGGCTTGCTCTACCATGGACAATGCCTTGCTCAACCATGGGCTGTGCCTGGCTCTACCACGGGAGGTGCCTTGCTTGACCATGGGCTGTGCCTTGCTCTACCATGTGCAATCACTTGTTTGACCACGTGCTGTGCCTCACTCTACCATGGGTGATGTGTTGCTCGACCATGGGCTGTGCCTTGCTTTAACATGGGAAATGGCTTGTTGGACCACAGGCTGTGCCTCGCTCTACGATGGGTGATGCCTTCTCGACCACTAGCTGTGCCTTGTTCTACCATGGGTGATGGCTTGGGCGACCACAGAGACAGCCCTCGGTCGGCAATGGACTGCACACTTGGTTGCTCATGGGCAGTGCCTTGCTCTACCCTGGGCAATGACTTTATCGACCACGGGCTGTGCCTCACTCCACAGAGATAGCCCTCAGTCAACCGTGGGCAATGCCTTTCTCTGGCACAAGCAATAACTTGGTCGACCACGGAGACGGCCCTTGGTTGACCACGGGCCGTGCCTTGCAGTTCCACAGGTGATGGCTAGGTCAAGCATGGACTGAACACTCAGTCTCTCATGGGCAGTGCCTGGCTCTACCTCAGGTGATGCCTTGATCGACCACAGGCTGTGCCTTGCTCTACCACAAGCAACACCTTGCTCTACCTAGGGCAATGGGATGTTCAACCATGGGCTGTGGCTTGATCTACCATGGGCGATGCCTTGGTTGACCACGGGCTGTGCATTGCCCAACCATGGGCAATGGCTTGGTTGACCACGGAGACAGCCCTCAGTCAACCGCAGGCTGTGTGCTTGGTCGCTCATTGGCTGTGCCTTGCTCTGCCATGGGCAATGCCTTAATCCACCACAGGCTGTGCCTTGCTCTACCACAGGCAATGCCTTGCTTGACCATGGGTGATGCCTTCTTGACCATGGGCTGCACTGGCTCTACCACAGGTGATGCCTTCTCAACCACCGATTGTGCCTCCCTCTACCATGGACGATGCTGTTTTGACCACGGGCTATGGGTTGGTCGACCATGGGCCGTGCACTCGGTCACTCACTGGCAGTGCCTCGCTCTACCTTGGGCAATCCTTGCTCGACCACAGGCTGTGCCACACTCTCACACAAGCAATGGCTTGGTCAACCACGGGCTGCGGCGTTGTGCTTGGTCACTCACAGGCAGTGCCATGCTCAAGCACAAGCAATGCCTTGCTCCACCACAGCTGATGCCTTCATGACCACGGGCTATGCCTTGCCCTACCACAGGCAATGGGATGTTCGGCCACTGCATGTGCCTTGCTCTACCACAGGTAATGGGATGTTGACCAAGGGATGTGCCTTGCTCTACCATGGGCGATGGCTTGGTCAACAACGGAGAAAGTCCTCGGTTGACCACGAGCTATGTGCTTGGTCACTCACAGGCATTGCCTTCCTTCCACAGACAATGCCTTGCACCACCATGAGCTGTGCCTCGCTCTACCATGGGTGATGCCTTGCTTGACCACTGGTTGTCCCTTGCTCTACCACGAGCAATTACTTGGTTGACCAAACAGACAGCCCTTAATCAACTATGGGCTGTGCGCTCGGTCACTCACAGGCAGTTCCTCGCTCTACCACAGTCGATGCCTATCTTAACCACAGCGACAACCATTGGTTGATCATGGGCCAATGCCTTGATCAACCACCATGACAGCTCTTGGTCGACCATGGGCAGTGCCTTGCTCTACCATGGGTGATGCCTTGTTCGACCATGGGCTGTGCCATGCTCTACCAGGATCAATGCCTTGCTCCACCATGGGCAATGGCATGGTCAACCATGGGCTGTGCCTCGCTCCTCCATGGGTGATCGCTTGCTTGACCATGGCCTGTGCCTTGCTCCACCAAGGGCATTGCCTTGCTTGATGACAGGTTGTGCCTGGCTTTACCCTGGGCAATCACTTGGTTTACCAAGGGCTGTGCATTGCTCTGCCCTGGGCAATGCCTTCACAACCATCGGCTGTGCCTTGGTCTACCACGGGCAATGGCTTGGTCAACCACACAAATAGCCCTCGGTCGGCCACGAGCTGTGTGCTCGGTCACTCATGGGCTGTGTGTCACTCTACCATGGGCAATTGCTTGGTTGACCACAGTGACAGCCCATGGAGGACCACGAGCTGTGCACTTGGTTGCTCATGGGCCGTGCAATGCTCGACAACGTGCGTTGCCTTGCTGGACCTCGAGCTGTGCCTTGCTCTTCCACTGGCAATGGCTTGGTCAAACAAAGGCTGTGCCTTGCTCTACCCCAGGCGATGGCTTGCTCGACTACGGCCTGGGCCTTGCTCTACTACAAGCATTGCCTTGATAGACAATGGGCTGTGCCTTGCTTTACCCCAGCCAATGGCTTGGTTGACCACGGGCTGTGCCTTTCTCTACGATGGGTGATGGCTTGGTTGACCATGGAGATAGCCCTTGATCAGCCACCAGCTGTGCGCTCGGTTGCACACGGGCAATGCCTTGCTCTGCCATGGGCGATGCCTTGCTCGACCCCAGGCTGTGCCTAGCTCTACCATGGGAGATGCCTTGTTTGACCCTGGGCTGTGCCTTCCTCTACCATGGGCAATGGCTTGTTCAATCATGGCTGTGCCTCACCCTACCACGGGTGATGCCATGCTCGATCATGGGCGATTGCTTGGTTGACCACAGAGGTCACCCTTGGTTGACCACAGGCTGTGCCTTGCTATACCATGGGTGATGGCTCAATTGACCACGGGCTGTACTTGTGGTCTCTCATAGGCAGTGCCTTGCTCTACCTTGGGCAATGCTTTGATTGACCATGGGCTGGGCCTTGCAATACCTTGGGCCACGGGCTGTGCCTTTGCCAACCACAGCGATGCCTTGGTCTACCATGGTGACAGCCCTCAGTCGACCACAGGCGATGCCTTGCTCCACCACTGGCTGTGCCTTCCCCAACAACCATGGTCGATGCCTGGCTCGACCACGGGCTGTGCCTTGCTATACCAAGGGCAATGGCTTGGTCGACCACAGAGACAGCTCTTGGTCCACTACCTACTGTGTGTCACTTTCCCACAGGTGATGGCTTGGTCAACCATGGAGCCAGCCCTTGGTCAACCATGAGCTGTGTGCTCGGTCACTCACAGGTAGTGCCTTGCTCTACCACAGTCGATGCATTCGTCAACCACGGCAACAGCCCTTGGTCGATGATGAACGATGCGTAGATCAACCATGGGCTGTGCAAATAGTCACTGACGGGCAGTGCCCTGCTCTACCATGGGCAATGCCTTGCTTGGCCATGGCGACAGTGCTTATTCGATCATTGGGTGATGCCTTGATCGACCACAGCAACAGTGCTTCGTCGACTACTGGCAGTGACTTGCTCTACCATGGGTGATGCGCTGCTTAGCCATTGGCTGTGCCTAGCAATACCAAGGGCATTGCCATGCTCTGACCACGGGCTGTGCCTCGCACTACCACAAGCGATGCCTTGCTCGAACACTGGTTGTGCCTTGCTCTACCATGGGTGATGCCTTGCTCCATGAGTTCTGCCTTGCTCTACTTTGGGCCATGGCTTCGTTGACCATGAGCTGTGCCTCAATCTACCATGGGCAATAATGCCTTGGTCAATCACGGAGACAGCCCTCGGTAGGGCATGGGTTGTGTGCACAGTCACTCACGGGCAGTACCTTCCTCTGCCACGGTCATTGGTTTGCTCGACCACGGTGACAGCTCTTGGTCGACCATAGGCAGTGCCTTGCTGTACCATGGGTGATGCCATGCTCCACCATGGACAATGGCATGGTTGACCACGGACTGTGCCCTGCTCTACTACGGGTAATGGCTTGGCTGGCCACGGAGGCAGCCCCCGGTCAACCACTAGCAGTGCCTTGCTCTACCTCAGGTGATGCCTTCCTCAACCATGGGCTGTGCCTTGCCCAACCACCGGTGATGCCCTGCTCGACCACGGGCTATGCCTTGCTCTACCACAGGTGATGGCTTGGTCAACCCTAGAGACAGCCCTAGGTCGACCACGCGCTGTGCGCACGGTTGCTCACGGGCAATGCTTGTCACTTCCTCAGGCGATGCCTTGCTCAACCACGGGCTGTGCCTAGCACTACCACGGGTGATGCCTTACTCAACCATGGGTTGTGCCTGGCTCTACCATGGGTGATGTCTTGTTCGACCACGGGCGGTGCCTCACTCTACCACAGGCGATGCCTTGCTTGACCACTGGGTGTGCTTGGCTCTGCCACAGTTTGTGCCTGGGTCCACCACAGGCAATAGCATGTTCGACCTTGGGTTGTGCCTCCATCTACCATGGGTGACGCCTTGCTCAACCATGGGATGTGCCATGCTATTCCACAGGCATTGGCTTGGTCTATCATGGAGACAGCCCTCGGTCAACCACAGGCTGTGCACTCAGTCACTCACGGGCAGTGCCTTGCTCTACCACAGGTTGTGCCTTGCTCTACCAAGGGTGATGGCTTGGTCAACCACAGAGACATCCCTCGGTCGACCACGGGCAATGCCATGCTCCACCATGGGCTGTGCCTTGTCAACCATGGGTTGTGCCTTGCTCTACCTTGGGTGATGCCTTGCTCAACAACAGGCTGTGCCTTGTTCTACCACAGGTGATGCCTTGCTTGACCATGGGCTGTGCCTCCCTCTACCACAGGCAATGGCTTGGTCAACCACAGAGACAGCCCTCAGTCAACTAGGAGCTGTGCACTCAGTCGCTCATGGGCTGTGCCTTGATCTACCACTTGCAATGCCATCCTCAACCATGGGTTGTGCCCTACTTGACTTTCTTAACCTCCAAGTAGTTATGGCACCCAAATATTTGCACAACCCGCATTTCCCATTCTAGATATGCCTCAAGATCACTCTTGCCCTGAAATGAAGTAATTTTGATTTTGATTCCTCCAGAGTCTTCTCCTACATTTGTCATACCTCGTCTAGGTCAATTGCGAGGTCTCCTTTTGGGCTCGAATTCTTCATCCTCTTCTTCTTCTTTTTTTGGCTCAGAGAATATATGCTATAGAATAGATGGAAATATGTGCCAAGGAGTTGAGGAAATATATGTTCAAAGAGGAAATTATTTTTTAGATTAAGGGATGAGGGATATGATAGATAGATAACCTACTGTGGAAATTGTGCTTTGATACGAGATGATGCGGGTTAGAGGGGGGCTGCTCCTGATCTTCACGGCATAGGATGAAAGGATAGGATTTTGTTCGAAACCAAGCGGGTGCAAATAGCCAACCAACGAAAGAAACGTGACCTACTACTTAGACCACTCACCTAACCACAAACTCGAAGACCAATCCACACAATGACTTACCTAGGTCGAGGCAGAATTGGGGGCCTTGGGAAACTTGAATCACCAAACTAAAACATTTAGTTCGACAAAAGCAAGGTTTCACGATGAGGTTTATGAAAGTGATGAGTAATTACCTCATAAGGAGAACACACTTTGGTATGTTGAGGGATTCCAATGTCAAAAACTGAATTACATGTAGCTGAATGAGAGCCATATATATAGTGCTTGGCTAATAAATAGTTTCCTCTTATACTAGATAGCAATCAGCCAAAAATATGGTACCTTGACTCATTATAGAATCCCAAATAGGAAACTCCTATAATATGGAAATTGCTAATTTGATTATAACAACTAATTTTTTATTACTAATTTAACTCTTTGTCGGTAGCCATAAATCATGGCATATTGGTCCAAGTCCTTGTGTGCAAGCTGAGTAAGCTCTAATTCAGCTTTGGATTAAAAGAAAAGAACAAATGCCCCTTTGTCTTGGTCTTCAACCTCTCGGGCCAAATATCCATTATGAGGATGCCAATAGGCTCTTGAATCTCTTCATCCTCCTCTTGAGTAGAGCTAACGTATTAAGCCCATGGTCAAGCAAGCATCACCGTGATCGACGCACAGCCCATGGTAACGATTGAGGTGTCTCTTGTAATCCGACCAAGCCATTGCCTTGGTAGAGCACCAGGCACAGCTGGGTGGTTGAGTAGGGCACCACCCGTGGTTAGACAAGCACAACCCATGGTCAACCAAGGGCTATCTCCGTGGTAGACCAAGCCATCACCCCTGGCTAGAGCAAGGCACGCCCATGTCGGACCAAGGCATCACCCCATGTACAGCCGAGAACACAGCCCGTGGTGGAACCAAATGGCTGTCTTCTGGTCAAGCATGGCCGTCACCATGTAGAGCAACCACCAACCCCATGGTCAAGCAAGGCATCGCCCATGGTAAGACCTCGGGCTATCTTCGTTGGTTGAGCAAGGCATCACCATGCGTTTGTAGAACGAGGCACAGCCAGTGGTAGAGCTAGGCATTGCTGTTAGCGACTGAGCACACTGCTGCAGTCTGACCGAGCTGTCTGGTGGCATGACCAAGCCATTCGCCCGTAGGTAGAGCGAGAGGGACAGCCTAGTGATCGAGCAAGGCATCACCTGTGGTAGAGCAAGGCACAAACAGTGGTCGATCGAGGCTGTCTCCGATGGCCGACCAAGCCACATGCCCCTGGTAGAGCAAGGCACAGCCCATGGCAAGCATGGCATCGTTTAGTGATAGAGTGAGCACTTACCATGGTCAACCAAGGTCTATCTCTGTGGTCAACAAGGACATGCCTGTGATAGGGGAGGCACTGCCTATGGTCAAGCCTAGCCGTTGCTCCGAGGTAGAGCAAGGTGCAGCCCGGGGTCAACGAAGGGCTGTCTCTGAGGTTAGAGACAAGGCCATCTTACCCATGTAGTGCAAGGCACAGCCAACAGTGTAGCAGCTATGGGCACTGCACTAGGACGAGCACACTGCCTTGTGGAGTCAACCGAGGGCCTGTTCATGGTGCGCCCAACCAAGCCCATCGCCTGTGCGTCAAGCAAGGGACAGCCTGTGGTTAACGCAATGGCAATGCCTGTGTAGAGTGAGGCAGAGCCCAGCGGTTGACGCAGGGCTGTCGCATGGTCTACCAAGCCAACGCCCATGTAGAGTGAGGCACAGCCAATGGTCAAGCTATGGCATTGCTCGTGATGGAGTGAGGCACTACATGGTCTACTGAGGCTATCTCCCGTGGGCCAACCAAGCCATGTCTGTTGATAGGCGAGGCTTTGCCCATGGTGGACCAAGGGCTGTCTCCCATGGTCGACCAAAGCCCATCGCCCATAGGTAGAGGCAGGCACTACCCTGTTGACCTAGGGCTGTCTCCATGGTTGACCAAGCCATCACCGCAGTAGAGCTAGGCACAGCCTGTGGTCAAGCAAGGTCATCGCCATGGTAGAGTGAGCACTGCCCCTTGGTCGACCAAGGGCATCTCTCTCTTTNTATATATATAACGAGAGAGATGTGCACCGGTCACTCACCAGGCATGCTTGCACTTCAACAGGTGATACCTCTCGTCCACGGGTGAACAACACTTGTCGATCATGGTCAACATGTTGATTGACCAGGGCGACAGCTCTTGTTGATCATGGGTTGATGTTTGAATTGACCATGGCCAACAGCTCTTGGTCAACAATGGGCATACTTGGTCCACCATGGAATGCATTGCTCAGCCACGGGCGTGCCTTGCTCGACCAGGGCCTTGTGCCTCACTCTACCACTGGCGATGGCTTGGTCAAACCGAGACAGCCCTCGGTTGACTATGGCAGGTGCCTGGCTCTTCCTCAGGCGATGCCTCACTCGACCACCGGGCTGTGCCTTGCTCTATCATAGGCCAATTCTTACTCAACCACGGGCTGTGCCTGGCTCTACCAAGGCAATGGCATGTTCAACCATGGGCTGTCCTTGCTCACCATGGGCGATTGGGCTTGGTTCGACCAAAGAGACAGCCCTTGATTGACCATGAGGTTTGCACTCGGTCTCCCCACGGGCAGTGCCTCTCTCTACCTCGGAATGTTCTGCTCCTACATGGGCCGTGTCCTTTCTTACAAGGCAATAGCATGTTTTTGACCACAGGTTGTGCCTCGGCTTCCTACGCATGGGGCATTCCTTACTAGACCACGGGCTGTGCTTTGCCCTAGATGGGGATGCCTTGCTTGACCATGTCTGTGCCTTCTCTACCACAGGCCATGGCTTGGTCGACCATGGCTGTGCCTCACTGTACCTCAGTCGACCAGCTGGCTGTACACCCGGTCTCTCACGGGCAGTGGTCCGGCTGTACTTGGGCAATGCCTTCCTTGACCATGGGGCTGTGTCTTGCTCTACCAGGGGCCATGGCATGTTGGACCTCTGTCTGTGCCTTGCCTAACCACGGCAATGCCCTCGTGGAAAAGGGCTGTGCCCAAGCTCTACCAAGGGTGAATGGCTGGGTTTGACGCAACAGGAGGCAGCCCTCAATTGGCCCACGGGGACAGCCCTGAATAGACCACAGGCTGGCCTTGTTCTAAGCACAGGCATGGTTGGCCCAACCAAGGAGACAGCCCTCCCAGTCGACCACAGGCTGTGGTGCTCAGTCCCCCTCATGGCAGTGCCGCAGGTCATGACAGTTGATGCTTGATTGACGCATGGCAACATCATGGTCAATGCGTTGATCGACACGGGGCTGTGCACTTGGTCACTCATGGACAGTGCCTTGCTCCACCATAGGTGTAGCCCTTGGTCGATGAACCACAATGCCTAGATTGACCACGGGCGATGCCATTGCTCGTCACTGGTGATAGACCTTGTCAATCATGGGTTGATGCGTTTCTTTGACCACGGCAACAGCTCTGGTTGACCATGGCAGTGCCTTGGTCGACCACGGGCTGTGCTCGCTCTACAAGGGCAAGCCGTGTTTTGACCACAGGCTGTACATTGCTCTAGCCATGGGTGATGGCTTGGTCGACCCATGGGACTGTGCCACAATCGTTCATGGCATGCTTGGCCTGCTACCTTGGGCAATGCCTTGCCCGACCATGGGCTGTGCTTTGGCTATACCATGCGGCGACACAGAGATTCCTGATACTTTATTCTGTTACCACAGGCTGTGGCCTCATCTACCAACGGGATGGCTTTGGTCAACACATGGAGAATTGCCCTTGGTGCGACCACAAGCTATGCACTTAGTCGGCTCATGGGCCATGCAATGCTCGAACCATGTGCATTGCCTTGCTCGAACCTCGGGCTGTACCTTGCTCTTCCACAGGCAATGGCTTGGTGACAAAGGCTGTGCCTCGCTCCCATACCACCATGGGCAATGGCTTGCTCGACTACGGCCTGTGCCTTGCTCTGCTACGAGTGTTGCCTTGATCAACCATTGAGCTATGCCTTGCTTTACCCTGGGCAATGGCCTTGTTTGACCACGGCTGTGCCTTGCTCTACGATGGGTGATGGCTTGGTTTGACCATGGAGAATATAGCCTTGGTCAGCCACCAGACTGTGTGCTTCAGTTGTTCACATGGCAATGCCTTGCTCTGCCCATGGGCCGATGCCTTCCTCGACCCCCGGGCTGTGCCTGGCTCTACCAAGGGAGAATGCCTTGCCTTGAACCATGGACCGTGCCTTGCCTCTACCATGGGCAATGGCTTGTTTGACCACAGCTGTGCCTCACCCTACCTATGGGTGATGGCTTGGTTGACCATGAAGATCGCCCTTGGTTGACCACTGGGCTGTGCCTTGCTCTTACCACGGGTGATGGCTCGGTCGACCCATGGACTGTATGCGTGGTCTCTTGTGGGCAGTGCCTTGCTCTACCTTGGGTGATGCCTTGCTTGACCACGGGTTGGGCCTTGCAATACCAAGGGCCATGGCATGTTCAACCATGTGCCGTGCCTTGCTCTACAATGGAAGATGCCACGCTTGACCACGGGGCTGTGCCTTTGCCAACCACGGCCGTTGCCTTGGTCTACCACCGAGATAGCCCTGAGTCGACCACAGGTGATGCCTTGCTCCACCACCGGCTGTGCCTTGCCCAACAACCATGGGTGATGCCTGGCTTGACCATGGGCTGTGCCTTGCTGTACCAAGGTCGATGGCTTGGTCCACCATAGGCTGCGCACTGGTTGCTCACCGGCAGTGCCTTCCTCAACCATGGGCGATTCCATGCTCGTCCATGGTGGTAGCCCTTGGTCGATCATGGGTTGACGCATTCATGGACCACAGTGACAGCCCTTGGTCGACCATGGACAGTGCCTTGGTCCACCATGGGCTGTGCGTCACTCTACAATAGGCGATGCCTTGCTCATCCACAGCTATGCCTTGCCCAACCACGGGTGATGCCTTGCTCAACCACATGCAGTGCCTTTCTCTACCATGGTGATGGCTTGGTCAACCAGGGAGACAGCCCTCGGTTCACCATGGGTTGTGTGCTCTGTAGCTCACCAGCAGTGCTGGCTCTACCTCAGGCAATGCCGTGCTTGACCACACACTGTGCCTTGCTCTACCACGGACAATGCCTGGCTGACCACGACTGTGCCTTGCTCTGCCACCAGCGATGGCTTGGTCAACCCTGGAAGACAGCCCTCGGTCAACCATGGGCTGTGCGCTCAGTTGTTCACGGCCAGTGCCTGGCTCTACCTTAGGTGATGCCCTGCATGACCAGAGGCTGTGCCTTGCACAACCATGGGTGATGCCTCTCTCTACAATGAATGATGGCTTGGTCAACCAGGGAGACAGCCCTTGGTTGACCATGGGCTATGCGCTTGGTAGCTCACGGGCAGTGCCTGGCTCTACCTCGGGTGATGCCATGCTCAACCACACGTTGTGCATTGCTCTAGCATGGATGATGCCTTGCTCGACCATGACTGTGCCTGGCTCTGCATGGGCGATTGCTTGGTCGACCCTGGAGACAGCCCTCGGTTGAGCATGGACTGTGCGCTTAGTTGCTCACGGCCAGTGCCTGGCTCTACTCGGGTGATGCCATGCTCAACCACACGTTGTGCATTGCTCTAGCACGGATGATGCCTTGCTCGACCATGACTGTGCCTGGCTCTGCCATGGGCGATTGCTTGGTCGACCCTGGAGACAGCCCTCGGTTGAGCATGGACTGTGCGCTTAGTTGCTCACGGCCAGTGCCTGGCTCTACCTTAGGCGATGACCTGCATGACCATGGGCTGTGCAAATAGTCACTGACAGGCAGTGCCCTGCTCTACCATGGGTGATGCCTTGCTTGGCCATGGTGACAGCGCTTATTCAATCATTAGGTGACACCTTGATCGACCACAGCAACAGTGTGTTGTCGACTACGGGCAGTGACTTGCTCTACCATGGGCGATGTGCTGCTTAGCCATTGGCTGTGCCTAGCACTACCAAGGGTGTTGCCATGCTCGACCACAGGCTGTGCCTCACACTACCATGAGCGATGCCTTGCTCGAACACTGGTTGTGCCGTGCTCTACCATGGGCGATGGCTTGCTCCACAACAAGTTGTGCCTTGCTCTACTATGGACCATGGCTTCATTGACCATGGGCTGTGCCTCGATCTACCATGGGCGATGATGCCTTGGTCAACCACAGAGACAGCCCTCGGTAGGGCATGGGTTGTGCGCACAGTCACTCACGGGCAGTGCCTTCCTCTGCCACGGTCATTGGCTTGCTCGACCACGGTGACAGCTCTTGGTCGACCATAGGCAGTGCCTTGCTCTACCATGGGTGATGCCATGCTCCACCACGGAAAATGGCATGGTCGACCACGGCCTGTGCCCTGCTCTACTACGGGCAATGGCTTGGCTGGCCATGGAGGCAGCCCCCGGTCAACCACTAGCAGTGCCTTGCTCTACCTCGGGTGATGCCTTCCTCGACCATGGGCTGTGCCTTGCACAATGACATGTGATGCCCTGCTCGACCAAGAGCTATGCCTTGCTCTACCACAGGCGATGGCTTGGTCAACCCTAGAGACAGCCCTAGGTCGACCACAGGCTGTGCGCACAGTTGCTCACGGGCAATGCCTGTCACTTCCTCAGGCGATGCTTGCTCAACCATGGGCTGTGCCTAGCTCTACCATGGGTGATGCCTTACTCGACCACGGGCTGTGCCTGGCTCTACCATGGGTGATGTCTTGTTTGACCATGGGCGGTGCCTCGCTCTACCACAGGCAATGCTTTGCTTGACCATTGGCTGTGCTTGGCTCTGCCATGGGCTGTGCCTGGGTCCACCACAGGCAATAGCATGTTTGACCTTGGGTTGTGCCTCCATCTGCCATGGGCGACGCCTTGCTCAACCATGGGATGTGCCATGCCATTCCACAGGTGTTGGCTTGGTTGATCACGGAGACAGCCCTCGGTTGACCACAAGGAGTGCACTTGGTCACTCACGGGCAGTGCCTTGCTCTACCACTTTCGATGCCGCCGTCAACCATGGGCTGTGCCTTGCTCTACCAAGGGTGATGGCTTGGTCGACCACGGAGACATCCCTTGGTCGACCACAGGCAATGCTATGCTCTAGCATGGGCTGTGCCTCGCTCTACCATGGGCAATGCCTTCTTGACCATGGGCTGTGCCGTGGTCTACCAAGGGCTATGGCTTGGTCGATCACCAGCTGTGTTCTCAGTCACTCATGGGCAATGCCTTGCTCTACCTTGGGTGATACCATGCTCAACAACAGGCTGTGCCTTGTTCTACCACAGGTGACACCTTGCTTGACCGTGGGCTGTGCCTCCCTCTACCACAGGCAATGGCTTGGTCGACCACAGAGACAGCCCTCAGTCAACTAGGAGCTGTGCACTCAGTCACTCATGGGCTGTGCCTTGCTCTACCACTTTTGATGCCGTCGTCAACCATGGGCTGTGCCCTACTTGACTTTCTTAACCTCCGAGTAGTTATGGCACCCAAATATTTGCACAACCTGCATTTCCCATTCCAGATATGCCTCAAGATCACTCTTGCCCTGAAATGAAGGAATTTTGATTCTGATTCCTCCAAAGTCTTCTCCTACATTCGTCATACCTTGTCTAGGTTGATTGCAAAGTCTCCTTTTGGGCTCGAATTCTTCATCCTCTTCTTCTTCTTTTTTTTGGCTCAGAGAATATATGCTATAGAATAGATGGAAATATGTGTCAAGGAGTCAAGGAAATATATGTTCAAAGAGGAAATTTTTTCTTAGATCAAGGGATGAGGGGATATGATAGATAGATAACCTACCATGGAAACCGTGCCCTGATACGAAATGATGCGGGTTAGAGGGGGGTTGGTCCTGATCTTCATGGCGTAGGATGAAAGGATAGGATTTTGTTTGTAACCAAGAGGGTGCAAATAGCCAACCAACGAAAGAAAATGTGACCTGCTACTTAGACCACTTGCCTAACCACGAACTCAAAGACCAATCCACACAATGACTTACCTAGGTCGAGGCATGAATTGGGGGCTTTGGGAAACTTGAATCACCAAACTAAAAACATTAGTTCAACAAAAGCAAGGTTTCACAAGAGCAAAGGAGAGATAATTACCTCACAAGGAGAACATACTTTGTATTTGAGGGATTCAATGTCAAAAAGCTGAATTACATAGTGAATAAGAGCCCATATATATAGATGCTTGGCTAATAAATAGTTTCCTCTTATACTAGATAGCAATCAGCCAAAAATATGGTACTTGACTCCATTATAGAAATCCCAAATTAGGAAACTGTATAAATACAGAAATTGCTAATTTTGATTATAACAACTAATTATATACTAATTTAACTCTTTTGGTAGCCATAAATCGTGCATATTGGTCAAGTTCCTTGTGTGCAAGCTGAGTAGCTCTAATCGGCCTTGGGATTAAAGAAAAGGAGACAAATGCCTCCTTTGTATTGGTCTTCAACCTCTTGGGCCAAATATCCATTCGTGAGGATACCAATGGCTTCTTGCAATCTCTTCATCCTTCCTCTTGGTAGAGCAATGCACAGCCCATGGTCAAGCAAGGCATCACCCGTGTTAGGATGAGGCAGTGCTCATCAGTGACCAAGCACACAGCCAATGGTTGACTGAGGGCTGTCTCCGTAGTCAACCAAGCCCTTGACTGTGGTAGAGCAAGGCACAGCCGGTGGTCAAGTAGGGCACCACCCGTGGTAGAGCAAGGTACAACCCATGGTCAACCAACGGCTGTCTCCATGGTAGACCAAGCCATCACCCCTGGTAGAGTGAGGCACAGCCCATGGTTGACCAAGGCATCGCCCATGGTACAGTGAGGCACAGCCCATGGTGGACCGAGGGCTGTCTTCATGGTCGAGCATGGCATCACTCATAATAGAGTGAGGCACACCCCGTGGTCAAGCAAGGCATCGCCCATGGTAGAGCAAGGTGCAGCCCGTGGTTGACCTTGGGCTGTCCTCGTGGTTGAGCAAGGCATCACCCATGGTAGAGCGAGGCACAGCCAGTGGTAGAGCCAGGCATTGCCTGTCAATGACTGAGCACACTGCCTGCAGCCGACTGAGGGCTGTCTCAGTGGCAGACCAAGCCATCGCCTGTGGTAGAGCAAGGGACAGCCTGTGGTCAAGCAAGGCAACACCTGTGGTAGAGTGAGGCACAACCAGTGGTTGATCGAGGGCTGTCTCTGTGGTCGACCAAGCCAATGCCCGTGGTAGAGCAAGGCACAGCCCATGGTCAAGCATGGCATTGTTAGTGATAGAGCGAGGTGCTACCCTTGGTCGACCAAGGGCTATCCCTGTGGTCAACCAAGACATCGCCTGTGATAAGGTGAGGCACTGCCTGTGGTCAAGCTAGGCATTGCTCGTGGTAGAACGAGGTGCAGCCCAAGGTCAACCAAGGGCTGTCTCCGTGGTTGAGCAAGGCATCACCCGTGGTATAGCAAGGCACAGCCCGTGGTAGAGCTAGACACTGCCCACTAGTGACCGAGCACACTGCCTGTGGTCGACCGAGGGCTATCTCCATGGTCGACCAAGCCAATGCCCGTGGTAGAGTGAGGCAAAGCCCATGGTCAAGCATGGCATTGCTCATGATAGAGTGAGGCGCTACCTGTGGTCTACTGAGGGCTATCTCCATGGTCAACCAAGCCAACGTCTGTGGTAGGGCGAGGCTCTGCCCATGGTCGACCGAGGGCTGTCTCCGTGGTCGACCAAGCCATCGCCTGTGGTAGAGCCAGGCACTACCCATGGTTGACCTAGGGCTGTCTCTGTGGTTGACCAAGCCATTGCCTGCGGTAGAGCTAGGCACAGCCTGTGGTTGAGCAAGGCATCGCTCATGGTAGAGGGAGGCACTGCCCATGGTCGACCAAGCAATCGCCCATGGTAGAGCCAGGCACTACCTGTGGTCGACCAAGCCATCGCCTGCGATAGACCTAGGCCCTGCCCATGGTCGAGCAAGGCATCACCTGTTGTAGAGCGAGGCACTGCTCGTGGTTGACCAAGGGCTGTCTCTGTCGTCGACCGAGCCTTCACCCATGGAAGGGCGAGGCAAAGCCCGTGGTCAAGCAAGGCACATCCCCTGGTAGACCAAACCATAGCCCGTGGTAGAGCAAGGCCTAGCCCACGGTTGAGTGAGGCATCACCTGTGGTGGAGTGAGGCACTGCCTGTCAGCGGCCGAGTGCACAGCACGTGGTCGAGCAAGCCACTGCTACTGGTAGAGCCAGGCACAGCCCATGGTCGAGCAACGCATCATCCGTGGTAGAGTGAGGTGTGGCCAGTGGTTGACCAAGGGCTATCTCCATGGTTGACCAAGGCATTGCCCGTGGTACAACCAGGCACAGCACTTGGTCGAGCAAGGCATTGCCTGTGTTAGGGTGGCAGAAATGGTGGTCGACCGAGGGTTGTCACCGTGGTCAACCAAGCTGTTGCCCATGGTAGAGCAAGGCACAGCCTGTGGTCGAGCAAGGCATCGCCTGTGGTAGAGCTCGGTACTGCCTGTCAGCGACCGAGCGCACAGCCTGTGGTCGACTGTGGGCTGTCTCTATAGCCAACCAAGCCAACACCCATGGTTGAGCAACACATTGCCGGTGGTAGAGTGAGGGGCAACCCGTGGTCGATCGAGGGCAGTCTCCATGGTTGACCAAGCCATCACCCATGGTAGAGCGAGGTACCGCCAGTGGTCGAGCAAGGCATCACCGGTGGTGGGGGAAGGCCCAGCTCGTGGTCGACCTAGGGCTGTCTCCGTGTTCAACCAAGCCATCACCCATGGCAGGGCAATGCACAGCCTGTGGTCAAGTAAGGCATTGCCTGTGGTAGAGATAAGCATCGCCCATGGGGCCAGCTGGAGCCTGTGCTTGAGCAAGGCATTGCTCATTGTAGAGCGAGGCGCATCTAGTGGTCGAGCTAGGTGCCGCCTGTAGTAGAGCAAGGTGCAGCCCGTGGTCTTCCGAGGGCAGTCTCCATGGTAGAGAAAGGCACAGCCCGTGTTCTAGCAAGGCACCGCCCATGGTCGACTGAGGGCTGCCTCTGTGGTCAAGCAAGGCTTCGCCAGTGGGAGAGCTAGGCACTACCCATCAGTGACCGAGTGCACAGGTTGTGGTCAACCAAGGGCTATCTCTATGGTTGAGCAAGCCATCACCCATGGTAGAGCAAGGCACAGCCCTTGGTCAACCATGGCAACGCCCGTGGTCGACCAAGCCATCGCCCCTGGTAGCATAGCCCATTGTCTTGCATGGCATCATGCATGATAGTGCAAGGTGCTGCCTGTGGTCGACAAAGGCCTGTCTCCATGGTCAACCAAGCCATCACCTGCGGTAGAGCGAGGCACTGCCCATTGTTGAGCTAGGTGCTGCCCATGGTTGACCAAGGGTTGTCTTCATGGTCAACCAAGCCATCGCCCGTGTTAGAGCTAGGCACAGCCCGTGGTTGACCAAGGGCTGTCTTCTCGGTCGACCAAACCATTGCCAGTGGTAGAGCAAGGCACTACCCCTGGTCGAGCTAGGCGTCACCTGTGGCAGAGTGAGGCACTGCCCATGGTTGACCAAGGACTGTCTCCATGGTAGACAAAGCCTTTGCCTTTGGTAGAGCAAGGCATAGCCCATGGTCAAGCAAGGCATCGTCCATGGTAGGTCAAGCTGCAGCCTGTGGTCGGCCAAGTGCGTTCTCCATGGTTGAGCAAGACAATGCCCATAGTAGAGTGAGGCACGGCCCGTGGTAGAGCATGGCACGGCCTGTGGTCGAGCATGGCGTTGCCCGTGGTTGGGCAAGCCACAACCCATGGTCGGGCAAGGCATCACACGTGGTAGAGCTAGGCACTACCCGTCAGCAATTGAGTGCATAGCCTGTGGTCGACCGAGGGCTATCTCTGTGGTTGACCAAGCCATCACCCTTGGTAGAGCAAGGCACTGCCCATGGTTGAGCAAGGCATCACCTGTGGAAATGCGAGGCACAGCCCGTGGTCGACTGATGGCTGTCTCTGTGGAGGACCAAGCCATCGCTGGTGGGAGAGACAGGCACAGCCCCTGGTCGAGGATGGCATCACATGTGATAGAGTGAGGCACTGCCCATCGTCGATTGAGGGATGTCTCTGTGCTCAACCAAGCCATCGCCTGTGGTAGAGCAAGGCACTGCCCATGGTCAAGCTAGGTGTCAACCATAGTAGATTGAGGAGCAGCCCGTGGTCAACCGAGGCCAGTCTCCATGGTAGAGTAAGGCAAAACCTGTGGTAGAGCAAGGCATAGCCCATGGTCAAGCAAGGCATCGTCCATGGTAGGTCGAGCTGCAGCCTGTGGTCGGCCAAGTGCGTTCTCCATGGTTGAGCAAGCCAACACCCATAGTAGAGTGAGGCACGGCCCATGGTTGAGCATGGCGTTGCCCGTGGTTGGGCAAGCCACAACCCATGGTCGGGCAAGGCATCACACGTGGTAGAGCTAGGCATTACCCGTCAGCAATCGAGTGCATAGCCTGTGGTCGACCGAGGGCTATCTCTGTGGTTGACCAAGCCATCACCCATGGCAGAGCAAGGCACTGCCCGTGGTTGAGCAGGGCATCACCTGTGGAAATGTGAGGCACAGCCCATGGTCGACTGATGGCTGTCTCTGTGGAGGACCAAGCCATCGCCGGTGGGAGAGACAGGCACAGCCCCTGGTCGAGGATGGCATCGCATGTGATAGAGAGAGGCACTGCCCATCGTCTTTTGAGGGATGTCTCTGTGCTCAACCAAGCCATCGCCTGTGGTAGAGCAAGGCACTGCCCATGGTCAAGCTAGGTGTCACCTGTAGTAGATTGAGGAGCAGTCCGTGGTCAACCAAGGCCAGTCTCCATGGTAGAGTAAGGCAAAACCAGTGGTAGAGCAAGGCATAGCCTGTGGTCAACCGACGATTGTCTCCGGGGTCAACCCAGCCATTGTCCGTGGAACAGAAGGCACAGCCCGTGGTTGATCAAGGCATCACCCGTGGTAGAGCGAGGCACAGCCAGTGGTCAACCAATGGCTGTCTCCATGGTCGAGCAAGCCATTGCCTGTGGTAGAGCAAGGAGCAGCCCCTGGTCGAGCAAGGCATCGCTCATGGTAGGGTGAGGCACAGCCAGTGGTCGACTGAGGGCTGTCTCCCTGGTTGACCAAGCCGTTGCCTGTGGTAGAGCCTGGCACAGCCCGTTGTCGAGCAAGGCATTGCTGGTGGAAGAGCAAGGCACTACCCGTCAGCAATCACGCACACAGCCCGTGGTCAAACAATTGCTGTCTCCTTGGTTGACCAAGTCATTGCCAGTGGTAGAGCAAGGCAGTACCCATGAGCGACCAAGCGGACAGTTCATGGTTGACCAAGGGTTGTCTCTGAGGTCAACCAAGCCATCGCCCATGGTAGAGCTTGACACAGCCCATGGAAGAGTGAGGCACAGCCTGTGGTAGAGCAAGGCATCACCTGTGGTCGAGCAAGGTGCGGCGCTTGGTCCACGGGCTGTGCATTGCTCTAGGACGGGTGATACCTTGCTCGACCATGGGCTGTGGCTTGCTCCACCATTGGCATTGCCTTGCTCCACCATGGGCTGTGCCAAGCTCTAACATGGGCAATGGCTTGGTTGACCAAGGGCTGTGCATCACTCTACCATGGGTGATGCCTTGCTTGACCAAGGGCTGTGCATCACTCTACCATGGGTGATGCCTTGCTTGACCAAGGGCTGTGCATCACTCTACCATGGGTGATGCCTTGCTTGACCACCGGCTGTGCCTTGCTCTACCATGGGTGATGCCTTGCTTGACCATGAGCCATGCCTTGCTCTACCACAGGCCATGGCTTGGTCAACCACGGGCTGTGCCTCACTCTACCAAGGGCGATGCCTCACTCGACCATGGGCAATGCCTTGCCCGTCCATGGGCTGTGCCTCGCTCTACCATGGGCGATGGCTTGGTCAACTGAGGAGACAGCCTTCGACCAACCGTAGGCTATGCACTCGCTTGTTCACTGGTAGTGCCCAGCTGTACCACAGGCAATGCCTTGCTTGGCCACAGCGACAGCCCTTGGTTGATCATCGGGTGACACCTTGATCGATGATGGTGATAGTGCTTGGTCAACCCGGGGCAGTGCCTTGCTCTACCATGAGAAATGCCTTGATCAACCATGGGTGATGGACTCAGTCGATCATGGGCAGTGCCTTGCTCTACGATGGGCGATGCCTTGCTTGATCACCGTGACAGCCCTTGGTCAATCTTGGGGTTATGTGTTGATTGACCACGGCAATAGCGCTTGGTCGACCACGGGCAGTGCCTGGCTCTACCACCAGCAATGCCTTGGTCGACCACGGGCTGCGCCTTGCTGTACCATGGGGGATGCCTTGCTCAACCATGGGTTGTGTCTTGCTCTTCCACGGGCAATGCCTTGGTCCACCATGGGCTGTGCCTCACTCCTCCACAGGTGATGCCTTGCTCGACCACAGTGACAGCACTTGGTTGTTCACGGGAAATGCCTTGATCATTGGGCGACGCCTTGCTCTAATATGGGCGACGCCATGCTCAATCACGGTGATAGCCCATGGTCAATCTTGGGGTGATGCATTGATTGACCATGGTGATAGCGCATGGTCGACCATGGGCCATGCCTTGCTCTACCACGGGTGATACCTTGCTCAACCACGGCCTGTGCCTTGCTCTACCACAGGCTGTGCCATGCTCTAACATGAGCAATGGCTTGATTGATCAAGGGCTGTGCATCGCTCTACCATGGGCAATGCCTTGTTCAACCATGGGCTGTGCCTTGCTCTACCATGGGCGATGCCTTGCTTGACCATGGGCTTTGCCCTGCTCTACCATGGGCAATGGCTTGGTCGACCATGTGCTGTGCCACGCTCTACCATGGGTGATGCCTTGCTCGCTCAGGGGCAGTGCCTTGCTCTACCATGGGCTATACCTTGCGCCACCATGGCCTGTGCCTTGCTCTACCACGGCCAATGGCCCGGTTGACAAAGGGCTGTGCATTGCTCTGCCACAGGCGATGGTTTGTTCGGCCTCAGAGGCAGCCCTTGGTTGACCATGGGTTGTGCACTCGGTCACCCATGGGCAACACCTTGCTCTACCACAGGCAATGCCTTACTCAACCATGGCAACAGCCCTTGGTTGAAGGCAGGTGATGCCTTGCTCAACCACAGGTTGGGCAGTGGCTTGCTCTACCACAGGCAATGCCTTGGTCAACCATGGCAACAGCCCATGGTCAACCACAGGCAGTGCCTTGTTTTGTTGACCACGAGCTGTGCCTTGCTCTACTGCAGGCCATGGCTTGGTTGACCATGGGCTGTGCCTCACTCTACCAAGGGCGATGCCTTCGACCACAGGCAATGCCTGGTTCTACAACAGGCAATGCCATGCTCGACCATGGGTTGTGCCTTGCACTACTAGAGGTGAGGGCTTGGTCGACCATGGGATGTGCCTAGCCCTACCACGGGTGATGGCTCGGTCAACCACGGAGATAGCCCTCGGTAGACTACATGCTATGTGCTTGCTCGCTCATCAGCAGTGCCTTGCTCTACCACGGTGATGCCTTGCTTGACCACGGGCTGTACCCTGCTCTACCATGGGTAATGTCTTAGTTGACCACGGTTTGTGCCTCACTCCACCACAGGCAAGGGCTTGGTAGACCACAGGATGTGCCTTGCCCTACCACAGGCGATGCCTTCGTCAACCGCAGAGACAGTGCTCAGTCGACCATGGGCTGCGCCTAGCTCAACCACGGGTGATGCCTTGCTCCACCATGGGCTGTGCCTTTCTCTACCATGAGCAATGGCTGGGTTGACCACAGAGACAGCCCTTGGTTGACCACAGGTTTGTGCACTTGGTCGCCGATGGGCAGTGCCTAGCTCTACCACAGGCTATGGCTTACTCAAACATGGGCTGTGCCTTGCTCTACCACGAGTGATGCCTTGCTCGTCCACGGGTATTCCCTCGCTTTGCCAGGGGCATTGGCTTGGTCGACCACATAGATAGTCGTCGGTCAACCACGGGCTGCACCTCGCTCTACCATGAGCAATGCCTTGCTCGACCATGGGCTGTGCCTTGTTCTACTCTGGGCAATGGCATGGTCGACCACAGAGACAGCCCTCGGTTGACCATGGGCTGTGCCTCACTCTACCACAGGTAATGCCTTGCTCGACCACGGAGACAGTCATTGGTCAACCACAGGCTGTGCCTCACTTGACCACGGGCTGTGTGTACCCTCTACCAAGGGCAATGGCATGTTTGACCATGGGCTGTGCCTCACTCTACCAGGGGCGATGCCTTGCTTGACTACAGGTTGTGCCTTGATCTAGCATGGGCAATGCCTTGCTTGACCATGGCTAGTGCCTTGCTCTACCATGGGCCATGGCTTGGTTGACCACAGGCTATGCCTCACTGTACCTCGGTCCACCACAGGCTGTATGCTCAGTCTCTCATGTGTAGTACCTGGTAGTGCCTCTGGTGATGCCTTACTCGACCACAGGCTGTGCCTTGCTCTACTAAGGGTGATGCCTTGCTCAACCACGTACTGTGTGTTGCTCTACCAAGGGCAATGCCATGTTTGACCACAGGCTGTGCCTTGCCCAACCATGGGCAATGCGTTGCTTGACCACGGGCTGTGGCACACTATACCAAGGGCGATGGCTTGGTCGACCACAGAGACAGCCCACAGTCGACCACAGGCAATGCCTTGCTCTGCCACAGCCGATGGGGGTTGGTCAACGATGGAGACAGCCCTCAGAAGACCATGGGCTGCGCCTTGCTCTACCACAGCCGATCGCTTGGTCAACCACAGGCTATATGTCACTCAACCAGGAGCAATGCACTTGGTCACTCACAGACCGTGCCTTGCTCTACCACAAGTGATGCGTGGCTCTAACACGGGTGATGCCTTACTAAGTCATGGGCTGTGCCTTGCACTACCACAGGCAATGGCTTCATCAACCAAAGGTTGTGCCTTGTTGTATCACTGGTGATGGCTTGCCCGACCATGGCTTGTGCCATCCTCTACCATGGGAGTTGCCTTGCTGACCATGGGCTGTGCCTTACTATACCACGGGCAATGGCTTGCTCGACCACGGGTGATGCCTTCTTGACCATGGGCCGTGCCTTGCTCTACCACGTGCATTGGCTTGGTCGAGCATGGAGACAGCTCTCAGTCAGCCACAGGCTGTGCACTTGGTCGCTCACAGGCAGTGCCCTCGGTCGTTCACAGGCAGTGCCTTGCTCTACCATGGGTGATGCCTTGCTCGACCATGGCCTATAACTTGCTCTTCTGTTGGTGATGGCACAAACGACCATGGGCTGTATGCTCAGTCTCTCACCGGCAGTGACTAGCTCTACCTCGGGTGATGCCTTGCTCAACCATGGGCTGGGCCTTGCTCTGCTACGGGCAATGCCTTGCTTGACCAACTGCAGTGCCTTTCTATACCAAGGGCAATGGCATGTTCGACCATGGGCTGTGCCTCACTCTACCACGGGTGATGCCTTGCTTGACCACGAGCTATGCCTCACTGTACCTTGATCAACCACAGGCTGTACGCTCGGTCTCTCATGGGCAGTGCCTGGTATTACCTCGGGTGATGCCTTGCTCGACCATGGGCTATGCCTTTCTCTTCCAAGGGCAATGGCATGTTTGACCATGGGCTATGCCTTGCCCAACCACGGGCTATGCCTTGCTTGACCATGGGCTGTGCCACACTATACCAACAGCGGTGGCTTGGTCGACCATGGCAATAGCCCCTGGTCGATCACAGGTGATGCTGAGATCGACCATGGGCCACGCACTTGGTTGCTCATGGGCAGTGCCGAGCTCAACCACAGGCAATGCCTTGCTCAACCATGATGACAGCCCTTGGTCAATCATGGGTGGATGCGTTGATCGACCATGGCGACAGCTCTTGGTCGACCATGGGCAGTGCCTTGGTCGAACAAGGGCAATGCGTTAGTACAGGCTATGTGTTACGGCCATAAGCTATGAGCCGGAACGATGCGTACCGCAGGTCATACCTCGGGACTGCGGGAGCGCATACGTGCTTATGCGGGGCACGTGAAGAGAAGGTTTTGTGGTTTGGAGGCTAAGCTGGACAGGAGACTTGCTCGAGCAACCAAGCGGAGTGGTGCGGAGCAAGGACTTGGTGGACTGAAGGCAAGTGCCGTGGCCTTAGGGTCGATGCTGGTCGACCAATGCAAGGTGGATGATCGCTAGACAGCCCAGGAACGCGAAGGCATGAGCGGAGAGTGATCGAGAGGTGCTTGATCACTTCATGCCAGGGACGATCGAAGGAGCCATGTGTTGCTGGTCGGCGACAGTGCATGGTGGACGAGTGGAGATGCAGACACGCAAGTGAAGTCTCGATCATGCGGGACCCGATGATCGAGTGCGTGGAGTGCGACTACTCACAGAAGGTGCACGGGAATGCTGTGGAGCGCAGGATCGGTGCTCACGGGATAAGGATCGTTGACACCAACATGGAAAGGTTCGATTGTTTCCATATGCAGAGCGGCTGGTGATCAATCAGGAACCAAGTGGGGCGCAGCTGTCCAGGTGCGTCCGAGAAGCTGTCCAGGTGCGGCTAAGAGCTGTCCAGGTGGGACGAACATGGTCAAGATGAAGATCATGTGATAGCAAACAATTGGGGAAAGTTTCCCTAGGAATATGGCAATCAATCTGTTATGGAAACAATCCTAAAGGGGTTGGACAGTTATGGAAACAATCCTAGAGGGATTGGACTGTTATGGAAACAATCCTAGAGGGATTGGACAGATTGGAAACCTGATGGAGCGAATCAAGGGATTCAAATATACCAGTTGCCATATCGGGTTTGCTAGGCTCCTCTATATAAAGGGGGTCATTCTCATTCTCAACACCACAACTGAGAGAGGACAACCGAGAGGGCACAAGGAGGAGCGATCCATAATTCTCTGAGGAGAAACCACGGAGGTACAAGACTCACGAGGTAATGAACCAGAGGGCAGCAAGGACGACCAGGGCAGTTTCAGGAGGCCAGAGAGATCCGAAATTCCAAGGAGTGGAGAAGCCAAGTCGGATCTTGCAGTCCGCGTGTTCTTAAGAGAAGCACAAGACGGGCGTGCAAGCGGCCGAGCTGCAAGGCATAGGCTCGTGAGACTGCGTGATAAGAGTTCTGTCCTGGGTTGGGCGTTTTTCGTTACTTGTAATATATGTGATACGAGTTACGTTTTCCCAATTGTGTTGCTTGTATTTCCTCGGGTTGTTGTTCTTCGGTCGGTGATCGTTCGCCTTCGAATGGTAACGCACGGTGTGTGGCTGGTCGGCAAGTGGAGTGTCGAACCTAGCGGCGGGCGAAAAATTGTGTTCCGCATCGGGCCCCGTGACACTATGCATTGTGCTACCATGGGTGAGTGCCTTGCTCAACACGGGCTGTGCATTGCTATGGCCAAGAGCAGTTGGCTTGTCGACCACAAGGACAGGCCCGGTCACCATGGCAATGGCCTTTGGCCTGCACGGTCGAGCTTGGTCACCATGCAGATAGATGGTCGGGCAACTACGGGCTGTGCCCTGCTCTACCATGGACGTTTGGCTTGGATCGACCATGGAGATAGCCTAGGTCACTCATGGGCAGTGCCTTGCTCCTCCGATGGTCGACCATGGCGATTACCCTGTCGTCAATCATGCCGATGTCATGATCGACCACGGGCTGCTGCACTCGATCGCTCAAGGGTAGTGCCATGCTCTACCACGGGCGGACACCTGATCATCCACGGTACAGCCATGGGGTCAACCATGGGCAGTGCCTTGCCTACCTCAAGGCAATACCCCGCAATTGACCACAGGCAATTGCCTTATGCTCTTGCCAAGGGCAAGGCTGTTTGACCACAAGCTATCCCTGCCAACCAGGGTGATGCCTTGTCAACCACGGGTTGTCCAGTTACCAAGAGCACAGTGGCTTGTTGTACCACAGATACAACCCTCAGATCGACCCCAGGGGTGCCTTGCTCTAGCACGGGCATGCCCCACTCGATCACGTGCTGCTGCCAGCCTACCACAGGTGTTGCCTGCTTGACAATGGGTGTGCCTCGCTTATACCATGGGCAATCGGCTGCTTGGACTGTGGCGGCTGTGCCTCGCATCTACCAAGGTGATGCCTTAGCTCGACCATGGGCTGTAGCCTTGCTTACCATGGGCGATGGCTTGGATTGACCACAGAAAAACAGCCCTTTGGTCAACCAGGTCTATGCACTGGTCGGCACGGGTTGTCGCTGCAGCCGCTCACAGGCAATGCCTTGCTCTGCCAATGGCAATGCCTTTGCTCTGCCATGGGCAATGCCTTGCTTGACCCAGGCTGTTGCATTGGCTCTTCGCGGGTGAGGGCTCAATGACCGTGGGCTATATGGTAGGTCTCTCACAGCACTGCCGGGCTCTACCTAGGGTGATGCCTTGGTTGACCATGGCTGGGCCTTTCTCTAGCATGATGATGCCTTTCTGACCACCACTGCGCCTTTCTATTCCAAGGCAATACCATGTTCGGACAGGCTGCGACTTGCCCCAACCAGGGGCATGCCTTGCCTCGACCCACAGGGCTTGTGCTTTTGCTCTACCAAGCGATGGCTTGGTCAATCATGGAGATGACACTCAGTTCAACCATGGGCAATGCCTTGCTCTGCCACAGCGATGGCTAAGTCAACCACGGAGACAGCCCTCGGTTGACTGCAGGCGTGGCTGGCTACCATGGGCGATGGCTTGGTTGACCATGGAGACAAACCCTCAGTCGAACCACAACGCTGTGTGCCTCGGTCGCTCACAGGCAGTGCCTTCCTATAAAATGGTCGACCACAGCAATAGCCCTTGGTAGATCACGATTGATGCCTTTGATGTAGAGCATGGGCAGTGCACAGATCGCTCACAGGCGTCCCTTCGCTCTACCATGGGTGATGCCTTGGTTGACCACAGGCCAGTGCATTGCTCTAGCAAGGCTGTGCCTCACTCACGACAGGCGATGGCGTTGGTCGACCATAGAGACAGCCCCTTGGTTGACCATGGGCTATGCGCTCAGTAGCTCACAAGCATTGCCAGGCTCTACCTTCGGTGATGCCTTGCTCGAACCACTGGGCTGTGCCTTGCTCTACACGGGCGATGCCTTGCTCATCGACAGGCTGCTGCTAGGCTCTACCAAGGGCAAAGGCATGTTCGACCATGGGCTGTGCATCACTCTACAACAGTGATGGCTTGGTCAACCACAGAGATGGCCCTTGGTTGACAATGCGGTTGTGCACTCAGGGTTAGCTCACAGGCAGTGCCATGGCTCTACCTTGGGCAATGCCTTCCTCAACCTGAGCTGTGCCTTACTCTAAACAGGCCATGCCTTGCCCTACCAAGGGCAATGGCATTGTTCAAACCATGGGTTGTGCCTCACTCTGCCATGGGCGATGCCTCAGTTGACCACTTGCTGTGCCAGCTCTAGCTCAGGCAATGCATTGCTTGTCCATGGCCAGTGCCTTCCTCTAACCCTGGCCATGGCTTTGGTCAACACCATCTACGCCTAGGGTGTACCTCAGTTGACCACGGGTGGTGCCTTGCTCTACCAATAGGCGATTTGCTTGGGCGACCACAAAGAGAACCCTCGGTCGACCATGGGCTGTACCTTGCTCTACCATGATTGATGGCTTGGTTGTCATGGAAACTACCCTCCATTGACCATGGGCTGCGTGCTGGTCACTCACTGGCAGTGCTTTGCTCCACTACAGTCCATGCCTTGATTGACCATGGGCTGTGCACTCTGTCACTCAAAAGCAGTGCCATGCTCTACCATGGTGTGATGCCTTGCTTGACGCATGGTGATAGTGATTGTTCGATCAATGGGTGACACCTTGATTGGCCACAGCGACAACACTTGTTTGACAACAGGCTGTGCCTTGCTCTACCATGGGCGATGCCCTGCTCGACCACATTCTGTGCCTGGCTCTACCATGAGCGTTGCCTTTGCTCAACAATGGCTGTGCCTCACTATACCATGGCAATGGCTTGGTTGACCACAGGGTGTGCCTCACTCTACCTCGGGCGATGCCTTGCTCAACCACGGGCTATGTGTTACTTCAATCACAGGCAATGGCTTGGTTGACCTTGGAGACAACCCTCGGTCAAGCAGTAGCTTTGCACTCAGTAACTCATGGGCCGTGCCTGCTCGAGCACGTGTGATGCCTTGCTCGACCATGGGCTGTGCCTAGCTCTACCATAGGTGATGCCTTGCTCAATCACGAGCTGTGCCTTGCTCTACCATGGGCATTGCCTTGCTCGACCATGGGCGGTGCCTCACTCTAGCATGGGCGTTGCCTGCTCAACCACAGGTGTTGCCTTGGTCGACCATGAAGACAGCCCTTGGCTGGCCATGGGTTGTGCACTCGGTCGGTCACAGGCAGTGCCTTGCTCTAACCACTGGTGATGGCTTGCTTGACCATGGGCTGTGCCTTGCTCTTCCACCGGTGATGGCTCAGACAACCTCGGGCTGTACACTCGGTCTCTCGCAGGCAGTGCCTAGCTCTACCCAGGGCAATGCCTTGCTCAACCTCCCACTGTGCCTTTCTATGGCAAGGGCAATAGCATGTTTGACCATGGGCTGTGCCTTGCTCTACCACGGGCAATGCCTTGCTCAACGATGGCAACAGCGCTTGTTTGATCATTGGCTGAATCTTGCTTGATCATGATCTGTGCCTGGCTCTATCACGAGCGTTGCCTTGCTCGACCATGGGCTATGTGTCACTCAACCATGGGCAATGGCTTCATTGACCCCGGAGACAACCTTCAGTCGACCGGGATCTGTGCACTTGGTCGGCCACAAGTTGTCTGCTCTGTCACTCACAGGCAGTGCCTTGCTCTACCAGGGCAATGCCTTGTTTGACCACAGGCTGTGCCTTGCTCTTCCACATGTGATGGCTCAAATGACCAGGGGCTATATGCGTGGTCTCTCACAGGCAGTGCCTGGCTCTACCTTTGGCGATGCCTTGCTCGACCACGGGCTGGGCCTTGCTCTATCAAGAGTGATGCCTTGCTTGACCACCCACTATGCCTTTCTATGCCAAGGGCAATACCATGTTCAACCATGGGCTGCGCCTTGCCCAACCACGGGTGATGCCTTGCTTGACCACGGGCTGTGCCTTGCTCTATGAAGGGCGATGGCTTGGTCAACCACAGAGACAGCCCTCAGTTCAACCACGGGCAATGCCATGCTCTGCCATGGGCAATGGCTAGGTCAACCATGGAGACAACCCTCAGTTGAACACAGGCTGTGGCTTGCTCTACCGCGGGCGATGGCTTGGTCGACCATGGAGACAGACCTCAGTCAACCATGGGCTGTGCGCTCAGTCGCTCATGGGCTGTGCCTTGCTCTAAAATGGTTGTCCACAGCAACAGCCCTTGGTAGATCTCGATTGATGCCTTGATCGACCACGGGTGGTGCACACGGTTGATCATGGGCAGTCCATTGCTCTACCATGGGCGATGCCTTGGTTGACCACGGGCAGTGCCTTGCTCTACCATGGGTGATGGCTTGGTCGTCCATGGAGACAGCCCTCGGTTGACCACGGGCTATGCACTCGGTAGCTCACGGGCAGTGCCTGGCTCTACCTCAGGTGATGCCTTGCTCGACCATGGGCTGTGCCTTGCCCAACCAAGGGCAATGTCTTGCTTGTCCACAGGCTGTGCCTTGCTCAACCAAGGCTGATGGCTTGGTTGACCATGGAAACAGCCCTTGGTTGACCACGGGTGATGCCTTGCTCGACCATGGGCTGTGCCTTGCTCTACCAAGGCCAATGGCTTGGTTGACCATGGAGACAGCCCTCGGTTCAACCACGGGCAATGCCTTGCTCTACCACGGGCCATGGCTAGGTCGACCATGGAGACAATCCTCAGTCGACCACTGGCTGTGGCTTGCTCTACCATGTGCAACGGCTTGGTTGGCCATGGAGACAGCCCTCAGTCAACCATGGGCTGTGCGCTCGGTCGCTCATGGGCAGTGCCTTGCTCTAAAATGGTCAACCACAGCAACAACCCTTGGTAGATCTCAGTCAATGCCTTGATCAACCACAGGTGGTGCACATGATTGCTGACAGGCAGTCCCTTGCTTTACCATGGGTGATGCCTTGGTCGGTGTCACGGGGCTGATGCGGGCCACAAATTTTTCCGCACCCCGTTAGGCGTCGACACTCCACTTGCCGACCAGCCACACACCGTGCGTACCGTCGAGGCCGAACGATCACCGAACCGAAGAAGCAACACCGAGGAATACAAGAACACAATTGGGAAAACGTAACTCGTATTCACATATATTACAAGTACACAAAAAACCCAACCCAGGACAGAACTCTTACGCAGTCTCACGAGCCTAGGCCTTGCAGCCTTGTGCTGCTTGCATGCCCGTCTTGTGCCTTCTCTTAAGAACACCGGACTGCGGGTCCGACTTGACTTCCACTCCTTGGAATCTCGGCCCTCTGTGCCTCCTGACTGCCCTGGTTGTTCTTGCTGCTCTGCTGGCTTCTCCTCGTGTGTTCTTGGTGTCTCCTCTGCAGAATGAGACTGCCCCTTTATATAGAGGAGCCTTGCAAGCCCAATATGGCAACTGACATCCTTGAATCCCTTGATTCACTCCCTCAGTTTTCCAGCCTGTCCAATCCCTCCTGGATTGTTTCCATAACTGATTGGTTGCCAAATCTGTCCAATCCCTCCAGGATTGTTTCCATAACAGATTAATTGCCATTCCCGGAGAAACTTTCCCGGATTGCTCGCTCGGATTGACTTGGCGCCAGCTAAGCCTCGTCGACCCAATCCATCCTCCTCTAGGATCCCCGCCCTTGATCTCCTTCCTAAGATCACGGTCGTCTGAACGGGATTGCTGCATCCACCGGTGCTTGAGCATGGTCACAGACTTAACCGACCTTCACAAGTAGTCAACTCCCTTGCCGCTCCCTTAGCGTCTGCCGGGCTTGTTGAGTCATGCGCACTCCTAGAGTGCCTTTGCGCAGTTGTATCAGGTCACCAAACCTCCTAGAGCATTGCACTGTGCCTTGCTCGTGGGCATCCTCACTGCCCACCCGTGCATTCGCCTACTTGTGCCTTGTGGCACTTCCTGGCCACAATCTGGTTCCTCAGCACACTGCTGAGCCTTGATCGGTTGTTCCCTTCACCGGTGCCTCCGCGCATGCTTGTGTGACCATCTCCACACTTGCCCGCTTATGGACTTGCAATTGATCCCAACACCTCGCACTTGACAGCCTGTGCATCCTCGTGTGCAGGCTATGTGCTACCACTACCCCGAGGTACGGCTTGTGGTACGCATTCTCCAGGGCTTGAGCTCAGGGGTCTAACAAACCTCCCCCACCCAAGGGATTCGATGCCCTTGTCGAATGAGACTCTTGATACCACTAGATGAGGTCTTCGTACTGCCATAGTGTGACATCCTTCTCCCAAGTCGCCTCTGACTCGGGTAGGTCCTTCCACTTGACCAAGTACTACGTCCTCCTGTTCATCTTGCTGTATCCCAGCACTCGGTGATCAAGTATGCCTTCCACCTCCTTGTCGAGTTCCTTCCTCATAGTGAGAGGGGCGCGCTTCACCTTGTTGCGCTCCGGATGCTCCTCGTCCCGATGGTAAGGCTTAAGGAAACTGACGTGGAATGTCGGGTGCACCTTCATCCTCTCTGGTAGTGCTAGCCGATAGGCTACTGGCCCAACTCTCTTGATCACTTCAAAGGGTCCATCATACCGCTGGAACAAGCCCTTGTGCCAGCGCTTGCTCGTGATCTTCTTCCAGATCTGTGGGGTGAGCTTCAACATCACTAAGTCCCCCACCTGGAACTCCAGCGGCCTCCGGTTCTTGTCCACATACTTCTTCATCCGCTTGGCAGCCTTGGCGAGGCTATCTCTTGCCTCTTCCAGCATCTCCTGCTTGTCACGCGCGAATCGATATGTGGCCGGGCACGGCCCTTCCTTGCGCTACAATGCCACCTCCTGCGGCGTTAGCGGTTGGTAGCCCATTGCCAACTCAAACGGGCTATGACCTGTTGCAGAGGAGTGGTTCAAGTTGTAGGACAACTGAGCCAAGTCAAGCAAGTCTAGCCAATTTTGTTGACTTGCTGAGACATAGTGCCTCAAGTACTCCTCCAGCAGCGCATTCACTCGTTCTCTCTGGCCATCCGTCTATGAATGATTGGCCGTCGAGAACTTTAGTTCGGATCCTAGCAGTCCGAACAAGCATGTCCAGAAGTTGCCTGTGAACCGAGCGTCTCGGTCACTCACGATCTCCGTCGGTACTCCAAAGAGCTTCACCACGGAGCGATAGAAAGCCTCAGCTGCTGCCTCGGCTGTGCAATTCTTGGTCACGGGGGTGAAAATCGCATACTTGGAGAAACGGTCCACGACCACCATCACCGCCGTATAACCCTTCACCTCTGGAAACCCGGACACAAAGTCCATGGAAACTGATACCCAAGGCTTTTCTGGCACCGCCAAGGGTTGTAGGAGACCGGCCTTTGCTCGCCTCTCCACCTTGTCATGCTGGCACACAAGACAAGTCTTGACGTATAACTCCACATCGTCGGCCATCTTTGGCCACACATAGGACCTCGACAATAGGGCTAGCGTCCGCTCACGGCCTGGATGTCCAGCCCAAGGACTGTCGTGACTCTCCTTCATCAGCTGGTAGCACAATCCCTCTCCGCTAGGGACAAGCAAACGGCCACCTTCGCCATAAAGCAGCCCATCTTCCAGCCAATACCGCCTCACCATCCCATCCTTGACTTGCTCCACTAGGAGTTGATAGGTCTTGTCCCCTAGTGTAGCAATCTTGACCTCCTGGAGGAAGTCGGAGGTAACTTGAGTCAAAGCCGCCACCTGGTCTGAAGCCTTCCGACTGAGGGCATCCGCCACTAGGTTGTGCCTCCCCGATCGGTGTTCCCACTCGAAGTCATACTCCGCTAGGAAGTCTTGCCACTGCACTTGCCTTGGTGACAACTTCGGTTGTGACTTGAAGAAGGTATTGGCGACGTTGTCCGTCTTGACCACGAATGTGGTTCCCAGCAGGTACACTCGCCACACCCTCAAGCAATGCACCACAGCCAGCATCTCCTTCTCATGTGCTGAGTAGCACTGTTCAGCTGGCTTCAACTTCCAACTCTCGAACGCCACGGGATGTCCGTCTTGCACGAGAACTCCTCCTACAGCATGATCTGAGGCATCCGTATGCACCTCAAACGGCTTCTCAAAGTCTGGGAGCTTGAGCACAGGCTCCATCACAATGGCGGTCTTCACCTTGGAGAACGCCACTTCACAATCCTCGTACCATGTCCACTTCTGCTCTTTCCGTAGCAGATCAGTCAAGGGACTCACCTTCTTTGAGTACCCCTTGATAAACTTGCGGTAGTAGTTGGCCAGCCCCAAGAAACTCCGCAATTCGGTCACCGACTTTGGTGGAGACCAATCCTGGATTGCCTGCACCTTCTTGGGGTCCATCCGCACCTGCCCTTGGCTGATCACATGGCCAAGGAATCGGATCTCCTGCATGCCAAACTCGCACTTCTCCCTCTTCACATATAGGGAGTGTTGCCTAAGCCGCTCAAAAACAGCCTACAAGTGCTGCACATGTTGTGCCAAGTCCCTGCTATACACGACAATATCGTCCAAATAGACGACCACAAACTGATCCAGCATGTTGTGAAACACATCATTCATCAAGTTGCAGAATGTGGCAGGAGCATTGGTTAAACCGAATGGCATTACCAGGAATTCAAAGGATCCATAACGAGTTGCCATTGTGGTCTTGGACTTGTCTCCTTTGGCAATGCGGACTTGCCAATATCCTGAACACAAGTCCAGCTTGGAGAAGACCCTCGCCTCACCTAGGCGATCAAATAAGTCTGCAATCAGGGGCACCGGGTACTTGTTCTTTACCGTGACCTTGTTCAATCCACGGTAGTCGACACACAGTCAGAGAGAGCCATCCTGCTTCTCCTGGAATAACACTGGGGCTCCATAAGGGGCTTTGGAGGGCTGGATCTTTCCCTCATCCAGCAACTCGGTCAGCTGACTCCGCAGCTCTACCAGCTCCTTCGGGGACATCCGGTACAGGGCTTTGGCTAGGGGAACGGTGCCTAGCAGTAGTTCTATCTTGTGATCTACTGCATGGCATGGCGGTAGCCCTCTTGGCAACTCCTCCGGCATCACATCCTGGAATTGCTTGAGCACTTCCACAACCTCATGTGGAATCTCACGGTCCGCCTCCGTCTCCTGCATGTCCACTTCCCTAATAGCCGCAAGGTAAGTGGGATACCCCTTATTCATTCCTCGTGCCAATTGCACTGCAGATACCTTCTCCGTGGCTACCTCCTCGGAGCGTGCAAGGCCTCGGTATCCTTGCACAAAACAGGGTCGTTGTGGATCTCCAATGACGATGCCTCCCACATGAGGCATGATGGTGATTGATGCATCTGTAAAGAAGCTATTCCCAAGGATGAGGTCATAATCATCCAAAGGAACCACCATCAGGTTGATCGTACCCTCCCAAGCATCTATCTTGATGGGCACATCTCTTGCCAACCCGCCCATCGATTGGCTCTTGGAGTTCACCGCCTTCAATCGGCTATGAGAGCGTTCCACTCGCAACTCCAAGGTTCGTATCATCCGATCTGATACGAATGTGTTGGTGGCACCAGTATCCACCAAGGCTGACATCCACCTGCCATTCAAGGTCACATCCACAAACAACAAACTGTGGCGTACCTTAGGGCACTCACTCCGCATAGCGCCGAGGGCCTGCAGTGGGGCAACACGCTGCACTTGGTCCTCATCGGAGTCATCCGACCGTAGGGCAGTAACCTTCCCCTCCCGCTTTGGGCACTCCTTTGCCCTATGGGGTCCGTTACATATGAAGCAGCCCGGGTGCGTCCGAGGATCCTTCCTTCCGTTGGCTCCCTCGATCACCTTTGCCTTCCCTTTGTCTGGTCGGGTCAGCTGCTTCTCCTTGCCCTTCCCTGACTTTCCTTTCAAGTAGGACTTGGACTTCTTGTCCTTGTCCATCGGCTGGGCCTTCTTGCTCCCCTCCTCGGCGCGAGCAATCCGTAAGTCCAGCAGTGCGTCCGCCGCAGCTAAGGCAGAATGAAGGTCTCTTACCCCTTGCCTCCTTAGCTCGAGTTGAGCCCAAGGTTGCAACCCCTTCAGGAACGTGTACAGCTTGTCTGTCTTTGACATATCCGTCACGTTCAGCATCAGTGCGCTAAACTCCTTCACGTAGTCTCGCACTGGTCCGCTGTGCCTCAGCTTGGCCATCGCATCCCGAGCAAGCCATGCTGTGTTGCTCGGCAGGAACTGCTCTTTCAGCTCCTTCTTCAGTGCCTCTCAGGTCTCAATCCGGGGTCTGCCTGCACTGATATCATCTTGGACTCGGGTCCTCCACGATAGCTTCGCATCCTTGGCAAGGTACATGGTGGTGATTGTCACCTTCTCGGCATCGGGGATCTTCGCAGCAGCAAAGTAGTTCTCCATATCCCATATGAAGTTCTCTAGATCCTTGGAACTCCTTGTTCCTTCAAACGCCTTTGGTTCCGGGACCTTCATCTTCCCACAAGGCTCATTCGATGGCCCCGCCTGGGACACCAATTGCCGCTTGATCAGGACCACATCATCCTTCAGGGTCGCCACATCAAGTCTGATCGCCTTCAGCAGATCAGTCACGGTTCCTCCAAGATTGTCGCCTTCGCCGACGTTGTCCTCCAAAGCAGCAACGCGGGTTCCAGCGTAGCGGTCGGGTCTGCTCGTCCAGTGAGCTCTCCAATACGGCCTTCCAGTGCCACCAATCGCTCCCGCAACACTTCCATCGCCCTGGTCCACACGGTTGCTGATTGTAGGGTACGCGTGGTCTTTGACAAAGGGTATTCTCAACCCCAAACGCAGCACCACTTTCACGGGTACTCCGGCTTGTCACGGACAAAACCTCCGCTCTGATACCAACTGTCACGGGGCTGATGCGGGCCACAAATTTTTCCTCACCCTGCTAGGCATTGACACTCCACTTGCCGACCAGCCACACACCGTGCGTACCGTCGAGGCCGAACAATCACCGAACCAAAGAAGCAACACCGAGGAATACAAGAACACAATTGGGAAAACGTAACTCGTATTCACATATATTACAAGTACACAAAAAACCCAACCCAGGACAGAACTCTTATGCAGTCTCACGAGCCTAGGCCTTGCAGCCTTGCGCTGCTTGCATGCCCATCTTGTGCCTTCTCTTAAGAACACCGGACTGCGGGTCCGACTTGACTTCCACTCCTTGGAATCTCGGCCCTCTGTGCCTCCTGACTGCCCTGGTTGTTCTTGCTGCTCTGCTGGCTTCTCCTCGTGTGTTCTTGGTGTCTCCTCTGCAGAATGAGACTGCCCCTTTATATAGAGGAGCCTTGCAAGCCCAATATGGCAACTGACATCCTTGAATCCCTTGATTCACTCCCTCAGCTTTCCAGCCTGTCCAATCCCTCCTGGATTGTTTCCATAACTGATTGGTTGCCAAATCTGTCCAATCCCTCCAGGATTGTTTCCATAATAGATTAATTGCCATTCCTGGAGAAACTTTCCCTGATTGCTCGCTCGGATTGACTTGGCGCCAGCTAAGCCTCGTTGACCCGATCCATCCTCCTCTAGGATCCCCGCCCTTGATCTCCTTCCTAAGATCACGGTCGTCTGAATGGGATTGCTGCATCCACCGGTGCTTGAGCATGGTCACGGACTTAACCGATCTTCACAAGTAGTCAACTCCCTTGCCACTCCCTTAGCGTCTGCCGGGCTTGTTGAGTCATGCGCACTCCTAGAGTGCCTTTGCGCGGTTGTATCAGGTTCACCGAACCTCCTAGAGCATTGCACCGTGCCTTGCTCGTGGGCATCCTCACTGCCCACCCGCGCATTCGCCTACTTGTGCCTTGTGGCACTTCCTGGCCACAATCTGGTTCCTCAGCACACTGCCGAGCCTTGATCGGTTGTTCCCTTCACCGGTGCCTCTGCGCACGCTTGTGTGACCATCTCCACACTTGCCCACTTATGGACTTGCAATTGATCCCAACACCTCGCACTTGACAGCCCAGGCATCCTCGCGTGCAGGCTACGCGCTACCACTACCCCGAGGTACGGCTTGTGGTACGCATTCTCCAGGGCTTGAGCTCAGGGGTCTAACAGTCGGCCACAGGCAGTGCCTTGCTCTACCATGGACAATGGCTTGGTCAACAACGGAGACAGCCCTCGGTTGACCACAGGCTTTGCGCTTGGTAGCTCAAGGGCAATGCTTGGCTCTACCTCGGGCGATGCCTTGCTCCACCATGGACCATGCCTTGCTCTACCATGGGTGATGCCTTGCTCATGCACGGGCTATGCCAGGCTCTACCAAGGGCAAAGGCATGTTTGACCATGGGCTGTGCATTGCTCTACAATGGGCGATGGCTTGGTCGACCACAGAGACAGCCCTCGGTCGACAACTGGCTGTGCGCTCGGTAGCTCACAGGCAGTGCCTGGCTCAACCTCGGGCAATGCCTTGCTCAATCCCAAGCTGTGCCTTACTCTATGATGGGCCAATGCCTTACCCTACCAAGGGCAATGGCATGTTCGACCATGGGCTGTGCCTCACTCTACCACGGGTGACATCTCACTCAACCACATGCTGTGCCTTGCTCTAGCACAGGCGATACCCTGCTTGTCCCAGGGCAGTGCCTTGTTCTACCCCAGGCCATGGCTTAGTCGACCACCGGCTATGCCTCGTTGTACCTCGGTTGACCACGGGCTGTGCCTTGCTCTTCCGCAGGTGATGGCACAAACGACCATGGTCTCTACACTCGGTCTCTCATGGGCTGTGCCTGGCTCTACCTAGGGAGATGCCTTGCTCAACCACAGGTGGGGCCTTGCCCTACCATGAGGGATGCCTTGCTCAACCACCCACTGTGCCTTTCTATACCAAGGGCAATACCATGTTTGACCACAGGTAGCTCCTTGGCCAACCTGGGGCGATGGCTTGGTCGACCACGAGCTATGCCTCGATCTACCATGGGCCTTGCCTTACTCGACCATGGGATGTGCCAGGCTCTACCATGGGTGATGGCTTGTTTGACAACAGCGGTGCATCACTCTACCTCGGGCGATGGCTTGGTCGACCACCAGCTATGCCTGGCTGTACCACGGGTGATGCCTTGCTTGACCACAGGCTGTGCCTGGCTCTACCACAGGAGATGCCATGCTCCACCATGGGCAATGGCTTGTTCGACAATGGCCTGTGCCTTGCCCAACCACGGGCGATGCCTTGCTCAACCACGGGCTGTGCCTTGCCCTACCATGGGTGATGGCTTGGTTGACCATGGTGACAGCCCTCGGTTGACCATGGGCTGTGTGCTCAGTCGCTCTTGGGCGATGCATTGCTCTACCATGAGCAATGCCTTGCTCCACCACTGGCTGTGCTTTGCTGTACCATGGGCAGTGGGTCAGTCGACCGCGGTGACAGCCCTCAGTCCACCATGAGCTGCACCTTGCTCTACAACTGGTCGTGCCTTGCTCGACCACGGGTGGTGCCTCGCTCAACCCCAGGTGATGCCTTGTTCAACCACGGGCTGTGCCTCACTCTACCCCGAGTGATGCCTTGCTCGACCATGGGCTATGCCTAACTCTAGCATGGGTGATTGCTTGGTCGGCCATGGATACAGCCGTCAGTCAACTATGGGCTATGTGCTCAGTCGCTCACATGCAGTGCCTTGCTCTACCATGAGCAATGCCTTACACCACCACCAACTGTGCCTTGCAAAACCACAGGCCATGTTTTGGTCGACCACGGGCCATACCTTGCTCGACCACAGGTGATGGCTGGGTTGACTACGAAGACAGCCCTTGGTTGACCATGGGCTGTGTGCTCAGTTGCACAAGGGCAGTTCCTGGCTCCACCACGACCGATGCCTTGCTCGACCATGGCGATAGCCCTTCGTTGATTAAGGGTAGACATGTTGATTGACCATGGCAATAGCTCCTGGTTGACCACAGGTAGTGCCTTGGTTGACCACCCAGACAGCCCTCAGTCAACCGTGGGCTGTGCGCTCACTCACTCATGGGCATTGCCTTTCTCTACCACAGTCGTTGCCTTGCTTGACCACGATGATAGCACTTGGTCGATCATAGGGCGATGCCTTGATCGACCAAGGTGACAGCTCTTGGTCGACCATGGGTTGTGCCTCGCTGTACCACAGGCGATGGCTTGCTCGAACACTGGCAATGCCTTACTCTATCACTGGCAATGGCTTGCTCAACAGCAGGCTGCACCTCGCTGTACCATGGGTGATGCCTTGCTCGACCATGGGCTATGCCTTGCTCGACCATGGGTGATGGCTTGTTTGACCATGAGTGGTACCTCGCTCTACCACAGGCAATGGCTTGTTCAACCATGGAGACAGCCCTCGGTTGGCCACAGGCACTGTGCTCAGTTGCTAACGGGTGATGCCTTGCTCTACCACGTGCAATGCCTTACTCCACCACCGGTGATGGCTTGGCTGACCATGGAGACAGCCCTCCATCGACCATGAGCTGTGCGCTCAGTCGCTCATAGGCAGTGCCCAGGTCTGTGGCGGTTGATGCCTTCATTGACCATGGCAACAGCCCATGGTTGATCGTAGTCGATGTGTTGATCGACCACAGGCTGTGCACTCGGTCACTCATGGGCAGTGCCTTGCTCCACCACAGGCTATAGTCCTTGGTCGATGACTGACGATGCCTAGATTGACCATGGGTGATGCCATGCTCATCCACGGTGATAGACCTTGGTCGATCATGGGTTGACGCATTCTTCGACCACGCTGACAGCTCTTGGTTGACCATGGGCAGTGCCTTGGTCCACGAAGGGCAATGCCCTGATCGACCACAGGCTGTGCCTCACTCCACCACGGGCAATGCCTTGTTTGACCAAAGGCTGTGCATTGCTCTACCACGGTGATGGCTTGGTCGACCATGGGCAGTGTGCTCAATCGTTCATGGGTAGTGCTTGGCTCTACCTTGGGCAATGCATTGCTCAGCCATGGGCTGTGCTTGGCTATACCACAAGCGACACCTTCCTTGACCATGGGCTGTGCCTCACTCTAACACAGGGGATGGCTTGGTCAACCATGGAGATAGCCCTCGGTGGACCACGAGCTATGCACTCAGTCGCTCATGGGCCATGCAATGCTCAACCACATGCATTGCCTTGCCTGACCTCGGGTTGTGCCTTGCCTGACCTCGGGTTGTGCCTTGCTCTTCCATGGGCAATGGCTTGGTCAAATAAAGGCTGTGCCTCGCTCTACCATGGATGATGGCTTGCTCAACTACGGCCTGTGCCTTGCTCTGCTACGAGCGTTGCCTTGACTGACCATGAGCTATGCCTTGCTTTACCCTGGGCAATGGCTTGGTTGACCATGGGCTGTGCCTTGCTCTACGATGGGTGATGGCTTGGTTGACCACAGAGATAGCCCTCAGTCAGCCACCAGCTGTGTGCTCAGTCATTCACATGCAATGCCTTGCTCTGCCATGGGTGATGCCTTCCTCGACCCTGGGCTATGCCTTCCTCAACCCCGGGCTATGCCTGGCTCTACCAAGGGAGATGCCTTGCTTGACCACAGGCTGTGCCCTGCTCTACCATGAGCAATGGCTTGTTCGACCACAGCTGTGCCTCTCCCTACCATGGGTGATGGCTTGGTTGACCATGGGCTGTGCCTTGCTCTACCACAGGTGATGGCTCGGTCAACCATGGACTGTATGCGTGGTCTCTCATGGGCAATGCCTTGCTCGACCACAGGCTGGGCCTTGCAATACCAAGGGCCATGGCATGTTCGACCACGGGCTGTGCCTTGCTCTACGATGGAAGATGTCTCGCTTGACCATGGGCTGTGCCTTTGCCAACCACGGGTGATGCCTTGGTCTACCACGGAGATAGCCCTGAGTCAACCACGGGCAATGCCTTGCTCCACCACCGGGTGTGCCTTGCCCAACAACCATGGGTGATGCCTAGCTCGACCTTGGGCTGTGCCTTGCTGTACCAAGGGCGATGGCTTGGTCGACCATGGGCTGTGCACTCGGTTGCTCACGGGCAGTGCCTTGCTCCACCATGGGTGATAGCCCTTGGTCGATGACCGGCAATGCCTAGATCGACCATGGGCACTCGGTTGCTCACTGGCAGTGCCTTCCTCAACCATGGGTGATGCCATGCTCGTCCATGGTGATAGTCCTTGGTCGATCATGGGTTGACACATTCATCGACCATGGTGACAGCCCTTGGTCGACCATGGGCAGTGCCTTGGTCCACCACAGGCTGTGCATCACTCTACCACAGGCGATGCCTTGCTCATCCACAGCTATGCCTTGCCCAAGCATGGGCAATGCCTTGCTCGACCATGTGCTGTGCCTGTCTCTACCACGGGTGATGGCTTGGTCAACCAGGGAGACAGCCCTCAGTTCACCATGGGTTGTGTGCTTGGTAGCTCACCAGCAGTGCCTGGCTCTACCTCGGGCGATGCCGTGCTTGACCACACGCTGTGCCTTGCTCTGCCACAAACGATGCCTTACTGACCACAACTGTGCCATGCTCTGCCACCAGTGATGGCTTGGCCAGCCCTGGAGACAGCCCTCAGTCGACCATGGGCTGCGCACTCAGTTGCTCATGGCCAGTGCCTGGCTCTACCTTAGGCGATGCCCTGCATGACCACAGGCTGTGCCTTGCCCAACCACAGGCAATGCCTCACTCGACCAAGGGCTATGCCTTGCTCTACAATGAGTGATGGCTTGGTCAACCAGGGAGACAGCCCACGGTTGACCACGGGTGATGTGCTTGGTAGCTCATGGGCAGTGCCTGGCTCTACCTCGGGTGATGGTGTGCTCGACCACACGTTGTGCATTGCTCTACCATGGATGATGCCTTGCTCTGCCATCAGCGATGGCTTGGTTGACCATGGAGATGGCCCTCGGTCGAGCATGGACTGTGCACTCAGTCACTCATGGCCAGTGCCTGGCTCTACCTTAGGCGATGACCTGCATGACCACAGGCTGTGCCTTGCCCAACCACGGGTGATGCCTCCCTCGACCATGGGCAGTGCCTCACTCTACAATGAGTGATGGCTTGGTCAACCAGGTAGACAGCCCTTGGTTGACCATGGGCTGTGCGCTTGGTAGCTCATGGGCAGTGTCTGTCTGTACCTCAGGCAATGCCGAGCTCGACCACAAGTTGTGCATTGCTCTACCATGGATGATGCCTTGCCCGACCACAACTGTGCCTTGCTCTGCCACCAGCGATGGCTTGGTTGACCATGGAGACAGCCCCCGGTCAACCATGAGCAGTGCCTTGCTCTACCTTGGGCGATGCCTTCCTCGACCACAGGCTGTGCCTTGACCAACCACGGGCGATGCCCTGCTCGACCATGGGCTATGCCTTGCTCTACCACAGGCAATGGCTTGGTCGACCCTGGAGACAGTCCTTGGTCGACCATGGGCTATGCGCACAGTCACTCACAGGCAATGCCTTGCTCGACCACAGGCTGTGCCTAGCTCTACCATGGGCAATGCATTACTTGACCATGGGCTGTGCCCAGCTCTACCACAGGTGATGTCTTGTTCAACCATGGGCAGTGCCTCACTCTACCACAGGCGATGCCTTGCTCGACCACAAGCTGTGCGTGGCTCCACCATGGGAAATGGCATGTTCGACCTTGGGTTGTGCCTCCCTCTACCATGAGTGATGCCTTGCTCGACCACGGGATGTGCCATGCTATTGCATAGGCGTTGGCTTGGTCAATCACGGAGACAGCCCTCGGTCAACCACAGGCTGTGCACTCGGTCTCTCACAGGCAGTGCCTTGCTCTACCACAGGTTGTGTTTTGCTCTACCAAGGGCGATGGCTGGGTCGACCACAGAGACATCCCGCCGTCGACCACGGGCAATGCCTTGGTCTGCCATGGACAATGGCTTGGTTGACAACGGAGACAGCCCTCGGTTGACCATGGGCTGTGCCATGCTCTTCCATGGGTGATGGCTCGGTCAAGCTCGGGCTGTACGCTCGGTCTCTCACAAGTGGTGCCTGGCTCTAACTCGGGCAATGCCTTGCTCAACCATGGGCAGTGCCTTGCTCTACCATGGGCGATGCCTTACTTGACCATGGGCTGTGCCTAGCTCTACCACGGGTGATGTCTTCTTCAACCACGGGCAGTGCCTTGGTCTACCACAGGCAATGCCTTGCTCGACCATGGGCTGTGCGTGGCTCTACCATGGGCTGTGCGTGGCTCCACCATGGGAAATGGCATGTTTGACCTTGGGTTGTGCCTCCCTCTACCACGACTGACACCTTGCTCGACCACAAGATGTGCCATGCTATTGCATAGGCATTGGCTTGGTCAATCAGGGAGACAGCCTGTCACAGGGGTCGGAACTCACCCGAATTTTTCCGTTCCTGCGATGGTGCTGAGCAGTGTCCCGTGCACTCTCAGCCAACCCGAAGCACACACACGCAGTGAAATAGCTTGGCGAGGTTTAGCAATCAAGGATCACGATCGAACAATGCAAGGTAAGGGAAATCTCACTTGTATTCACAAACACGAATTACAAGGACACACAAAACCCTTACACGACCTTGCACGGCCACGTCCAAGTATATGCCTCATACTCCAGCACTTGCACTCCTCACTTGGACGGGTGAACTTCACTCTGGGAGTTCACACTCAGCGTCGGGGGACTGGTCACACTGTTGCCGGGACTTCCTTGCTCGACTATCGGTGATAGAGTGTTCTCTCTAACTCTCTCCAGTTGCTCTCCCCTTCTGCCTCTTCGACCTTGGGACCCGGGGGCTATTTATACTTGCAGGTGGGGGAATCCTCATCCCTAGTTTCTAGGGAACACCTCAGCTTCCATAACCACCCTTGTCCCTTATTCCTAGGGATAAGATCGACTGCCAGCACAGTCCTCGGTCAGCACCTTGACCGAGACTACATCGTTCCACGACCGGAGTATATCGGGCCTGACTGAGTGCCACCCGCACTCAGTTCGGTCATGGGCACCGCGCCCTTGCCTTGGATCAATTGCATGGAACATTAGCGTCGCTCGCCCCGAGCGACTTCCCTAGCGAGTCTTCGGGAGAACCCGCATGCCCGTTGCTTGCCAGCTCGCCTTTGAACGGGTCTTTCGGGAGGTTGGGGCGTCCAGCCCACTTGCCCTTGACCGGGTCTTGCGGGAGTGCTCAGGCCCGCACGGCCCGCCACCTGTCTTCCGCCTTACTCGCCCAAGAACAAGTCTTCCGGGCGGTTAGGGCGGCCAGCTCACTCCCTGACCGAGTCCTTAGGGAAGTGGGGAAGTCCAGCTTGCCTTCCCACTTAGCTTGGCCCTCGCCCTATATATATATCCCATTGATCCTTTGGCATTCCTTCCCTCGATCCTTTCCCGAGCTGCCATGCTATCGAGGGTCCGCTTGGCAGCCATTTCCGTGTCCGAGCATTAAGGGGCTGACACAGCCCTCAGTCGACCACAGGTTGTGCACTCAGTTGTTCACAGGCAGTGCCTTGCTCTACCACACGTTGTGCCTTGCTCTACCAAGGGTGATGGCTTGGTTGACCACAGAGACATCCCACAGTCGACCATGGGCAATGCCTTGCTCTGCCACAGATGATGGCTTGGTTGACAACAGAGACGGCCCTCAGTTGACCACGGGCTGTGCCTTGCTCTTCCATGGGTGATGGCTCGGTCGAGCACTGGCTGTATGCTCAGTCTCTCACAAGTGGTGCCTGGCTCTAACTTGGGCAATGCCTTGCTCAACCATGGGCTGTGCCTTGCTCTACCATGGGCGATGCCTTGCTTGACCATGGGCTGTGCCTTGCTCTACCAAGGGCTATGGAATGTTCAACCACAGGCTGCGCCTCAATCTACCACGCACGATGCCTTGATCAACCACGGGCTGTGCCTTGCCTAACCATGGGTGTTGGCTCGGTCAACCATGGATTCAGTGCTCAGTCAACCATGGGCTGTGCGCTCGGTTGCTCACGGGCAGTGCCTAGCTGAACCACAGGCAATACCTGGCTCCACCACGAGCGATGCCTTCTTGACCACGGCCTGTGCCTCCCTCTACCACTAGTGATGCCTTCTCAACCATGGGCTGTGCCTTGCTCTACTATGGGCGATGGTTTGGTCAACCACAGAGAAAGCCCTTGGTCAACCACAGGCTGCCATGCTCTGTCGTTCATAGGCAGTGCCTTGCTCTGCCATGAGCAATGCCATACTCCACCATGGGCTGTGCCTTGCTCTACCACGGGTGATGCCTTCTTGACCACGGGCTGTGCCTTGCTCTACCACAGGCTATGGCTTGGTCAACCACGAGCTGTGCCTTGCCCTATCACAGGCTTTGGCTTGGTCAACCACAAGCTGTGCTCTTGGTCGCTCACAGGCAGTGCCTTGCTCTACCTTGGGCGATGTCTTGCTTGACCACAGGCTGTGCCTTGTTCTACCATGGGTGACGCCTTGCTGGACCATGGGCTGTGCCTCCCCCTACCACAGGTGATGGCTTGGTCAACCACGGACACAACCCTCAGTCGACCAGGAGCTGTGCACTCAGTCGCTCATGGGTCGTGCCTTGCTCTACCAGATGTGATGCTGTCGTCAACCATGGGCTGTGCCTTTCTTTACCAAGGGCAATGTGTTGCTTGACCACGGGCTGTGCCTTGCTTGACCACAGGCAATGGCCTGGTTGACCAAAGGTTGCGCCTTGCTCTACTACGGGCGATGGCTTGCTTGACCACAGCCTGTGGCATCATCTACCATGGGCATTGCCTTGCTCAACCATGGGTTGTACCTTGCTCTATGACTGGCAATGGATTGGATGACCATGGGCTGTGTCTCACTCTACCACAGGCAAGGGCTTGGACGACGAAGGAGACAGCCCTCAGTCAGCCACGAGCTGTGTGCTCAATTACTCATGGGCAGAGGCTTGCTCTACCATGGGCGTTGCCTTGCTTGACCACGGGCTGTGTCTGGCTCTACCACGGGAGATGCCTTGCTTGACCATGGGCTGTGCCTTGCTCTACCATGTGCAATCACTTGTTCAACCACGTGCTGTGCCTCACTCTACCATGGGTGATGTGTTGCTTGACCATGGGCTGTGCCTTGCTTTAACATGGGAAATGGCTTGTTTGACTACAGGCTGTGCCTTGCTCTACCAGGGGTGATGCCTTCTCGACCACTGGCTGTGCCTTGCTCTACCACGGGTGATGGCTTGGGCGACCACAGAGACAGCCCTTGGTCGGCAATGGACAATGCACTTGGTTGCTCATGGGCAGTGCCTTGCTCTACCCTGGGTGATGCCTTTATTGACCACAGGCTGTGCCTTGCTCTACCAAGGGCAATGGCTGGGTCGACCACAGAGATAGTCCTCAGTCGACCATGGGCAATGCCTTGCTCTGGCACAAGCAATGACTTGGTCAACCATGGAGACGGCCCTTGGTTGACCAAGGGCCGTGCCTTGCAGTTCCACAGGTGATGGCTAGGTCGAGCATGGACTGAACACTCGGTCTCTCATGGGCAGTACCTGGCTCTACCTCGGGCAATGCCTTGATTGACCACAGGCTGTGCCTTGCTCTACCACGAGCAACACCTTGCTCTACCTAGGGCAATGGGATGTTCAACCTGTGCTGTGGCTTGATCTACCATGGGCAATGCCTTGGTTGACCACAGGCTGTGCGTTGCCCAACCATGGGCAATGGCTTGGTTCACCATGGAGACAGCCCTCAGTCGACCGCAGGCTGTGTGCTTGGTCGCACATTGGCTGTGCCTTGCTCTGCCATGGGCAATGCCTTAATCCACCACAGGCTCTGCCTTGCTCTACCACAGGCAATGCCTTTCTTGACCACGGGCAATGCCTTCTTGACCACCGGCTGCACTGGCTCTACCACGGGCGATGCCTTCTCAACCACCGATTGCGCCTCCCTCTACCATGGGCAATGCCTTTTCAACCATGGGCTGTGCCTTGCTCTACCATGGGCTATGAGTTGTTCAACCATGGGCCGTGCACTCGGTTGCTCACTGGCAGTGCCTCGCTTTACCTTGGGCAATGCCTTGCTCCACCAAAGGCTGTGGCCTGTTCTACCATGGGCAACGCCTTGCTCGACCACGGGCTGTGCCATGCTCTCACACAGGTGATGGCTTGGTCGACCATGGGCTGCGGCTTTGTGCTCGGTCACTCACAGGCAGTGCCATGCTCTAGCATGAGCAATGCCTTGCTCCACCACGGCTGATGCCTTCACAACCATGGGCTATGCCTTGCCCCACCACGGGCAATGGGATGTTCAGCCATGGCATGTGCCTTGCTCTACCTCAGGCAATGGGATGTTGACCAAGGACTGTGCCTTGCTCTACCACAGGTAATGGCATGTTCAACCACAGGTTGTACCTTGCTCTACCATGGGCGATGGCTTGGTCAACGACGGAGAAAGCCCTTGGTCGAACACGACCTATGTGCTCGGTCACTCAAAGGCTGTGCCTTCCTCTTCCCCAGGCAAGGCCTTGCACCACCATGGGCTGTGCCTCGCTCTACCACGGGTGATGCCTAGCTTGACCACTGGTTGTCCCTTGCTCTACCATGAGCAATCACTTGGTTGACCAAACAGACAGTCCTTAGTCGACTATGCGCTGTGCACTCGGCAACTCACAGGCAGTTCCTTGCTCTATGACGGTCGATGCCTAGCTTAACCACGGCAACAACCATTGGTTGATCATGGGCCAATGCCTTGATCAACCACCACGACAGCTCTTGGTCAACCATGGGCAGTGCCTTGCTCTACCATTGGTGATGCCTTGTTCGACCATGGGCTGTACCATGCTCTACCATGATCAATGCCTTGCTCCACCATGGGCAATGGCATGGTCGACCATGGGCAGTGCCTTGCTCCACCACGGGCGATCGCTTGCTTGACCACGGCCTGTGCCTTGCTCCACCACGGGCATTGCCTTGCTTGACGATGGGTCGTACCTGGCTTTACCCAGGGCAATCACTTGGTTTACCAAGGGCTGTGCGTTGCTCTGCCCTGGGCAATGCCTTCACGACCATCAGCTGTGCCTTGGTCTACCACAGACAATGGTTTGGTCAACCACACAGATAGCCCTCAGTCAGCCACGGTCTGTGCACTCGGTCACTCATGGGCTGTGCCTGGCTCCACCACGGGAGATGCCTTGCTAGACCATGGGCTGTGCCTTGCTCTACCATGGGCAATGGCTTGTTCGACCACGGCTGTGCCTCACCCAACCATGGGTGATGCCTTGCTCAACCACGGGCTATGCCTTGCTCTACCAAGGTGATGCCTTGATTGACCATGGAGATAGCCCTCGGTTGACCACCGGTTGTGGCTTGCTCTACCATGAGCAATGCCTTGCTCAACCATATGCTGGCCCTGACTCTACCACAGGATATGCCTTGCTCGACCACGGGCTGTGCCTTGCTATACCATGTGCAATGCCTTGTTTGACCACGGGCAGTGCCTCGCCCTACTGTGGGTGATGCCTTGCTTGACCACGGGCTATGTGTTGCTCCAACAAGGGCAATGGCATGTTCGACCATGGGCTCAGCCTTGCTCTACCACAGGTGATGCCTTACTCGACGATGGGCTGTGCCTTGATCTAGCATGGGCGATGCATTGCTTGACCACAGCCTGTGCCTTGCTCTACCCTGGGCCATGGCTTGGTCGACCATGGGCTATGCCTCGCTTTACCTTGATTGACCACAGGCTGTACACTCAGTCTCTCATGCATAGTGCCTGGTAGTACCCCTGGCAATGCCTTGCTCAACCACAGGTTGTGCCTTGCTCTAACAAGGGCGATGCCCTGCTCAGCCCCGTGCTGTACGTTGCTCTACAAAGGACAATTTTCACCATGGGCTGTGCATCACTATACCAAGGGCGATGGCTTGGTCAACCACAAAGATAGCCCTTAGTTGATCACGGGCAATCCCTTGCTCTGCCATGGTCAATGGGTTGGTCGACCACGGAGACAGCGCTCAGACAATGATGGGTTGTGCCTTGCTCTACCACTGGCGATCACCTGGTTGACCACAGAGACAGCCCTCCATTGACTGCGGTTTGCTCTCTCAGTTGCTCATGGGCAGTGCCTTGCTCCACCACAATTGATGCCTTGGCCGACCATGGCGACAGCCTTGGTCGATCATGATCAATACCTTGATAGACCACCGGCTATGCACTTGGTTGCTCACGGGCAGTGCCATGCTCTACCACAAAGGATGCCTTGCTCGATGATGGCAACAACACTTGTTCGATCAACGGGCAACATCTTCATCAGCAATGGGCTGTGGCTTGCTCTACCATGGGCAATGACTTGGTCGACCATGGAGACAGCCCTTAGTTGACAACGGACTATGCGCTCAGTCACTCATGGGCAGTGCCTTGCTCTACCATGGTCAATGCCTTGGTCAACCACGGCAACAGCCCTTGGTCGTTCACGGTCGATGCCTTGATCGACCACAGGCAGTGCACATAGTTGCTCACGGGCAGTGCCTTGCTCTACCACGGTTGATGCCTTGGTTGACCACAGGCAAGGTGTTGCTCTACCACGGGCAATGCCTTACTCTACAACAGTTGTTGTCTTGGTCGACCATGGGCAGTGCCTTGCTCAACCATGGGCCATGCCCTGCTCGACCACAGGCTGTGCCTCGCTCTACCATGGGTGTTGCCATGCTCGACCATGGGCGATCACTTCCTGTACCACAGACATTGGCTTGGTCGACCATGGGCTGTGCCTCGCACTGCCACATGCGATACCTTGCTCAACCATGGGCTGTGCCTTGCTCAACCATGGGCAATGGCTTGGACAACCACGGAGACAGCCCTCTTTCAACCGGGAGCTCTGCACTCAGTTGCTCATGGGCCGTGCATTTCTCTACAATGTGCGATGCCTTGCTCGACCACGGGCTGTGCCTGCCTCTACCATGTGCAATCCCTTGCTCGATCATAGGCTGTGCCTTGGTCTACCACAAGCAATGGCTTGGTCCACCAGAGGTTGTGCCTCGTTCTACCATGGGGGTTGCCTTGCTCAACCATGGGCTGTGCCTTGTTGTACCATGGGCAGCAGCTTGCTCGACCAGGGGCAGTGCGTCACTCTACCATGGGCAATGCAGTCTCAACCATGGGCTGTGCCTTGCTCTACCATGGGTGATGCCTTGGTTGACCATGGAGAAAGCCCTCCATTGGCCATGGGCTGTGCTGTTGGTCGCTCAAGGCCAGTGCCTTGCTCAACAATGGGCAATGCCTGGCTCTACCACGGGAGATGCCATGCTTGACCACGGGCTGTTCCTTGCTCTACCTTGGGCAATGGCTTGTTCGAGCACAGGCTGTGTCTCGCCCTACCACAGGCGATCCCTTGCTCAACCACAGGCTCTGCCTCACATTGCCGTTGATGATGGCTTGGTTGACCATGGAGACAGCCCTCGGTCAACCACAGGCTGTGCTCTCAGTCACTCACGGCCAGTGCCAGGCTCTTCCCTGGGCGGTGCCCTGCTTGACCACGGGCTGTGCCTTGCACTACCAGGGGTGATGGCATGCTCGACCATGGGCTGTGCATCACTCTACCACAGGTGATGGCTTGGTCGACCACAGAGACAGCCCATGGTTGACCACAGGCTGTGTGCTCGATAGTTCATGGGCAGTCCATGGCTCTACCTCAGGCAAGGCCTTGCTCGACCATGGGCTGTGCCTGGCTCTACCACGAGCAACGCCTTGTTTGACCATGGGCTGTGCCTCACTCTACCACAGGCAATGGCTTGGTCAACCACGGAGATAGCCCTTGGTCAACCACGAGTTGTGCACTCAGTCCCTCATGGGCCGTGCCATGCTCTACCATGTGTGTTGCCTTGCTCGACCATGTGCTATGCCTTGCTCTACCATGGGTGATGCCTTGCTCAACCTTGGGCTGTGCCTTGCTCTACCACAGGCAATGGCTTGCTCGATTACAGCCTGTGCCTTGCTCTGCCACAGGCGTTGCCCTGTTCAACCACAGGCTGTGCATTGCTTTACCATAGGCAATGGCTTGGTTGACCATGGGATGTGCCTTGCTCTACCACATGCGATGCCTTGGTCTACCAAGGAGACAGCTCTCAGTTGACTACAGGCTGTGCACTCGATAGCTTATGGGCAGTGCCTAGCTCTTCCTCAGGCAATGCCTTGCTTCACCATGGATTGTGCCTTTCTATACCGCAGGCGATGCCTTACTTGACCACCAGTTGTGCCTGGCTCTACCAAGGGCAATGGCATGTTCAACCACGGGCTGTGCCTTGCTCCACCACCGGCGATGGCTTGGTCAACCATGGAGACATGCCCCAGTTGACCACAGGCCGTGCACTTGGTCTCTCATGGCAGTGCCTGTCTCTACCTCAGGAGATGCGTTGCTCTACGATGGGCTGTGCCTTGCTCTACCATGGGTGATGCCTTGCTCGACCATGAGCTGTGCCTTGCTCTACCAAGGACAATGGCATGTTAGACCCTGGGTTGTGCCTAGTTCTACCACGGGCGATGCCTTGCTTGACCATGGCCTGTGCCTTGCACTACCATGGGCCATGGCTTGGTCTTCCATGTACTATGCCTCGCAGCACGATGGTCGACCACGGGCTGTATGCTCAGTCTCTCACGGGCAGTGCTTGGCTGTACCTCAGGCAATACCTCACTCGACCATGGGCCGTGCCTTGCTCTACCAAGGGCATGGCATGTTTGATCACGATCCGTGCCTTGCCCAACCATGGGTGATGCCTTGCTCGACCACTGGCTGTGCCATGCTCTACCAAGGGCAATGGCTTGGTCAACCATGGAGATAGCCCTTGATCTGCCACGGAGACAAACCTCGGTCAACCATGAGCTGTGCCTTGCTCTACCATGGGCGATGGCTTGGCCGGCCCTGTAGACAGTGCTCCATCGACCACGGGCTGTGCACTTGGTCACTCACAGGCAGTGCCTTCTCTCCCACGGTCGATGCCTTGGTCAACCACGGCGACAGCCCTTGGTTGATGATGGTCAATGCCTTGATTGACCATAGGCTGTGCACTCGTTCGCTCATGGGTGGTGCCTTGCTCTACCACAGACAATGGCTTGCTCCACCTCAGGCGATGGGTTGGTCGACCACAGGTTAAGCGCTCAGTCATGGAAGGGCAGTGCCATGCTTCACCAGGGGCAATGCCTTGCTCCACTGCAGCGATAGCCCTTGGTCGATCAAGGGTCAACGCATTGATCGACCAGGGCGATAGCACTTCGTCAACCATGGGCAGTGCCTTGGTCCAACAAGGGCATGGCCTTAGTCGATCATGGACTGTGTGTTACTCTACCACCAGCAATGCCTTGTTCAACCATAGGCTGTGCACTCAGTTGCTCATGGGCAATGCCATGCTGGACCATGGGCGATGCCTTGCTCAACCACGGTGACAACCATTGGTTGATCATGGGTCAACGCGTTGATCGACCACGGCGACAACTCTAGGTCAACCACAGGCAGTGCCTTGGTCAACCAAGCATAATGCCTTGTTCGACCATGGGTTGTGCATCGCTCTACCATGAGTGATGACTTGCTTGACCACAGGGTGTGCCTTGCCCAACCACTGGCATTGCCTTGCTTGACTACAGGCTGGGCCTCGCTCTACCATGGGGGATGGTGTCACGAGACCAATGTAGGGCACAAATTTTTCCGCGTCCTGCTCATGTCGACACTCTGCTTGCTGACCAGCCAGACACCGCACGTACTATCGAGGTCGTTCGATCATAGAACCATAAGAGCAACACAGAGGAACGCAAGAACACAATTGGGAAAAACATAACTTGCATTCACATATATCACAAGTACATGAAAACCCAACCCAGATCAGAACACTTACACACAGTCACATGAGTATATGCCTCACAGCCTCTCACTGCTTGCACTCCCTACCCATCTCGTGCCTTCTCCCAAGAACACTGGACTGCTTGCTCTGACTTGACTTCCATTCTCTTGGAGTCTCTAGCTCTCTGTGTCTCTCCTCTGAGAATTCTTGGTTGTCCCTGAGAATGAGACTGACCCCTTTTATATAGAGGAGCCTGTAGACTAAATATGGCAACTGATATATTTGAATCCCTTGATTCTCTCCATCAGATCTCGATCTGTTCAATCTTGGCTGTCGATATACAATCTCCAAGACTGTTTCCATAACAAACTGATTTGCCATATCCCAGGAGAAACTTTCCCTGATTGTCTGCTTGACCAGGTGCGGATGACTTGGCGCTAACTCAACATCGTCGATCTGATCCACTCTCCTCTAGGGCCCACGTCCATGATCACCTCCCATGATCACAGTAGTCCGATCGGGATTGCAGCATCCAATGGTGCTTGAGCGTGGCCAAGGACTTATCCGATCTCCGCAAGTAGTCAACTCACCAGCCACTAAGTGTTGAGTGTTCCTGTAGCATCTACCATGCCTATCGAGTAGTGCGCACTCCTAGAGTGCCTTTGCTAGGTCACATCTTGTTCACCGAGCATCCTTGAGCATTGCATCGTGTCTTGCTTGTGGACATCATCACCACCCATACACGCATTTGCCTACTTGTGAACAGTGACACTCCATGGCCATAGTTTGATCCCTCAGCACATTGCCAAGCCTTGATCGATTGTCCCCTTCACTGGTGCCTCCGCACACACTTGCTTGACCATCTCCATACTTGCCCGCTCATGGACTTGCATTTTATCCCAAACACCTCGCACATGACTGCCCGCGCATCCTCGCGTGCATGCTATGCGTTGCCACTACCTCGAGGTACGGCTTGTGGTACGCATTCTCTGGGGCTAGAACTCAAGGGTCTAACAAACCTCCCCCACCCAAGGGATTTGACACCCTTGTCGAATGAGACTCTCTATACCGCCGGATGAAGTCTTTGTACTACCATAGTGTGACATCCTTCTCCCAAGTCACCTCTGACTGGGGTTGATTCTTCCACTTGACCAAGTACTCCGTCATCCTGTTCATCTTGCTGTAGCCAAGCACACGGTGATCAAGTATGCCTTCCACTTCCTTGTCGAGTTCCATCCTCACAATGAGAGGGGCGCGCTTCACCATGTTGCGCTCCGGATGCTCCTCATCACAATAGTAAGGCTTAAGGAAACTGATGTGGAATGTCAAGTGCACCTTCATCCCCTCTGGTAGTGCTAGCCATTAAGCTACTAACCCGACTCTCTTGATCACTTCAAATGGCCCATTGTACCTCTGGAACAAGCCCTTGTGCCAGCGCTTGCTCGTGATCTTCTTCCATATCTATGGGGTGAGCTTCAACATCACTAAGTCCCCCACCTGGAACTCCAGTGGTCTCCGGTTCTTGTCCGCGTACTTCTTCATCCGCTCAGTAGCTTTAGCGAGGCTATCTCTCGCTTCTTCAATCATCTCCTACTTGTCACGTGCGAATCGATATGCGGCTGGGCAAGGCCCTTCGTTGCACTACAACGCCACCTCCTGCGGCGTTAGTGGTTGATAGCCCATTGCCAACTCAAATGGGCTATGACCTGTAGCAGAGGAGCAGTTCAAGTTGTAAGACAACTATGCAAAGTCAAGCAAGTCTAACCAATTCCATTGACTGGCTGAGACATAATGCCTCAAGTACTCCTCCAGCAGCGCATTTACTCGTTCTGTTTGGCCATTTGTCTGTGGATGATTGGCCGTCGAGAACTTCAGTTCGGATCCTAGCAGTCCGAACAAACACATCCAAAAGTTGCCCATGAACCAAGCATCTCAGTCACTCACTATCTCCATTGGGACTCCAAAGAGCTTCACCACGGAATGATAGAACGCCTCAGCAGCAGCTTTGGCTGTGCAATTCTTGGTCAAGGGGTTGAAAATCGCGTACTTGGAGAATTGGTCCATGACCACCATCACCGCCGTATAACCCTTTACTTTTGGAAACCCGGACACAAAGTCCATGGAAACTGATACCCAAGGCTTCTCTGGCACTGCCAAGGGTTGTAGGAGACCGGCCTCTACTCGCCTCTCCACCTTGTCTTGTTGGCACACAAGGCAAGTCTTGATGTATAACTCAATGTCATTGGCCATCTTTGGCCAAACATAGGACCTTGACAATTGAGCTAGCATCCACTCACAGCCTGGATGTCCAGCCCAAGGACAATCGTGACTCTCCTTCATTAGCTGGTAGCGTAATCCCCCTCCGCTAGGGACAAGCAAACAGCCACCTTTGCCATAAAGCAGCCCATCTTCTAGCCAATACCGCCTCACTGTCCCGTCTTTGACTTGCTCCACTAGGAGTTGATAGGTCTTGTCCCCTAGTGTCGCGATCTTGACATCCTGGAGGAAGTTGGAGGTGACTTGAGTCAAAGCTGCCAGCTGGTCCGAAGTCTTCCGACTGAGCGCATCCACCACTAGGTTATGCCTTCCCGGTTGGTGTTCCCACTCGAAGTCATACTCTGCTAGGAACTCTTGCCACCGCGCTTGCCTTGGTGACAGCTTCGGTGTGACTTGAAGAAGGTATTGGCAACATTTTCCATCTTGACCACGAATGTGGTCTCCAACAAGTACACTCGCCACACCCTCAAGCAATGTACGACAGCCAGCATCTCTTTCTCGTGTGTTGAATATCACTGCTTAGCAGGTTTTAGCTTCCAACTCTCGAATGCCACGGGATGTCCGTCTTGTACGAGAACTCCTCCAACAACATGATCTGAGGCATCCGTATGTACCTCAAATGGCTTCTCAAAGTCCGGGAACTTGAGCACAGGCTCTAACACGATAGCGGTCTTCAATTTGGAGAATGCCACATCACAATCCTCATCCCATGTCCATTTCTGATCTTTCCACAACAGATCACTCAGGGGACTCACCCTCTTCGAGTACCCTTCAATAAACTTGCGGTAGTAGTTGGCTAGTTCCAAGAAACTCCGCAAGTCGGACACCGACTTTGGTGGAGGCCAATCCCGGATCGCCTGCACCTTCTTGGGGTCCATCCGCACCTGTCCCTAGCCAATCACATGGCCTAGAAATTGGATCTCCTGCATGCCAAACTTGCATTTCTCCCTCTTGACATATATGGAGTGTTGCCTAAGCCATTCAAAAACAGCCTGCAAGTGCTGAACATGTTGCGCCAAGTCCCTGCTATACACAACAATGTCGTCCAAATAGACTACCACAAAATGGTCTAGCATGTTGTGAAACACATCATTCATCAAGTAGCAAAACGTTGCAGGGGCATTGTTTAAACCAAAAGGCATTACTAGGAACTCTAATGATCCATAACGAGCTACCATCGTAGTCTTGGACTCATCTCCTTATGCAATGCGGACTTGCCAATACCCTGAATGCAAGTCAAGCTTGGAGAAGACCATTGCCTCACCTAGGCAGTCAAACAGGTATGCAATCAAGGGCACCAGGTACTTGTTCTTTACCGTGACCTTGTTCAATCCACGGTAGTCAACACATAACCGAAGAGAGCCATCCTGCTTCTCCTGGAACAACACTGGGGCTCCATAAGGGGCTTTGGAGGGTTGGATCTTTCCAGCATCCAGCAACTCAGTCAACTGCTTCCGCAGCTCTACTAGCTCCTTAGGAGACATCCGATACGGGGCTTTCGCTAGTGGAACTGTGCCTAGCAATAGCTCTATCTTGTGATCTATCGCTCGGCACGGAGGTAGCCCTCTTGGCAACTCCTCAGGCATCACCTCCTGGAATTGCTCAAGTACTTCCACTATCTCATGGGGAATCTTAGGGTCCACCGCCTTCTCCAGCACTTCCACTTCCCTAATAGCTACAAGGTAAGTGGGATACCCCTTCTTCATTCGACGTGCCAACTGCATTGTAGATACCTTCTTCGTGGCTACTTCCTTGGAGTGTGCAAGGCCTTTGTATCCTTGCATGAAGCAGGGTTGTCATGGATCTCCAATTACAATGCCTCCCACATGAGGCATGATGGTGATTGATGCATATGCAAAGAAGCTATTTCCAAGGATGAGATCATAATCATCCAAAGGAACCACCATCAGATTGACTGTACCCTCCCAAGCATCTATCTTGATGGGCACATCTCTTGCCAACCCGCCCATCGGTTGGCCCTTGGAGTTCACCGCCTTCAATCGGTTGTGAGAGCGTTCCACTCACAACTCCAAGTGTCGTACCATTCGATTGGATACGAATGTGTTGGTGGCGCCAGTATCCACCAAGGCTGACATCTGCCTACCATTCAAGGTCACATCCATGAATAACAAATTGTGAAGTACCTTCGGGTGCTCACTTCGCATAGTGCCAAGGGCCTACAGTGGGGCAACAAGTTGCATGGGGGTCATCGTCGGAGTCATCCAAGTGTAGGGCAGTAACTTTGCCCTCCCACTTTGGGCACTCCTTTGCCTTGTGGGGTCCATTGCAGATGAAGCAGCCTAGGTGCATACGAGGGTCCTTCTTCCCATTGGTGCCCTCGATCACTTTTGCCTCCCCTTTGTCTGGTCGAGTCAGCTGCTTCTCCTTGCCCTTCTCTAACTTTCCTTTCATGTAGGACTTGGACTTCATGTCCTTGTCCTTGTGCTGGGACTTCTTGCTCCCCTCCTCGGCACGAGCAATGCGTAAGTCCAGTAGTGCATCCGCTGTAGCTAAGGCGGAAGGAAGGTCTCTCACCCCTTGCCTCCTTAGCTCTAGTTGAGCCCAAGGTTGCAATCCCTTTAGGAAAGTGTACAGCTTGTCCGTCTCTAACATATCCATCATGTCTAGCATCAGTGCGCTAAACTCCTTCACATAGTCTCGCACTGGTCCACTATGTCTCAACTTGGCCAATGCATCCCGGGCAAGCCATGCTGTATTGCTTGGCAGGAACTGCTCTTTCAGCTCCTTCTTCAGTGCCTTCCAGGTCTCAATTCGAGGTTTGCCAGCACTGATATCGTCTTGGACCTGTGTCCCCCACCATAGCTTCACATCCTTGGCGAGATACATGGTGGTGATCATCACCTTCTCGGTGTCTGGGATCTTCGCAGCAACGAAGTAGTTCTCCATATCCCATATGAAGTTCTCCAGATCCTTGGAACTTCTAGCTCCTTCAAACACCTTCGACTCCGGGACCTTCATCTTCCCACGAGGCTCAGTCGATGGCCCCACCTGGGACACAAGTTGCCACTTGATCAAGACCACATCATCCTTCAGGGTTGCTACATCAAGCCTGATCGTCTTCAGCAGATCAGTTACAGTTCCACCAAGATCATTGCCTTCACCAACATTATCCTCCAAAGCAGCAACGTGTGGTTCCAGCATAGCGTCTAGGTTTGCTTGTTCATTGAGCTTTGCAATGTGGCCTTCTAGCACCGCCAATCGCTCCCGTAATGCTTCCATTGCTCTAGTCCACACGGTTGCTGATTGTAAGGTACGCGTGGTCTTTGACAAAGGGTATTCTTAACCCAAACACAGCTTTGATACCGCTATCACGGGCACCCTGGCTCTGATACCAACTGTCACGGGACCAATGCAGGGTACAAATTTTTCTGCGTCTCGCTGGCGTCGACACTCCGCTTGTCATCTAGCCAGACATCGTACGTACCGTCGAGGTCGTTCGATCATAGAACCGCAAAAGCAACATAGAGGAACGCAAGAACACAATTGGGAAAAACGTAACTTGTATCCACATATATCACAAGTACACGAAAAGCCAACCCAGATCAGAACACTTACATGCAGTCACACAAGTATATGCCTCACAGTCTCTCACTACTTGCACTCCCTACCCGTTTTGTGCCTTCTCCCAAGAACACTGGACTGCTTGCTCTGACTTAACTTCCACTCTCTTGGAGTCTCTAACTCTCTATGTCTCTCCTCTGAGAATTCTTGGTTGTCCCTGAGAATGAGACTGACCCCCTTTATATAGAGGAGCCTGTAGACTAAATATGGCAACTGATATATTTGAATCCCTTGATTTTCTCCATCAGATCTCGATCTGTTCAATCTCGACCGTCGATCTACAATCTCCAAGACTGTTTCCATAACAAACTAATTTGCCATATCCCAGGAGAAACTTTCCCTGATTGTCTGCTTGACCAGGTGCGGATGACTTGGCGCTGACTCAACATCGTCGATCTGATCCACTCTCCTCCAGGGCCCACGTCCATGATCACCTCCCACGATCACAGCCGTCTGATCGGGATTGCAGCATCCAACGGTGCTTGAGTGTGATCAAGGACTTAGCCGATTTTCGCAAGTAGTCAACTCACCAGCCGCTAAGTGTTGGGTGTTCTTGTAGCTTCTGCCATGCCTATCGAGTAGTGTGCACTCCTAGAGTGCCTTTGCTCGGTCACATCTTGTTCACCGAGCATCCTTGAGCGTTGCATCGTGCCTTGCTTGTGGACATCATCACCACCCATACGCGCATTTGCCTACTTGTGAATAGTGACACTCCATGGCCATAGTTTGATCCCTCAGCACATTGCCAAGCCTTGATCGATCATCCCCTACACTGGTGCCTCCGCACACACTTGCTTGACCATCTCCATACTTGCCTGCTCATGGACTTGCATTTTATCCCAACACCTTGCACATGACTGCCCGGGCATCCTCGCATGCATGCTATGCGCTGCCACTACCCCAAGGTATAGCTTATGGTGCACATTCTCTGGGGCTAGAACTCAAGGGTCTAACAGATGGCATGGTGGACCAAGGAGACAACCGCCAGTTGACCATGGGCTGTGTGCTCGGTAGCTCACGGGCAGTGCCTGGCTCTACGAAGGGCGATGGCTTGGTCGACTGCAGAGACAGCCCTCAGTCGCTCATGGGCAGCGCCTTGCTCTACCATGGGCGATGCCTTGCTTGACCACAGGCTATGCCTAGCTCTACCATGGGAGATGCCTTGCTCTACCATGGGCAATGGCTTGTTCCACCACGACAGTGCCTTGCCCTACCATGGGCGATGCCATGCTTGACCACGGGCACTAGCATGTTTGAACACGGGGATAGCCCTTGGTTGAACATGGGCTGTATGCACAGTCTCTAATGGGCAGTGCCTAGGTCTACCTTGGGCAATGCCTTGCTCGACCATGGGTTGGGCCTTGCTCAACCACGGGCTATGCCTTGCAAAACTAAGGGCCAAGGCATGTTCAACCATGGGCTGTGGCTTGCTCTACGACGGGCGATGCCATGCTAGACCATGGGTTGCACCTTTCCCAACCACGGGGGATGCCTTGCTCGACCACGGGTTGTGCCTTGCCCAGCCATGGGCATTGCTTGGCTCCACCATGGGTTGTGCCTTGCTCTACCATGGGCGATGGCTTGGTCGAGCACGGACTGTGTCTGCTTTCCCACAGGCGTTTGCTTCGTTGACCATGGAACCTGCCTTGGGTCAACCACAGGCTATGCGCTCGGTTGTGCATGGGCAGTTCCTTGCTCTCCCACGGTTGATGCCTTGGTCAACCATGGCAACAGCCCTTGTTTGATCATGGTTGATGCGTAGATCGACCACAGGCTGTGCACATAGTGGCACAGTGGCTCATAGGCAGTGCCCTGCTCTGCCACGGGTGATCCCTTTCTCGACGATGGCTACAGCTCTTGTTTGGTCATTGGGGGACACCTTGATCGACCACAGGGACAGCGCTTGGTCAACTATGGGCAGTGCCATGCTCTACCACGGGTGATGCCCTACTTGACCATGAGCTGTGCCTGGCTCTACCATGGGCATTGCCATGCTCAGCCACAGGTTGTCCCTTGTTGTATCACAGCAATGGCTTGGTCGACCACGGTATATGCCTCACACTACCACGGGGGATGCCTGGCTCAAACACAGGCTGTGCCTTGCTCTACCATAGGCGATGTCTTGGTCGACCACAGAGGTAGCCTTTGGTAAACCACGAGCTCTACCTCACTCTACCACGGGCCATGCCTTACTTGACCATGGGTGATGGCTTGTTCAACAACAAGCAGTGCATCACTCTACCTCAGGCAATGGCTTGGTCGACCACGAGCTGTGCCTGGCTGTACCACGGGCGATGCCTTGCTTGACCACAGGCTCTGCCTTGCTCTACCACGGGAGATGCCATGCTCCACTACAGGCAATGGCTTGTTCGACAATGGGCTGTGCCTTGCCCAACCACGGGTGATGCCTTGCTCAACCACGGGCTGTGCCTTGCCCTACCACAGGCAATGGCTGGGTCAACCATGGAGGCCACCCTCAGTTGACCATGGGTTGTGTGCTTGGTTGCTCTCGGGCGATGCATTGCTCTAGCATGAGCAATGCCTTGCTCCACCACAGGCTGTGCTTTGCTGTACCATGGGCAGTGGCTTGGTCAACCACGGTGACAGCCCTCGATCAACAACAAGCTGTGCCTTGTTCTACCTTGGGCCATGCCTTGCTTGACCATGGGCAGTGCCTCACTCAACCCTGGCTGATGCATTGTTCAACCATGGGCTGTGCCTCACTCTACCCCAAGCTTTGCCTCGCTCAACCATGGGCTATGCCTTGCTCTATCATGGGCGATGGCTTGGTTGACCATAGAGACAGCCCTTGGTCAACTATGGGTTATGTGCTTGGTTGATCACAGGCAGTGCCTTGCTCTACCACAAGCAACGCCTTGCTCCACCACCGACTGTGCCTTGTGCTACCACAGGCTATGGTTTGATTGACCATGGGCTGTGCCTCACTCTACCACAGGTGATGCCTTCCTCTACTATGGGACAGCCCTTGGTCAATCAAACCATGGCCTGCGTGTATCAACCACGGCAATAGCTTTTGGTTGACCACGGGCAGTGCCTTGGTCGACCACGGAGACATCCCTCAGTTGACCGCAGGCTGGGTGGTCAGCCATTCACGGGCATTGCCCTGCTCTACCACGGTCATTGCCTTGCTCGACCAAGGCGACAACCCTTGGTCGATCATGGGGTGACGCCATCATCGACCACAGCAATAGCTCTGGGTTGACCACTGGCAGTGGCATGCTCTACCAGGGATGAGGCCTTGCTCGACCACGGGTTGTGCCTTGCTCTACCATGGGCAATGGCTTGCTTGACCATTGGCAGTGCCTTACTCTAACAATAGCGATGGCTTAGTCAACCATGGGCTGTGCCTTGCTTGACCACAGGCTATGCCTTGCTCTGCCATGGGCAGTGGCTTGGATGACCACAGAGACTGCCCTCAGTTGGCCATGCGCTATGCCTTGCTCAACCACGGAGACAGCCCTTGGTCGGCCACAGGCGATGGCTCATTTGACCATGGTTGGTGCCTTGCTCTACCATGGGCAATGGCTTGTTCAACCACGGAGACAGGCCTCAGTTAGCCACAGGCAGTGAGCTTGGTCACTAACAGGTGATGCCTTGCTCTACCACAAGCAATGCCTTGCTCCACCACCAGCTGTGCCATGCTCTACGACGGGTGATGGCTTGGTTGACCTTGGAGACAGCCCTCAGTCGACCACCAGCCATGCCTTGCTCGACCATAGGCAGTGGCTCACCTACCCCGGGTGATGCCTTGCTTGACGATGGGCTGTGCCTTGCTCTACCATGGGTGATGGCTTGGTCGAAATGGAGACAGCCCTCGGTCAACCATGGGCTGTGTGCCTTGCCGCTCATGGGTAGTGCCTTGCTCTACCATGAGCAATGCGATGCTCCACAACCGGCTGTGCCTTGCTCTTCCACAAGCCATGGCTTGACTGACCCCAGGTTGTGCCTTGCTCTTGCAGGGGGATACATTGCTAGACCATGGGCTAAGCCTTTTCCTACCATGGAGGCAGGCCCCAGTTGACCATGGAGACAGGCCTCAGTTGACCACCGACTGTGCACTTGGTCACTCATGAACAATGCCTTGCTCTACCACGGGTGATGCCTTGCTTGACCACAGGTTGTGGTTTGCTCTACCATGGGTGGTGCCTTGCTCCCCCAATAGTGATGGCTTGGTCAACCATGAAGACAGTAATCAGTTGACCATGGGCTCTGTGCTCAGTTTCACAAGGGCAGTGCCTTGCTCGACCTTGGCGATAGCCATTAGTCAATCATGGGTGATGCCCTCATCGACCACAGGCTATGCACTCGGTCGCTAACAGGCAGTGCCTTGTGCTTCCATGGGCAATGCCTTCCTCAACCATGGTGACAACCCTTGGTCGATCATGGGTCAACATGTTCATCGACCATGGGCAGTGCCTTGGTCCTCCACGGGCAAAACCTTGCTCACCCACGTGCTGTGCCCTGCCCAACCATGGGCAATGCTTGCTCAACCATGGGCTGTGCCTCGCTCTACCACGGGTGATGGCTTGGTTGACCATAGAGATAGGCCTTGGTTGACTACAGGCTGTGTGCTCGGTGGCTGAAGGGCAGTGACTAGCTCTTCCTTGGGCGATGCCTTGCTTGACCACGGGCTGTGCCTTGCTCTACTGCGGGCGATTCCTTACTCAACCACGGGTTGTGCCTGGCCCTACCAAGGCAATGGCATGTTCAACCATGGGCGATGCCTTGCTCAGCCATTGGCGATGGCTTGGTCAACCACATAGACAGCCCTCAGTCAACCACAGGCTGTGTGCTAGGTCTCTCGTGGGCAATGCCTATCTCTATCTCAGGAGTGCCTTGCTCTACCATGGGCTGTGCCTTGCTCTACCAAGGGCAATACCATGTTTGACCACAGGTTGTGCATCGCTCTACCACAGGCAATGCCTTACTTGACCACGGCCTGTGCCTTGCCCTAGCATGGGCAATGCATTGCTTGACCACAGCCTGTGCCTTGCTCTGCCACAAGTCATCGCTTGGTTGACCACAGGCTATGCCTTGCTATACCTCAGTCAACCATGGTCTGTACACTCAGTCTCTCACAGGAAGTGCTTGGCTGTACCTCAGGCGATGCCTTCCTCGATTATGGGCTGTGCCTTGCTCTACCAAGGGCCATGGCATGTTTGACCACGGTCTGTGCCTTGTCAAACCATGGGCGATGCCTTGCTTGACCACGTTGTTGTGCCAAGCTATACCAAGGGCGATGGCTGGGTTGACCATGGAGATAGCCCTTGATTGGCCATGGACATAGCCCTCAGTCAACCACGGGCTGTGTCTTTTTCTAGCATGGGCGATGGCTTAGCTGACCATGGAGACAGCCCTCCATCGACCATGGGCTGTGCGCTCAGTCACTCACAGGCAGTGCCTTGGTCTACAACGGTTGATGCCTTGGTCGACCATGGCAACAGCCCTTGATTGACTACTGGCTTTGCACCTGATCGCTCATGGGGAGTGCCTCGGTCTACCACAGATGATTGCTTGGTCGACCAGGGAGACAGCCCTCGGTCGACCACAGGCTGTGTGCTCAGTCGCAGAAGGGAAGTGCCTTGCTCCACCACAGGTGTTGCCTTGCTCAACTGTGGCAATAGCCCTTGGTCGATGACCAGGGATGCCTAGATTGACCATCGGCTGTGCACTAGGTTGCTCACTGGCAGTGCCTTGTTCAACCATGAGCGATGCTTTGCTTGACCATGGTGATAGCCCTTGGTGGATCTTGGGTTGGCACATTGATTGACCACAGCGACAGTTCTTGGTTGACCATGGGCTGTGCCTTGCCCAACCACTGGTGATGCCTCACTCGACCATGGGCTGTGCCTCGCTCTACCATGGGCGATGGCTTGGTCGACCAGGGAGACAGCCCTCGGTTTACCATGGGCTGTGCACTCGGTAGCTCTTGGTCAGTGCCTGGCTCTACCCCGAGTAATGCCGTTCTTGACCATGGGCTGTGCCTTGCTCTGCCACCGGTGATGGCTTGGTCGACCACGGTGACAGCCCTCGGTCGACCATGGTTTAGGCGCTCAGTCACTCATGGCCAGTGCCTGGCTCTACCTTGGGCAATGCCCTGCTCAACCATGAGCTGCGCCTTGCTCTACCACGAGTGATGGCTTGCTTGACCACAGGCTGTGCCTCACTCTACCATGGGCAATGGCTTGTTCAATTATGGGCTGCGCCTTGCTCCACCGTGGGCTATGCATTGCTCAACCATGGGTAGTGACTTGGTCTACAACAGGCAATGGCTTGGTCACCCACGGGCTGTGCACTTGGTCGTTCATGGGCAGTGCCTTTCTCTACCTTGGGCAATGCCTTGCTCAACCACAGGCTGTGCCCGACTATACCACGGGCAACACCTTACTTGACCATGGGCTGTGCCTTGCTCTACCACAGGGGATGGCTTGGTCGACCATGGAGACAGCCCTCAATTGACCACGGGTTGTGTACTTGGTCTCCCGCAGGCAGTGCCTATCTCTACCTTGGGCGATGCCTTGCTCTACCATGGGCTATGCCTTGCTCTACCAAGTGCAATACCATGTTCAACCACAGGTTGTGCCATGCTCTACCTCAGGCAATGCCTTGCTAGACCACAGGCTGTGCCTTGCCCTAGCACGGGCTATGCCTTGCTTGACCACAGGCTGTGCCTCGCTCTACCATGGGCAATGGCTTGTTCGATTCTGGGCTGTGCCTCACTCCACCGTGGGCTATGCATTGCTCAACCACGGGTAGTGACTTGGTCTACAACAGGCAATGGATTGGTCACCCATGGGCTGTGCACTTGGTCGTTCATGGGCAGTGCCTGTCTCTACCTCGGGCAATGCCTTGCTCAACCACGGGCTGTGCCCGACTATACCACGGACAACACCTTACTTGACCATGGGCTGTGCCTTGCTCTACCACAGGGGATGGCTTGGTCGACCATGGAGACAGCCCTCAATTGACCACGGGTTGTGTACTTGGTCTCCCACAGGCAGTGCCTATCTCTACCTTCAGCGATGCCTTGCTCTACCATGGGCTATGCCTTGCTCTACCAAGTGCAATACCATGTTCAACCACAGGTTGTGCCACACTCTACCCCAGGCAATGCCTTGCTAGACCACAGGCTGTGCCTTGCCCTAGCACGGGCTATGCCTTGCTTGACCACAGCCTGTGCCTTGCTCTACCATGGGCCATGGCTTGGTTGACCATGGGCTGTGCCTTGCTGTACCTCAGTTGACCACGGGCTGTACACTGTCTTTCACAGGCAGTGCTTGGTTGTACCTCGGGCAATGCCTTCCTCGACCATGGGCTGTGTCTTGCTCTACCAAGGGCCATGGCATGTTCAACCACGGTCTGTACCTTGCCCAACCATGGGTGATGCCTCCCTCAACCACAGGCTATGCCAAGCTCTACCAAGGGCAATGGCTGGGTCGACCACGGAGACAGCCCTCAGTTTACCACAGGTTGTGCCTTGTTCTAGCACGGGCAGTGGCTTGGCCGACCATGGAGACAGTCCCCTGTTGACCATGGGCTATGCGCTTGGTCACTCACAGGCGGTGCCTTGGTCTACAAAGGTCGATGCCTTCATTGACCACAGCAACAGCCCTTGGTCAATCATGGTTGATGCCTTGATCGACTATGAGCTATGCACTCGGTCGCTCACAGGCACTGCCTTGCTCCACCACGGGCGATAGCCCTTGGTTGATGACCAGCGATACCTAGAACAACCACGGGCTATGCCTTGCCCAACCACAGGCGATGCCTCGCTCTACCACGGGCTGTGCCTTGCTCTACCATGGGTGATGGCTAGGTGAACCAGGGAGACATCCCTTGGTTCACCATGGGCTGTGCGCACAGTAGCTCATGGGCAGTGCCTGGCTCTACCTTGGGCAATGCTGTGCTTGACCACACACTGTGCATTGCACTACCACAGACAATGCCTTGCTCGACCATGACTGTGCCACCGGTGATGGCTTGGTTGACCCTGGAGAGAGCGCTCGGTTGACCATGGGCTGTGCACTCAGTCACTCATGGCCAGTGCCTGGCTCTACCTCAGGTGATGCCCTACATGACTGCAGGCTTTGCCTTGCCCAACCACGGGCAGTGCTTTGCTCTACCACAGGCCATGGCTTGGTCAACCACAGGCTATGCCTTGCTGTACCTCAGTCGACCATGGGCTGTACACTCAATCTCTCACAGGCAATGCTTGGTGGTACCTCAGGCAATGCCTTCCTTGACCATGGGCAATGGCTTGGTTGACCTTGGAGACAGCCCTTGGTCGACCATGGGCTGTGAGCTCAGTCGGTCATGGCCAGTGCCTGGCTCTACCTCAGGCAATGCCCTACATGACCACGGGCTGTGTCTTGCCCGACCATGGGCTGTGCCTCTCTCTACCATGAGTAATGGCTTGGTCAACCAGGGAGATAGCCCTCAGTTGACCATGGGCTATGCGCTTGGTAGCTCACAGGCAGTGCCTGGCTCTACCTCAGGCAATGCCATGCTCGACCACACATTGTGCATTGCTCTACCATGGTTGATGCCTTGCTCAACCACGACTGTGCCTTGCTCTACCACTGGCGATGGCTTGGTCAACCACGCATACATCCCTTGGTCAACCATCGGCTGCACCTTGCTCTACCATGGGTGATGGCTTGGTCAAACGGTGGGCTGTGCACTCAGTCTTTCATGGGCAGTGCTTGGCTCTACCTCGGGCAATGCCTTGCTCGACCACGGGCTGTGCTTGGCTATACCATGGGTGGTGCCTTCCCTGACCATGGGCTCTGCCTCACTCTACCATGGGGGATGGCTTGGTCTACCATGGAGATAGCCCTCGGTGGACCACGAGCAGTGCACTTGGTCGCTCACAGGCCGTGCCATGCTCGACGACGTGCGTTGCCTTGCTTGACCTCGGGCTGTGCCTTGCTCTTCCACTGGCAATGGCTTGTTTGAACAAAGGCTGTGCCTCACTCTACCCCAGGCGATGGCTTGCTCAACTACAGCCTGGGCCTTGCTCTACTACAAGCGTTGCCTTGATCGACAATGGGCTGTGCCTTGCTTTACCCCGGGCAATGGCTTGGTTGACCACAGGCTGTGCCTTGTGCTAGGATGGGTGATGGCTTGGTTGACCACGGAGATAGCCCTCGGTCAGCCACCAGCTGTGTGCTCAGTTGCACATGGGTGATGCCTTGCTCGACCCCGGGCTGTACCTGGCTCTACCATGGGAGATACCTTGCTTGACCCTGGGTTGTGCCTTCCTCTACCATGGGCAATGGCTTGTTCGACCATGGCTGTGCCTCACCCTACCATGGGCTATGCCATGCTTGATCATGGGCGATGGCTTGGTTGACCACAGAGGTCACCCTTGGTCGACCACGGGCTGTGCCTTGCTATACCATGGGTGATGGCTCGATCAACCACCGGCAGTACTTGTGGTCTCTCATGGGCAGTGCCTTGCTCTACCTCGGGCAATGCTTTGCTCGACCATGTGCTGGGCCCTGCAATACCAAGGGCCATGGCATGTTTGACCATGGGCTGTGCCTTGCTCTATGATGGGCAATGCCAAGCTTGACCACAGGCTGTGCCCTTGCCAACCACAGGTGATGCCTTGGTCTACCATGGAGACAGCCTCAGTCGACCATAGGTGATGCCTTGCTCCACCACTGGCTGTGCCTTCCCCACCAACCATGGTCGATGCCTGGCTTGACCTTGGGCTGTGCCTTGCTATACCAAGGGCAATGGCTTGCTCGACCACAGAGACAGCTCTTAGTCCACCACCGGCTGTGTGTCACTTTCCCACAGGTGATGGCTTGGTCAACCATGGAGCCAGCCCTCAGTCGACCATGAGCTGTGTGCTCGGTCACTCACAGGTAGTGCCTTGCTCTACCACAGTTGATGCATTGGTCAACCACACCGACAGCCCTTGGTCGATGATGAACGATGCGTAGATCAACCATGGGCTATGCAAATAGTCACTGATGGGCAGTGCCCTGCTCGACCATGGGCGATGCCTTGCTTGGCTGTGGTGACAGCTCTTATTCAATCATTGGGTGATGCCTCGATTGACCACAGCAACAGTGCTTCGTGGACTATGGGCAGTGACTTGCTCTACCATGGGTGATGCGCTGCTTAGCCATTGGCTGTGCCTAGCACTACCAACAGCATTGCCATGCTTGACCATGGGCTGTGCCTCGCACTACCACAAGCGATGCCTTGCTCAAACACTGGTTGTGCCTTGCTCTACCACGGGTGATGCCTTGCTCCACAATGAGTTGTGCCTTGCTCTAGTATGGGCCATGGGTTCGTTGACCATGGGCTGTGCCTCGATCTACCATGGGTGATGATGCCTTGGTCAACCATGGAGACAGCCCTCAGTAGGGCATGGGTTGTGCGCACAGTCACTCATGGGCAGTGCCTTCCTCTGCCACAGTCATTGGCTTGCTCGACCTTGGTGACAGCTCTTGGTCGACCATAGGCAGTGCCTTGCTCTACCAAGGGCGATGGCTTGGTTGACCACAGAGACATCCCTCAGTCGACCACGGGCAATGCCTTGCTCTGTCATGGGCGATGGCTTGGTCAACAATGGAGACAGCCCTTGGTTGACCACAGGCTGTGCCTTGCTTTTCCACGGGTGATGGCTCAGTCAAACACGGGCTGTACACTTGGTCCCTCACAGGCGGTGCCTGGCTCTAACTCAGGCAATGCCTTGCTCGACCATGGGCTGTGCCTTGCTCTACCATGGGCAATGCCTTGCTTCACCATGGGCTCTGCCTTTCTCTATCAAGGGCTATGGGATGTTCGACCACAGGCTGTGCCTCACTCTACCACAGGCGATGCCTTGCTCAATCACGGGCTATGCCTTGCCCAACCATGGGCTGTGTGCTCAGTCACTCATGGGCAGTGCCTAGCTGAACCACAGGCAATGCCTTGCTCCACCACAAGCTGTGCCTTGCTCTACCACAGGCGACCTCTTGCTTGACCATGTGTGATGCCTTCTTGACCACAGGCAGTACCTGGCTCTACCATGAGCAATGCCTTCTCGACCACGGGCTGTGCCTCGCTCTACCACAAGCAATGCCTTTTCAACCATGGGTTCTGCCTTGCTCTACCACGGGGCGATGGTGTGGTCGACCACGGAGAAAGCCCTCGGTTAACCACAGGCTGTGTGCTCGGTCGCTCATAGGCAGTGCCATGCTCTGCCATGAGCAATGCCATGCTCCACCATGGGCTGTGCCTCGCTCTACCTCGGGCGATGCCTTCTCGACCATGGGCTGTGCCTTGCTCTAGCAAGGGCTATGGCCTGGTCGACCACCAGCTGTGTGCTCAGTCGCTCATGGGCAGTGCCTTGCTCTACCTTGGGTGATGCCTTGCTCAACAACATGCTGTGCCTTGTTCTACCACAGGCGACGCCTTGCTCGACCATGGGCTATGCCTCCCTCTACCACAGGCAATGGCTTGGTCGATCACAGAGACAGCCCTCAGTCAACTAGGAGCTGTGCACTCAGTCACTCATGGGCTGTGCCTTGCTCTACCACTTGCGATGCCATTGTCAACCATGGGCTGTGCCCTACTTGACTTTCTTAACCTGCAAGTCTGACTTTCTTAACCTCCGAGTATTTATGGCACCCAAATATTTGCTCAACCTACATTGCCCATTCCAGATATGCGTCAAGATCACTCTTGCCCTGAAATGAAGGAATTTTGATTTTGATTCCTCCAAAGTCTTCTCCTACATTCGTCATACCTCATCTAGGTCAATTGCGAGGTCTCCTTCTGGGCTCGAATTCTTCATCCTCTTCTTCTTTTTATTTGGCTCAGAGAATATATGCTATAGAATAGATGGAAATATGTGTCAAGGAGTCAAGGAAATATATGTTCAAAGAGGAAAATTTTTTTTAGATGAAGGGATGAGGGGATATGATAGATAGATAACCTACCATGGAAACCGTGCTCTGATACGAGATGATACGGGTTTGAGGGGGGTTGGTCCTAATCTTCATGGCGTAGGATGAAAGGATAGGATTTTGTTCGAAACCAAGCGGGTGCAAATAGCCAACCAATGAAAGAAAATGTGACCTGCTACTTAGACCACTCGCCTAACCACGAACATGAAGACCAATCCACACAATGACTTACCTAGGTCAAGGCATGAATTGGGGGATTTGGGAAACTTGAATCACCAAACTAAAAACATTAGTTCAACAAAAGCAAGGTTTCACAAGAGCAAAGGAGAGATAATTACCTCACAAGGTGAACACACTTTGTATTTGAGGGATTCAATGTCAAAAAGCTGAATTACATAGTGAATGGGAGCCCATATATATAGATGCTTGGCTCAAATTCTTCATCCTCTTCTTCTTCTTCTTCTTCTTCTTTTTGGCTTAGAGATATATGCTATAGAATAGATGAAAATATGTGTAAGGAGACAAGGAAATATATGTTCAAAGAGGAAATATAGTTTCCTCTTATACTAGATAGCAATCAGCCAAAAATATGGTACTTGACTCCATTATAGAAAATCCCAAATTAGGAAACTCTATAAATACGGAAATTGCTAATTTTGATCATAACAACTAATTATATACTAATTTAACTCTTTTGGTAGCATATTGGTCAAGTTCCTTGTGTGCAAGATGAGTAGCTCTAATCGGCCTTGGGATTAAAGAATAGGAGACAAATGCCTCCTTTGTCTTGGTCTTCAACCTCTTGGGCCAAATATCCATTAGTGAGGATGCCAATAGCTTCTTGCAATCTCTTCATCCTTCCTCTTGGTAGAGCAATGCACAGCCCATGGTCGACTGAGGGCTGTCTACATAGTTGACCAAGCCATTGCCTGTGGTAGAGCAAGGCATAGCCAGTGGTCGAGTAGGGCACCACCTGTGGTAGAGCAAGGCACAACCCATGGTTAACCAGGGGTTGTCTCCGTGGTAGACCAAGCCATCACCCCTCGTAGAGCGAGGCACAGCCCATGGTCGACCAAGGCATCGCCCGTGGTACGGCGAGGCACAGCCTGTGGTGGACTGAGGGCTGTCTTCATGGTTGAGCATGGCGTCACCCGTGGTAGAGCAAGGCACACCCCATGGTCAAGCAAGGCATCGCCCATGGTAGAGCAAGGTGCAGCCCATGGTTGACCTCGGGCTGTCTTCGTGGTCGAGCAAGGCATCACCTGTGGTTGAGTGAGGCACAGCTAGTGGTAGAGCTAGGCATTGCCCATCAGCGACTGAGCACACTGCCTGCAGTCGACCAAGGGCTGTCTCAGCCGCAGACCAAGCCATCGCTTGTGGTAGAGCAAGGGACAGCCCGTGGTCAAGCAAGGCATCACCTGTGGCAGAGCGAGGCACAACCAGTGGTTGATCGAGGGCGGTCTCCATGGTCGACCAAGCCAACACCCATGGTTGAGCAAGGCATAGCCCATGGTCAAGCATGGCATCATTAGTGATAGAGAGAGGCGCTACCCATGGTCAACCTGGGCTATCTCTATGGTCAACCAAGACATCACCTGTGTTAGGGCGAGGCACTGCCTGTGGTGAAGCTAGGCGTTGCTCGTGGTAGAGCAAGGTGCAGCCAGGGGTCAACCAAGGGCTGTCTCTGTGGTTGAGCAAGGCATCACCCGTGGTAGAGCAAGGCACAGCCCATGGTAGAGCTAGGCACTGCCCACTAGTGACCGAGCACACTGCCTGCAGTCGACTAAGGGCTGTCTCAGTGGCCAACCAAGCCATCGCCTGTGGTCGAGCATGGGACAGCCCGTCATCGAGCAAGGCATTGCTCGTGGTAGAGTGAGGCATAGCCAGCGGTTGACCAAGGGCTGTCTCCATGGTCGACCAAGCCAATGCCCGTGGTAGAGTGAGGCACAGCCCATGGTCAAGCATGGCATCACTTGTGATAGAGTGAGGCACTACCCGTGGTCTACTGAGGGCTATCTATGTGGTCAACCAATCCATCGTCTCTGGTAGGATGAAGCTCTGCCCATGGTCGACCGAGGGCTGTCTCCATGGTCGACCAAGCCATCAACCGTGGTAGAGCCAGGCACTACCCGTGGTTGACCTAGGGCTGTCTCTGTGGTTGACCAAGCCATTGCCTGCGGTAGAGCTAGGCACAGCCTGTGGTCAAGCAAGGCATCGCCCATGGTAGAGCGAGGCACTGCCCATGGTCGACCAAGGGCTATCCCCGTGGTCGACCAAGCCATCGCCTGTGATAGAGCTAGGCCCAGCCTGTGGTTGAGCAAGGCATCACCCGTCATAGAGTGAGGCCTTGCTCATGGTTGACCAAGGGCTGTCTCTGTTGTCGACCAAGCCTTCGCCCATGGAAGGGTGGGGCAAAGTCTGTGGTTAAGCAAGGCACATCCCCTGGTAGACCAAGCCATAGCGTGTGGTTGAGTGAGGCATCACCTGTGGTGGAGCGAGGAACTGCCTGTCAGCGGCCGAGTGCACAACACGTGGTCGAGCAAGCCACTGCTACTGGTAGAGCCAGGCACAGCCCATGGTCAAGCAATGCATCATCTGTGGTAGAGTGAGGCACAGCCAGTGGTCGACCTAGGGCAGTCTCTGTGGTTGACAAACCCATCGCCAGTGGTAGAGCGAGGCATAGCCCAGAGTCAACAAAGGAATGTCTCCGTGGTCAACCAAGCCATGACCCATGGTAGAGCCAGGCACAGCTCGTGGTCAAGCAAGGCATCGCCCATGGTAGAGCCAGGCACTGCACATGGTTGACCGAGGGCTGTCTCAGTGGTCGACCAAGACATTGCCCATGGTACAACCAGGCACAGCACTTGGTCGAGCAAGGCATCACCTGTGTTAGGGTAAGGCAGAAAGGGTGGTCGACCGAGGGTTGTCACCATGGTCAACCAAGCTGTCGCCCATGGTAGAGCAAGGCACAGCCCGTTGTCGATCAAGGCATCGCCTGTGGTAGAGTGAGGCACAGCCAGTGGTCGACCAAAGGCAGTTTTCATGGTCGAGAGGCATCACCCATGGTAGAATAAGGCATAGCCCATGGTCGAGTGATGCATCGCCTGTGGAAGAGCTAGGTGCTTCTCATGATCGAGTGAGGCATCGCCTGTGGTAGAGTGAGGAACAGCCCATGTTCGACTGAGGGTTGTCTTCATGGTCAAGTAAGGCAATGCCCATGGTAGAGCAAGGCACAACCTGTGATTGATCGAGGGTTCACTTGTCATAGAGCTAGGCACAGCCAGTAGTCAAGACAGGCATCGCCCGTGGACAAGATCGGTACTTACTGCCCGTCAGTGACTGAGCACATAGCCCGTGGTAGAGCAAGGCACAGCCCATGGTCGAGCATGGCATCCCCTGTGGTAGAGTGAGGGGCAGCCCATGGTCAACCGAGGGTAGTCTTTGTGGTCAACCAAGCTATCGCCTGTGGTAGAGCGAGTCACTGCCCGTGGTCGAGCAAGGCATCGCCTGTGGTAGAGCTAGGCACTGTCCGTGGTAGAGCTAGGCAATGCCCATCAGTGATCGAGCGAACAACTTGTGGTCAACCGAGGGCTGTCCCTGAGGTCAACCAAGCCATCACCTATGGTAGAGCAAGGCACAGCCTGTGGTCGAGCATGACATTGCTTGTCATAGAGAGAGGCACAGCCTGTGGTCGACCAAGGGCTATCTCCGTTGTTGACCAAACCATTGCCCATGGTTGGGCTAGGCATAGCCTGTCCTCAAGCAAGGCATCGCTTGTGGTAGAGCAAGGCATATCCAGCAATCGACCAAGGTCTATCTCCATGATCAACCAAGCCATTGCCCATGGTGGAGCCAAGCACAACCTATGCTCAAGCAAGGTGTTAGACCCTCGAGCTCTAACCCTCGAGAATGCGTACCACAAGTCATACCTTGGGGCAGTGGTAGTGCATAGCAAGCACGCGACAATGTGCAAGCTAACACTTGCAAGGTGTTGGGATAAATTGCAAGTCCATGAGCAGGCAAGTAGGGAGATGGTCATGCAGGCATGTGTAGAGGCACCAGTGGAGTGGATGACCGATCAAGGCTTGGCAAAGGAGCTGAGGCATCAAAGGGTGGCCTTGGAGTGTCACATTTCACAAGTAGGCAAATGCGTGTATGGGTGGTGATGATGTCCATGAGCAAGGCAAGATGTGGCGCTCAAGGATGCTCGGTGAACAAGATGTGACTGAGCAAAGGCACTCAAGGAGTGCGCACTACCCGATAGGCATGGCAGACGCTAAGGGAATGCTCAACACTTAGCGACTAGTGAGTTGACTACTTGCAGAGATTGGATAAGCCCTTGACCATGCTTGAGCACTGTTGGATGCTGCAATCCCGATCAAACGACTATGATCGTGGGAGGCAATCATGGACGTGGGCCCTAGAGGAGAGTGGATCGGTTCGACGATGCTGAGTTAAAGCCAAGTCATCCATACCTGTTCAAGCAGACAATCAGCGAAAGATTCTCCCTGGATATGGCAAATCAATCTGTTATTGAAACAATCTTGGAGATTGCAGATCGACGGTCGAGATTGTACAGATCGAGATCTGATGGAGAGAATCAAGGGATTCAAATATATTTGTTGCCATATCTAGTCTGCCAGGCTCCTCCATATAAAGGGGGCTCAATCTCATTCTCAGAGAAAACCCAAAATTCTCAGAGGAGAGACACAGAGAGCCAGAGACTCCAAGAGAGTGGAAGTCAAGTCAGATCAGAGCAAGATGGGTTAGGGTGTGCAAGCAGTGAGAGACTGTGAGGCATATACTCGTGTGACTGCGTGTAAGTGTTCTGATCTGGGTTGGGTTTTCATGTACTTGTGATAGATGTGAATACAAGTTACATTTTTCCCAATTGTGTTCTTGTGTCCCTCTGTGTTGTTTTTGCAGTTCTGTGATTGAACAACCTCAATGGTACATGCGGTGTGTGGCTGGTCGACAAGGAGAGTGTCGATGCTAGTGGGACATGGAAACAATTTGTGCCCCGCATTGGTCCCGTGATAGTGGTATCAAAGTTGCGTTTGGTTGAGAAGACACTTTGTCAAAGACCACGCATACCTTATGATCAGCAACCATGTGGACCAAAGCAATGGAAGCATTGTAGCAGCGATTGGCAGTGCTAGAAGGCCACATTGCAGAGCTTAATGAACAAGCAGACCCGGCCGCTATGCTGGAACAACACGTTGCTGTTCTGGAGGATAACATCGGTCAAGGCGACGATCTTGTGAAACCATAACTGATTTGCTGAAAGAGATCAGACTTGATGTAGCGACCTTTAAGGATGATGTGGTCTTGATCAAGCGGCAACTTGTGTCCCAAGCGGGGCCAATGACTAAGCCTCGCGGGAAGATGAAGGTCCCGGAGTCGAAGGTGTTTGAAGGGACTAGGAGTTCCAAGGATCTAGAGAACTTCATATGGGATATGGAGAACTACTTCACTGCTGTGAAGATCCCAGACGCCGAGAAGGTGATGATCACCACCATGTATCTTGCCAAGGATGAGAAGCTATGGTGGAGGACATGGGTCCAAGATGATATCAGTGCTGGCAGACCCTGGATTGAGATCTAGGAGGCACTGAAGAAGGAGCTGAAAGAGCAGTTCCTGCCAAGCAACACAGCATGGCTTGCTCGGGATGCATTGGCCAAGCTGAGGCATAGTGGACCAATGTGAGACTATATGAAGGAGTTTAGTGCACTGATGCTGGACATGACAAATATGTCAAAGACGGACAAGCTGTACACATTCCTAAAGGGATTGCAACCTTGGGCTCAACTTGAGCTAAGGAGGCAGGGTGTGAAAGACCTTCCTTTTGCCTTAGCTACGGCGGATGCACTGCTGGACTTATGCATTATTCATGCTAAGGAGCGGAGCAAGAAGGCCCAGCATAAGGACAAGGACAAGAAGTCCAAGTCCAACATGAAAGGAAAGTCAGAGAAGGGCAAGGAGAAGCAGCTGACTCGACCGGACAAAGGGAAGGCGAAAGTGATCGAGGGCACCAATGGGAGGAAGGACCCTCGTACACACCCAGGCTGCTTCATCTGCAACGGACCCCACAAGGTGAAGGAGTGCCCAAAGAGGGAGGGGAAAGTTACTGCCCTGTGATCGGATCACTCCAACGATGATCCCGTGCAATGTGTTGCCCCACTGCAAGCCCTTGGCACTATGTGAAGTGAGCGCCTAAAAGTACACCACAGTTTTCTATTCATGGATGTGACCTTGAATGGTAGGCAGATGTCGGCCTTGGTGGATACTGGTGCCACCAACACATTTGTATTTGATCAAATGGTATGCCACTTGGAGTTGCAAGTGGAGCACTCTCACAACTGATTGAAGGTGGTGAACTCCAAGAAGCCAACTGATGGGGGGGTTGGCAAGAGATGTGCCCATCAAAATAGATGCATGGGAGGGTAAAGTCAATTTGATGGTGGTTCCTTTGGATGATTATGATCTCATCCTTGGAAATAGCTTCTTTGTAGATGCATGAATCACCATCATGCCTCATGTGGGAGGCATTGTAATTGGAGATCCACGACGACCCTACTTTGTGCAAGGATATAAAGGCCTTGCACACTCCAAGGAAGTAGCCACGGAGAAGGTATCTGCAATACAGTTAGCACGTGGAATGAAGAAGGGGTATCCCACTTACCTTGTGGCTATTAGGGAAGTGGAAGCATAGGAGAAGGAGGCAGAGCCTAAGATTCCACATGAGATAGTGGAAGTGCTCGAGCAATTCCGGGATGTGATGTATGAGGAGTTGCCAAGAGGGATACCTCCGTGCCGAGTGATAGATCACAAGATAGAGCTATTGCCATGCACAGTTCCTCTAGCAAAAGCCCCGTACCGGATGTCCCCTAAGGAGTTACTAGAGTTGCGGAAGCAATTGACCAAGTTGCTGGATGTTGGAAAGATCCAACCATCCAAAGCCCCTTATGGAGCCCCGGTGTTGTTCCCAGAGAAGCAGGATGGCTCTCTCCGATTACATGTTGACTACTGTGGATTGAACAAGGTCACGGTAAAGAACAAGTACTTGGTGCCCTTGATTGCATACCTGTTTGACTGCCTAAGTGAGGTGATGGTCTTCTCCAAGCTTGACTTGCATTCAGGGTATTGGCAAGTTAGCATCGTTGAATGAGACGAGTCCAAGACTATGATGGTAACTCATTATGGATCATTTGAATTCCTGGTAATGCCCTTTAACCAATGCCCTTGCAACATTTTGCAACTTAATGAATGATGTGTTTCACGACATGCTAGACCATTTTGTGGTAGTCTATTTGAACGACATTGTCATGTATAGTAGGGACTTGGCACAACATGTGCAGCACTTGCAGGCTGTTTTTGAACGGCTTAGGCAACACTCCCTATACGTCAAGAGGGAGAAGTGCGAATTTGGCATGCAGGTGATCCAATTTCTGGGCCATGTGATTGGCTAGGGACAGGTGAGGATGGACCCCAAGAAGGTGTAGGCGATCTGGATTGGCCTCCACCAAAGTTGGTGTTTGAGCTGCAAAGTTTCTTGGGACTAGCCAACTACTACTGCAGGTTTATCAAAGGGTACTCGAAGAGGGTGAGTCCCCTGACTGATTTGTTGCAGAAAGATCAGAAATGGACTTGGGATGAGGATTGTGATGCGGCGTTCTCCAAATTGAAGACTGCTATGATGTCGGAGCCTGTGCTCAAGCTCCCGGACTTTGAGAAGCCATTTGTGGTACACACAGATGCCTCAGATCGTGCTGTTGAAGGAGTTCTCATATAAGACAAACATCTTGTGGTGTTCGGGAGTTGGAAGCTGAAACCAGTTGAACAGCGATATTCAGCAGACGAGAAAGAGATGCTAGCTATCGTACACTGCTTGAGGCTGTGGCAAGTGTACTTGTTGGGGACCACATTCATGGTCAAAACGGACAATGTCACCAATACCTTCTTCAAATCACAACCGAAGTTGTCACCAAGGCAAGCGTGGTGGCAAGAGTTCCTAAGGGAGTATGACTTTGAGTGGGAACACCGACCAGGAAGGCACAACCTAGTGGCAGATGTGCTCAGTCGGAAGACTTTAGACTTGCTAGCAGCTTTGACTCAAGATACCTCCGACTTCCTCCAAGATGTCAAGATTGCTACACTAGGGGACAAGACCTATCAACTCCTAGTGGAGCAAGTCAAAGATGGGACCGTGAGGCGGTATTGGCTGGAAGATGGGCTGCTTTATGGCAAAGGTGGCCATTTGCTTGTCCCTAGCGGAGGGGGAATGCGCTACCAGCTAATGAAGGAGAGTCACAATAGTCCTTGGGCTGGACATCTAGGCCATGAGTATTGTTTGGCCAAAGATGGCTGATGACGTTGAATTATACGTCAAGACTTGTTTTGTGTGCCAACAAGACAAGGCAGAGAGGCCGGTCTCCGACAACCCTTGGCAGTGCCAGAGAAGCCTTGGGTATCAGTTTCCATGGACTTTGTGTCTGGGTTTCCTCAAGTAAAGGGTTATACGGCGGTGATGGTGGTTGTGGACCAATTCTCCAAGTACGTGATTTTCACCCCTGTGACCAAGAATTGCACTGCCGAAGCTGCTGCTGAGGCATTCTGTTGCTCAATGGTGAAGCTCTTCAGAGTCCCAACAGTGATAGTGTTTGTTCGGACTGCTGGGATCGAAACTAAAGTTCTTGATGGCCAATCATCTGTAGACGGACAACCAAACAGAATGAGTGAATGCGTTGCTGGAGGAGTACTTGAGGCATTATGTGTCATTTAGCCAACGGAATTGGTTAGACTTGCTCGACTCTGCTCAGTTGTCTTACAACTTGAACTGCTCCTTTGCTACAAGTCATAGCCCATTTGAGTTGGCAATGGGCTACCAACCACTAATGCTGCAGGAAGTGGCGTTACAGCGCAAAGAAGGGCCTTGCCCAGCTGCATATCGATTTGCGCGTGACAAGTAGGAGATGATTGAAGAAGTGAGAGATAGCCTCGCTAAAGCTGCTAGGCAAATGAAGAAGTATGTGGACAAGACCCAAAGACTGCTGGAGTTCCAGGTGGGGGACTTAGTGATGTTGAAGCTCACCCCACAGATATGGAAGAAGATCATGAGCAAGCGCTGGCACAAGGGCTTGTTCCAGCGGTACAACAGGCCATTTAAAGTGATCAAGAGGGTCGAGGCAGTAGCCTATCAACTCGCACTACCAGAGAGGATGAAGGTGCACCTGACATTCCATGTTAGTTTCCTCAAGCCTTACTATCGGGACAAGGAGCATCCAGAGCGCAACAAGGTGAAGCGCACCCCTCTCACCATGAGGAAGGAACTCGACAAAGAAGTGGAAGGCATACTTCATCACCATGTGCTGGGCTACAGCAAGATGAATAGGAGGACGTAGTGCTTGGTCAAGTGGAAGGATCAACCCGAGTCATAGGTGACTTGGGAGAAGGATGTCACATTTTGGTAGTATGAAGACCTCATTCGGCGGTATAGAGAGTCTCATTTGACGAGGGCATCGAATCCCTCGGGTGGGGGAGGTCTTTTAGACCCTTGAGCTCTTACCCCGGAGAATGCGTACCACAAGCCATACCTTGGGGTAGTGGTAGCACATAGCAAGCATGTGACAATGTGCGGGCTAACACTTGCAAGGTGTTGGGATAAATTGTAGGTCCATGAGGGGGCAAGCAAGGAGATGGTCATGCAGGCGTGCAGAGAGGCACCAGTGGAGTGGACAACCAATCAAGGCTCAACAAAAGAGCTGAGGGATCAAAGGGTGGCCATGGAGTGTCACATTTCACAAGTAGGCAAATGCGCGTATGGGTGGTGATGATGTCAATGAGCAAGGCATGACGCGATGCTCAAGGATGCTCAGTGAACAAGATGTAACCGAGCAAAGGCACTCAAGGAGTGTGCACTACCTAATAGGCATGGTAGATGCTAAGGGAATGCTCAACACTTAGCGGATGGTGAGTTGACTACTTGCGGAGATCAGATAAGTCCTTGACCATGCTTGAGCATCGTTGGATGTTGCAATCCCAATTGGACAGTTGTGATCATGGGAGGTGATCATGGACATGGGCCCTAGAGGAGAGTGGATCGGATCGATGATGCTGAGTCAACACCAAGTCATCCGTACCTGGTCAAGCAGACAATCGGGGAAAGATTCTCCCAGGATATGGCAAATCAATCTATTATGGAAACAAACTTGGAGATTGCAAATTGACGGTCAAGATTGAACAGATCGAGATTTGATGGAGAGAATCAAGGGATTCAGATATATCAGTTGCCATATCTAGTCTACCAGACTCCTCTATATAAAGGGGGCTCAGTATCATTCTCAGAGAAAACCCAGAATTCTTAGAGGAGAGACACAGAGAGCCAGAGACTCCAAGAGAGTGGAAATCAAGTTAGAACAAGCAGTTCGGTGTTCTTGAGAGGAGGCACGAGATGGGTTAGGGAGTGCAAGTAGTGAGAGACTGTGAGGCATATACTCGTGTGATTGTATGTAAGTGTTCTGATCTGGGTTGGGTTTTTGTGTACTTGTGATATATGTGAACACAAGTTACGTTTTTTCCAATTGTGTTCTTGTGTCCCTCCGTGTTATTTTTATGGTTCTGTGATTGAATGACCTTGACAGTACGTGCAGTGTGTGGCTGGTTAGCAAGTGGAGTGTCGATGCTAGCATGATGCGGAAAACATTTGTGCCCTGCATTGGTCCCATGACACAAGGCATCACTTGTGCTTGAGCGAGGCGGAGCCAATGGTCAACCGAGGGCTGTCCCCATGGTTGACCCACCCATCACCCGTGGTAGAGCGAAGCGCTGCCCATGGTCAACCATGGGCTATCCTATCTCCGTGGTCGACCAAGCCATTGCCTAGTGTGGAGCGAGGAATAGCCCGTGGTCATGCAAGGTATCGCCTGTGGTAGTGTGAGGCACAGCTCGGGGTCGACCGAGGGCTGTCTCCGTGGTCGACCAAGCCATCGCTCATGGTGGAACCAGGCACAGCTTGTGGTCTGGCGAGGCATCACCCATGGTAGGGAGAGGCATAGCCCCTGGTTGAGTGAGTCATCACCCATGGTGGAGCTAGGCCCAGCCCGTGGTCAAGTGAGGGACCACCCGTGGTAGAGCTCAATACTGCCTGTCAGTGACCTAACGCACAACCCGTGGTCGACTGTGGGCTGTCTCTATAGCCAACCAAGCCAACGCCCATGGTTGAGCAATGCATCACCGGTGGTAGAGTGAGGAGTAGCCTGTGGTTGATCGAGGGCAGTCTCCGTGGTCAACCAAGCCATTGCCCATGGTAGAGCGAGGCACGGCCAGTGGTGGAGCAAGGCATCACCCATGGTGGGGGAAGGCCCAGCTCATGGTTATCCAAGGGCTGTCTCCGTGTTCAACCAAGACCTCGCCTGTGGCAGGGCGTGGCACAACCTGTGGTCAAGTAAGGCATTGCTTGTGGTAGAGATAAGCATTGCCCATGGGGCTAGTTGGAGCCTGTGCTCGAGCAAGGCATTGCTCATCATAGAGTGAGGTGCATCTAGTGGTCGAGCTAGGTGTCACCCGTAGTAGAGTGAGGTGCAGCCCATGGTCTTCCAAGGGCAGTTTCCATGGCAGAGAAAGGCACAGCCCGAGGTCTAGCAAGGCACCACCCGTGGTCAACTGAGGGTTGTCTCCGTGATCGAGCAAGGCTTCGCCAGTGGAAGAGCTAGGCACTACCCATCAATGACCGAGTGCACAGGTTGTGGTCGACTGAGGGCTATCTCTGTGGTCGAGCAAGCCATCACCTATGGTAGAGCAAGGCACAGCCCGTGGTCGACCATGGCAACGCCCGTGATCGACCAAGCCATCGCTCCTGGTAGAGCCAGGCACGGCCCGTTGTCTTGCATGGCATCATGCGTGATAGTGCAAGGTGCTGCCTGTGGTCAACTGAGGCCTGTCTCCGTGGTCAACCAAGCCATCACCTGTGGTAGAGTGAGGCACTGCCCATTGTTGAGCTATGTGATGCCCATGGTTGACCAAGGGTTGTCTTCGTGGTCGACCAAGCCATTGCCCATGATAGAGCTAGGCACAGCCCATGGTTGACCAAGGGCTGTCTTCGCGGTTGACCAAGCCATTGCAGTGGTAGAGCAAGGCACTACCAGTGGTCGAGCTAGGCATCACCCGTGGCAGAGTGAGGTGCTGCCCGTGGTCAACCGAGGATTGTCTCCATGGTCGTCAAAGCCTTTGCCTTTGGTAGAGCAAGGCATAGCCCATGGTTGAACAAGGCATCATCCATGGCAAGGCGAGCTGCAGCCTATGGTCGGCCAAGTGCGTTCTCCATGGTTGAGCAAGCCAACACCCATAGTAGAGCAAGGCACATCCCGTGGTAGAGTGAGGCACGGCCGGTGGTAGAGCGTGGCACGGCCCATGGTGGAGCGTGGCACGGCCCATGGTGGAGCGTGGCATGGCCCGTGGTCAAGCATGGCATTGCCTGTGGTTGGGCAAGCCACAACCTGTGGTCGGGCTCTACCAACCTGTCAGCAATCGAGTGCACAGCCTGTGGTCGACTGAGGGCTATCACAGTGGTCAACCAAGCCATCGCCCATGGTAGAGCAAGGCACTGCCCGTGGTTGAGCAAGGCATCTCCTGTGGAAATGCGAGGCACAGCCCGTGGTAGAGCCAGGCACAACTCGTGGTCGAGGATGGCATCGCACATGATAGAGCGAGGCACTGCCCATCGTCGATTGAGGGATGTCTCCGTGCTCAACCAAGCCATTGCCTGTGGTAGAGCAAGGCACTGCCTATTAGCCCCTTGATGCTCGGACACGAACATGGCTGCTAGGCAGACCCTAGATGACATGGCAGCCAGAGACAGGATCGAGGGAAGACTGCCGAAGGATCAGTTGGAACGAAAGGGCAAGCTGCCAGGCTATGCGGGAAGGGGCGATCCCGCAAGACTCGGTCTAGGGCAGGTGAGCTGGACTTCCTATCCTCCTACAAGACTTGCTCCCGGGCGAGCAAGGCGGACGCCAAGTGGTAGGCAATGCGGGCATGGGCGATCCCACAAGACCCGGTCAAGGGCAGGTGACCTGGACGCCCTATCCTCCCACAAGACCCGTTCAAGGCGAGCTGGCAGGCAACGGGTGCACGGGTTCTCCCGAAAGACTCGCTAGGGAAAGTCGCTTATGGTCGAGCGGCACTAATGTTCCATGCTATCAGCGACTGATCCAAGGCAAGGGCGTGGTGCCCATGACTGAACTGAGTGTGGGTAGCACTCAGTCAGACCTGGTATACTCCAGTCATGGAACGATGAAGTCTCGGTTAAAGTGCTGACCGAATGACTGAGCTGGCAAGCAGTCAACCTTATCCAACTACAGCCCCTAGTAACATGGGAGTGGGTGGTTATGGAAGCTGAGTTGTTTCCTGGAAACCAGGGACAGTGGATCCCCCCTACAAGGATAAATAGGACTCGGGTCTCAAGGTCGAGGAGGAGCAACTGGAGAGAGTCGAGAGGAAACACTCCATCACAGAAGGTCGAGCAAAGGAAGGCCGGCAGTATTGTGACCAGTTCCCTCAAAGCCAAGCGTGAACTCCCGGAGTGAAGTTCACCCGTCCAAGTGAGGAGTGCAAGTGCTGGAGACACGAGGCATATACTTGGGCGTGACCGTGCAAGGTCATGCAAGGGTTTTGCGTGTTCTTGTAATTGGAGTTTATGAATACAAGTGAGATTTCCCTTACCTTGCATTGTTCGATCCCGATCCTTGATTGCTAAACCTCGCCAAGCTATTTTGCTGTGTGTGTTTTGGGTTGGCTGAGAGTGTACGGGACACTGCTCAGCACCATTGTAGGAACGGAAAAATATGGGTGAGTTCTGACCCCTGTGACAGTTGGTATCAGAGCCGCGTTCAGCGGTGTGCGAGGATTGGAATAGCAGGCAAGCGGTGACTTGTGGATGTCCCGCATGGATGCATTAAGGGATCGAGTAGCGGCTTTGGAGACATCCCTCGGCAACATGTCTAGAGCAAGCGGAACTGTGGTGGAAGTTTTGGTAGCTCTAGTTCCAAGCGTTATCTGTTTGAAGGAGGAGGTGAGCGTCCTCCGACATGTGCTGGCTGCTAGAGTAGCGGAAGTAGAGGGGTCTCAGGCCAAGGTAAAGATACTTGAACAATGCAAGGGTGATGGCTTGGTTGACCACAAAGACAGCCCACAGTTGACCACGGGCAATGCCTTGCTCTGCCACACCTGATAGGTTGGTCAACCACAGAGACAGCCCTCGGATGACCATGGGCTGCACCTTGCTCTACCACAGCCAATCACTTGGTCGACCACAGGCTATGCGTCGCTCAACCAGGAGCAATGCACTTGGTCACTCACAGACTGTGCCTTGCTCTACCACGTGTGATTCCTGGCTCTAACACAGGTGATGCCTTGCTTGGTCATGGGCTGTGCCTTGCACTACCACAGGCAATGGCTTCGTTGACCAAAGGTTGTGCCTCGCTGTATCATGGGTGATGGCTTGCCTGACCATGGCTTGTGCCTTCCTCTACCATGGGAGTTGTCTGGCTGACCATGGGCTGTGCCTTACTATACCACGGGCAATGGCTTGCTCGAACATGGGCGATGCCTTCTTGACCATGGGCTGTGCCTTGCTCTACCATGGATGTTGACTTGGTTGAACACGGAGACAGTTCTCGGTCGGCCACAGGCTGTGCTCTTGGTTGCTCACAGGCAGTGCCCTCAGTCATTCACAGGCAGTGCCTTGCTCTACCATGGGTGATGCCTTGCTCGACCATGGCCTATAACTTGCTCTTCCGTGGATGATGGCTCAAACGACCATGGGCTGTATGCTCAGTCTCTCACCGGCAGTGACTAGCTCTACCTCAGGTGATGCCTTGCTCAACCACGGGCTGGACCTTGCTCTACCATGGGCAATGCCTTGCTCGACCAACTGCAGTGCCTTTCTATACCAAGGGCAATGGCATGTTCAACCACAGGCTGTGCCTCGCTCTACCACAGGTGATGCCTTGCTTGACCACGAGCTATGCCTCACTGTACCTTGATCAACCATGGGCTGTACGCTCAGTCTCTCATGGGCAGTGCCTGGTATTACCTCGGGCAATGCCTTGCTCGACCATGGGCTATGCCTTGCTCTCCCAAGGGCAATGGCATGTTTGACCACCGGCTATGCCTTGCCCAACCACAGGCGATGCCTTGCTTGATCATGGGCTGTGCCACCCTATACCAACAGCAGTGGCTTGGTTGACCATGGCAATAGCCCCTGGTCAATCACGGGTGATGCCAAGATCAACCACAGGCTGTGCACTTGGTTGCTCACTGGCAGTGCCGAGCTCAACCACAGGTGATGCCTTGCTCAACCACGATGATAGCCCTTGGTTGATCATGGGTCGACGCGTTGATCGACCATGGCGACAGCTCTTGGTTGACCACAGGCAGTGCCTTGGTCGAACAAGGGCAATGCGTTAGTCGACCACAGGCTATGCGTCGTGCTGCCATGGGCGATGCCTTACTTGACCATGGGCTGTGCCTTGCCCAACCATGGGTGATGCCTTGCTCTACCACGGGCTGTGCCTTGCTCTACCACGGGCAGTGTCTTGCTCTACCACGGGCAGTGCCTTGCTCTACCACGGGCAGTGCCTTGCTCTCCCATGGGCGATGGCTTGGTTGACCAGGGAGACAGCCCTCGGTAGACTACGGGCTGTGCACTTAGTAGCTCACAGTCTCTGCCTGGCTCTACCTTGGGTGATGCCTTGCTTGACCACAGGATGTGCCTTGCTCTACCACCAACGATGCCTTGCTTGACCATGGGCTGTGCCTTGGTCTTCTATAGGCCATGGCTTTTTTTACCACAGCTATGCCACACCCTACCACAGGCAATGCCTTGGTCGACCATGGGCTGTGCCTTGCTGTGCCACCAGCAATGGCTTGGTCAACAATGGAGACAGCCCTCAGTCCACCATGAGCTGTGCCCATAGTTGCTCACACCTACTGCCTGGCTCTACCTTGGGCAATGCCCTGCTCCACCACAGGCTATGCCCTGCTCTACCATGGGCGATGGCTTGCTTGACCAAGGGCTATGCCTCACACTACCATGGGCAATGGCTTGTTCAACTATGGCCTGTGCCTCGCTCTACCATGGGCTATGCGTTGCTCAACCACAGGTTGTGCCTTGCTCTACCAAGGGCAATGGCTTGGTTGACCATGGAGACAGGTAGCAGTCGACCATGGGCTCTGCCTTTCTCTCCCACAGGCGATGGCTTGGTCAACCATGGAGCCAGCCTCCGGTCAACCACAGGCTGTGTGCTTGGTCACTCACAAGCAGTGCCTTGCTCTACCTCAGTCAATGCCTTGGTTGACCACAGCAACAACCTTTGGTTGATCACAGTCGATGCGTAGATCAACCATGGACTGTCCACACAGTGGCTTATGGGCAGTGCCCTGCTTGGCAACAGTGACAGCGCTTGTTCGATCATTGGGCGATGCCTTGATCGTCCATGGTGATAGCACTAGGTTGACTATTGGCAGTGCTTGGTTCTAGCACAGGCGATGCCCTGCTCGCCCACGGGCTGTGCCTTGCTCTACCATGGACGATGGCTTGGACGACCACGGAGACAGTCCTTGGTCGACCCTGGGCTGTACCTTGCACTACCACGGGCGATGGCATGGTCGACCACTGAGACAGCCTTTGGTCAACCATGGGCTGTGCCTTGCCCTACCATGGGCTGTGCCTTGCTCGACCCTGGGCTGTGCCAGGCTCTACCATGGGCGATGGCCTGTTTGACCACAGGCGGTGCCTCACTCTACCACAGGCGATGGCTTCATCAACCACTGGTTGTGCCTTGCTGTACCACAGGGTGTGCCTTGCCCGACCACAGGTGATGCCTTGCTCGACCACAGGCAGCCTGGCTCCACCATGGGCAATGCCTTGCTCAACCACGCACTATGCCTGGCTATACCATTGGAGATGCCTTGCTCCATCATGCGCTGTGCCTTGCCCTGCCACGGGCAATGGATGGGTCGATGACGGAGGCAGCCCTCGGTCGACCATGGGCTGTGTGCTCGGTCGCTGATGGGCGATGCCTTGCTCCATCATTGGCTGTGCCTTACTCTACCATGGGCGGTGGCTTGTTCGACCACTGGCCATGCCGTGCTCGACCGTGGATGGTGCCTTGCTCTACCCTGGGCAATGCCTTGTTTGACCATGGGCTGTGCCTCACTCTACCCCGGGCGATGCCTTGCTCGACCATGGGCTGTTCCTTGCTCTACCATGGGTGATGCCTTGGTCGACTGTGGAGACAGCCCTCAGTCGACAAGGTATTGCCCGTGGTAGAGCGAAGCACAGCCCATGGCCAACCAAGCCATGGCCTGTGGTAGAGCAAGGCACTGCCAGTGGTGGAGCAAGGCACTGCCTGTGAGTGACTGTGGAGACAGCCCTCGGTCAACCACGGGCTGTGTGCTTGGTCACTCATGGGCAGTGCCTTGCTGTACCATGAGCAATGCCTTGCTCCACCACTGGCAGTGCCTTGCTCTACCACAGGCCATGGCTTGGTCAGCCATGGGCTGTGCTTCGCTCTACCACAGGCAATACCTCGCTCGACCACGTGCTGTGCCTTGCCCTACCATGAGCGATGGCTTGGTTGACCATAGAGACAGGCCTTGGTTGACCACAAACTGTGCACTTGGTCTCTCATGGGCAGTGCCTTGCTCTACCACAGGCGATGCCTTGCTCAACCACTGGCTGTGCCTTGCTCTACCACGGGCAGTGCCTTCCATGACCACAGTGACAGCACTTGAACGACCAGGGTAGATGCGTTGGTTGACCACGGCAACAGCTCTTGGTTGGCCACGGGCATTTCCTTGGTCCACCATGGGCAATGCCTTGGTCAACCACGGGCTGTGCCTCGAACTACATTGGGCGATGCCTTGCTCAACCACAGGCTGTGCCTTGCTGCACCATGGCCGATCCCTTGGTCGGCCACAGGCTGTGCCTTGCTCTACCATGGGTGATGGCTTGGTCAACCACAGAGACAGCCCTCGGTCGACTACGGGCTATTCACTCGGTAGCTCACGGGCATTGCCTGGCTCCTCCATGGGTGATGCTTTGCTTGACCATGGGCTGTGCCTTGCTCTACCGCAGGCTATGCCTTACATGACCATGGGCTGAGCCTGGCTCTACCAAGGGCAATGGCATGTTTGACCATGGGCTGTGGCTCGCCCTACCTTGGGTGATGCCTTGCACAACCACTGGCTGTGCCTTGCTCCACCAAGGGTGATGGCTTGGTTGACCACAAAGACAGCCCTCGGTCGACCACGGGCTGTGTGCTTGGTCGCTCAAGAGCAGTGCCTTGCTCTACCATGGGCCGTGGCTTGGTTGGCCACAGGCTTTGCTTCGCTCTACCACGGGCAATACCTCGCTCGACCATGTGCTGTGCCTTGCCCTAGCACGAGTGATGGCTTGGTCAACCATGGAGACAGGCCTTGGTTGACCCCGAACTATGCACTTGGTCACTCATGGGCAGTGCCTTGCTCTACCACAGGTGATGCCTTGCTCGCCCACTGGCTGTGCCTCACTCTACCACGGGCGGTGCCCTACTCCACCACAGGCAATGGCTTGGGCGAACACAGAGACAGTCCTCAGTCAACCACGGGCTGTTCGCTTGTCACACAATGGCAGTGCCTTACTCCACCACGGGCGATGCCTACCTTGACCATGGCAATAGCCCTTCATCGATCACGGGCGATGCCTTGATCGACCATAGGCTGTGCACTTGGTGGCTAACGAGCAGTGCCTTGCTCTACCATGAGCATTGCCTTCCTCGACCACCGCAAGAGCCCTTGAACAATCAAGGGTAGACATGTTGATCAACCACGGCAACAGCTGTTGGCTGGCCATGGGCATTGCCTTGGTCCACCACGGGCAATGCCTTGGTCGACCATGGGCTGTGCCTCAGACTACAATGGTCGATGCCTTGCTCAACCACAGGCTGTGCCTTGCCGGACCATGGGCAATCCCTTGCTTGACCACGGGCTGTGCTTCGCTCAACCACAGGCGATGGCTTGGTCAACCATGGAGACAGCCCTTGGTCGACTACAGGCTGTGCACTCGGTAGCTCACAGGCATTGCCTGGCTCTTCCTTGGGTGATGCCTTGCTTGACCACGTGCTGTGCCTTGCTCTACCACAGGTGATGCCTTACTTGACCACGGGTTGTGCCTGGCTCTACCAAGGGCAACGGCATGTTTGATCACAGACTGTGGCTCGCCCTACCTTGGGCAATGCCTTGTGCAACCACTGGCTGTGCCTTGCTCCACCACAGACAATGGCTTGGTTGACCACAAAAACAACCCTCAGTTGACCACAGGCTGTGCACTCAGTCTCTCATGGGCAGTGCCTGGCTCTTCCTAGGGCGATGCTTTGCACGACAATGGGATGTGCCTTGCTCTACCACAGGTGATGCCTTGCTCGACCATGGGCTATGCCTTGCTCTACCATGGGCGATGCCTTACTTGACCATGGGCTGTGCCTTGCTCTAGCATGGGAGATGCCTTGCTTGACTACAGCCTGTTCCTTATTCTACCATGAGCCTCGGCTTGGTCAACCAATGGTTGTATGTTCGGTTTCTCTTGGGCAGTCCCAGGTTGTAATTTGGGCAATGCCTTTCTCAACCATGGGCTGTGCCTTGCTCTACAAGGGCCATGGCATGTTTAACCTCGAGCTGTGCCTTGCCCAACCACGGGCGATGCCTTGCCCATCCACTGGCATTGCCATGCTCTACCAAGGGCGATGGATTGGCTGACCACAGAGACAGCCCTCGATAAGCCAGGGAGATAGCCCTCAATTGACCATGGGCTGTGCCTTGCTCTACCATGAGTGATGGGTTGGCCAACCATAGAAACAACCCTCCATTGACCACAGGCTGTGCACTCAGTCGCTCATGGGCAGTGCCTTGCTCTACCTCGGTTGATGCCTTGGTTGACCATGGGCTGTGCACTCTGTCTCTCATGGGCAATGCCTTGCTCTACCATGGTCGACCACGGGCTGTGCACTTTGTCACTCATGGGTAGTGCCTTGCACTACCACGGCTGATGCCTTGCTTGACCACAGGCTGTGCCTTGCTCTACCACAGGTGATGGCTTGATCCACCAAGGGTGATGGCTTGATCCACCAAGGGTGATGGCTTGGTCGACCTTGGAAACAGTCCTCGATCAACTTTGGGCTGTGCGCTCAGTCACAGAAGGGCAGTGCCTTGCTCCACCACAGGCGATGCCTTGCTTGACCACAGGCTGTGCCTTGCTCTTCAGTGGGTGAGGGCTCAAACGACCACGGGCTATACGCTAGGTCTCTCACAGGCACTGCCTGGCTCTACCTAGGGTGATACCTTGGTTGACCATGGGCTGGGCCTTGCTCTACCATGAGCGATGCCTTGCTTGACCACCCACTGTGCCTTTCTATACCAAGGGCAATACCATGTTCAATCAGGGGCTGCGACTTGCCCAACCAGTGGTGATGCCTTGCTCGATGATGGGCTGTGCCTTGCCCAACCAGGGGCGATGCCTTGCTCAACCATGGGCTGTGCCTTGCTCTACCAAGGCCGATGGCTTGGTCGACCAAAGAGACAGCCCTTGGTCGAACATAGAAGATGCCTTGCTTGACCATGGGCTGAGCCTTGCTCAACCACAGGCAACGCCTTGCTGACCAAGGGCTGTGCCTTGCTCTACCAAGGCCGATGGCTTGGTCAACCATGGAGACAACCCTCGGTTCAACCATGGGCAATGCCTTGCTCTGCCACGTAGACAGCCCTCAGTTGACCACAAGCTGTGTGCTCGGTCGCTTATGGGCAGTGCCTTGCTCTAAAATGGTGGACCATAGCAACAGCCCTTGGCAAATCATGATTGATGCCTTGATAGAGCATGGGCAGTGCACACGATCGCTCACAGGCAGTCCCTTGCTCTAGCATGGGCGATGCCTTGGTTGACCACAGGCAGTGCCTTGCTCTAGCACGGGCTGTGCCACGCTCTACCACAGGCGATGGCTTGGTCGACCATGGAGACAGCCCCCGGTTGACCATGGGCTATGCGCTTGGTAGCTCATGAGCATTGCCAGGCTCTAGCTCGGTGTTGCCTTGCTCGACCATGGGCTGTGCCTTGCTCTACCATGGGCGATGCCTTGCTCATCGACAGGCTGTTCTAGGCTCTACCAAGGGCAAAGGTATGTTCAACCATGGGCTGTGCATCGCTCTAGAACAGGTGATGGCTTGGTAAACCACAGAGACAGCCCTTGGTTGACAACGGGTTGTGCGCTCAGTAGCTCACAGGCAGTGCCTGGCTCTACCTTGGGCAATGCCTTCCTCAACCCTGAGCTGTGCCTTACTCTACAACGGGCCATGCCTTGCCCTACCACAGGCAATGGCATGCTCGGCCATGGGTTGTGCCTCACTCTGCCATGGGCGTTGCCTCATTTGACCCCTTGCTGTGCCCTGCTCTAGCTCAGGCAATGCCTTGCTTGTCCACGGCCAGTGCCTTGCTCTACCCCGGGCCATGGCTTGGTCGACCACCTGCTACGCCTAGCTGTACCTCAGTCGACAACGGGCTGTGCCTTGCTCTACCATAGGCGATTGCTTGGTCGACCACGAAGACAACCCATGGTCGACCATGGGCTGTACCTTGCTCTACCGCGATCGATGGCTTGGTCGTCATGGAAACAACCCTCCATTGACCATGGGCTGCACGCTCAGTTGCTCACTGGCAGTGCTTTGCTCCACCACGGTTGATGCCTTGATTGACCATGGGCTGTGCACTCTGTCACTCAAAAGCAGTGCCATGCTCTACCATGGGCAATGCCTTGCTTGATGATGGTGACAGTGATTGTTCGGTCATTGGGTGACACCATGATTGGCCACACTGACAACACTTGTTTGACAATGGGCTGTGCCTTGCTCTACCATGGGCGATGCCCTGCTCGACCACATTCTGTGCCTGTCTCTACCATGAGCATTGCCTTGCTCGACAATGGACTGTGGCTCACTGTACCATGGCAATGGCTTGGTCGACCACAGGGTGTGTCTCGCTCTACCTTGGGCGATGCCTTGCTCGACCACAGGCTATGTGTTGCTCAACCACAGGCGATGGCTTGGTTGACCTCGGAGACAACCCTCGGTCAAGCAGTAGCTTTGCACTCGGTCTCTCATGGGCCATGCCTTGCTCTACCACGTGTGATGCCTTGCTTGACCACGGGCTGTGCCTAGCTCTACTACAGGTGATGCCTTGCTCAAACACAAGCTGTGCCTTGCTCTACCATGGGCAATGGCTTGATCGGCCAAAGGTTGTGCCTCACCGTATGACGGGCGATGGCTTGCTCGACCATGGCCTGTGCCTTGCTCTACCATGGGTGTTGCCTTGCTCGACCAGGGGCTGTGCCTCACTCTACCATGGGTGTTGCCTGCTCGACCACAGGCTGCGGCTTGCTCTACCACGGGCATTGCCTTGGTCGACCATGAAGACAGCCCTTGGCTGGCCATGGGTTGTGCACTCGGTCGGTCACAGGCAGTGCCTTGCTCTACCACTGGCGATGGCTTGCTTGACCATGGGCTGTGCCTTGCTCTTCCACTGGTGATGGCTCAGTCAACCTCAGGCTGTACACTCGGTCTCTCACAGGCAGTGCCTAGCTCTACCTTGGGCGATGCCTTGCTCAACCTCCCACTGTGCCTTTCTATAGCAAGGGCAATAGCATGTTTGACCATGGGCTGTGCCTCGCTCTACCATAGGCGATGCCTTGCTCGATGGTGGCAACAGGGCTTGTTCGATCATTGGGTGAATCTTGCTTGATCACGCTCTATGCCTGGCTCTATCACGAGCATTGCCTTGCTCAACCATGGGCTATGCGTCACTCAACCATGGGTGATGGCTTTGTTGACCTCAGAGAGAACCTTTGGTCGACCAGGATCTGTGCACTTGGTTGGCCACAAGTTGTCTGCTCTGTCACTCACAGGCAGTGCCTTGCTCTATCATGAGCGATGCCTTGCTTGACCACCCACTATGCCTTTCTATACCAAGGGCAATACCATGTTCAACCATGGGCTGCGCCTTGCCCAACCACGGGAGATGCCTTGCTCGACCATGGGCTGTGCCTTGCTCTACAAAGGGTGATGGCTTGGTCAACCATGGAGACAGCCCTCGGTTCAACCATGGGCAATGGCTAGGTCAACCACGGAGACAACCCTTGGTCAAACACGGGCTGTGGCTTGCTCTACCACAGGTGATGGCTTGGTCGACCATGGAGACAGACCTCAGTCAACCATGGGCTGTGCGCTCGGTCACTCATGGGCTGTGCCTTGCTCTAAAATGGTTGTCCACAGCAACAGCCCTTGGTAGATCTCAATCGATGCCTTGATTGACCATGAGCGGTGCACATAATTGATCACAGACAGTCCCTTGCTCTACCATGGGTGATGCCTTGGTCTACCACAGGCAGTGCCTCGCTCTAACACGGGCTGTGCCACGCTCTACCACGGGTGATGGCTTGGTAGTCCATAGAGACAGCCCTTGGTTAACCACAGGCTATGCACTTGGTAGCTCACGGGCAGTGCCTGGCTCTATCTCGGGTGGTGCCTTGCTTGACCACAGGCTGTGCCTTGCCCAACCAAGGGTGATGTCTTGCTTGTCCATGGGCTGTGCCTTGCTCAACCAAGGCTGATGGCTTGGTTGACCATGGAGACAGCCCTCGGTTGACCACAGGCAATGCCTTGCTCGACCATGGGCTGTGCCTTGCTCAACCAAGGCCAATGGCTTGGTCGACCATGGAGACAACCCTCGGTTCAACCACGGGCAATGCCTTGCTCTACCACTGCTGATGGCAAGGTTGACCATGGAGACAATCCTCAGTCGACCACGGGCTGTGGCTTGCTCTACCATGTGCGATGGCAGGGTCGGCCATGGAGACAGCCCTCAGTCAACCATGGGCTGTGCGCTCGGCCACTCATGGGCAGTGCCTTGCTGTAAAATGGTCAACCACAGTACACAGCCCTTGGTAGATCTTGGTCGATGCCTTGATCAACCACAGGCAGTGCACACGATTGCTGACAGACAGTGCTTGCTCTACCATGGGCGATGCCTTGGTCTGCCACAGGCAGTGCCTTTCTCTACCACGGGCAATGGCTTGGTCGACCACAGAGACAGCCCTCAGTTGACCATGGGCTTTGTGCTTGGTAGCTCAAGGTTAGTGCTTGGCTCTACCTCGGGCGATGCCTTGCTCCACCACGGGTTCTGCCTTGCTGTACCACTGGTGATGCCTTGCTTGTCCACAGGCTATGCCAGGCTCTACCAAGGGCAAAGGCATGTTCGACCACGGGTTGTGCATCACTCTACAATGGGTGATGGCTTGGTCAACCACAGAGATGGCCCTCAGTTGACAACGGGCTGTGTGCTCGGTAGCTCACAGGCAGTCCCTGGCTCAACCTCAGGCAATGCCTTCCTCGACCCCAAGCTGTGCCTTACTATATGATGGGCCAATGCTTTACTCTACCAAGAGCAATGGCATGTTCAACCATGGGCTGTGCCTCACTCTACCACGGGCGATGCCTCACTCAACCACATACTGTGCCTTGCTCTAGCACAGGCGATACCCTGCTTGTCCCCAGGCAGTGCCTTGTTCTACCCCAGGCCGTGGCTTAGTCAACCTCCGGCTACGCCTCGCTGTACCTTGGTTGACCATGGGCTGTGCGTTGCTCTTCTGCAGGTGATGGCACAAACAACCACGGTCTATACACTCGGTCTCTCATGGGCTGTGCCTGGCTCTACCTAGGGAGATGCCTTGCTCGACCACAGGTGGGGCCTTGCTCTACCATGAGGGATGACTTGCTCGACCACCCACTGTGCCTTTCTATACCAAGGGCAATACCATGTTTGACCACAGGCAGCGCCTTGCCCAACCAGGGGTGATGCCTTGCTCGACTACGGGCTGTGCCTTGCTCTACCAAGGCCAATGGCTTGGTCAGCCATGGAGACAGCCCTCGGTCGGCCACGGGCGATGTCTTGCTCGACCATGGGCTGTGCCATGCCCAACCACAGGCTGTGCCTTGCTCAACCACAGGCTATGCCTTGCTCTACCAAGACCAATGGTGTGGTCGACCATGCAGACAGCCCTCAGTTCAACCGTGGCCAATGCCTTGCTCTGCCATGGGCGTTGGCTAGGTCGACCACAGAGACAGCCATCGGTCAACCATGGGCTGTGCCTTGCTCTACTACCGGTGATGGCTTGGTTGACCATGGAGACAGCCCTTGGTTGACCACGGGCCGTGTGCTCGGTCACTCACAAGCAGTGCCTTGCTCTACCATGGCCGACCACAGCAACAGCCCTTGGTAGTTCACAGTTGATGCCTTGATCAATCTGGGTGGTGCACATGATTGCTGACAGGCAGTCCCTTGCTCTACCATGGGCGATGCCTGGGTTGACCACAGGCTGTGCCTTGCTCTGCCATAGTCTGTACCTTGCTCTACCACGGGCAATGGCTTGGTCGACCATGGAGATAGCCCTAGGTTTACCTCAGGCGTGCTTTTCGGTAGCTCACAGGATGTGCCTGGCTCTACCTCGGGCAATCCTTGCTTGACCATGGGCTGTGGCTTGCTCTACCACGTGCGGTGCCTTGCTTGTCCATGTGCTGTGCCAGGCTCCACCAAGGGCAAAGCATGTTCGACCACGGGCTGTGCATCACTCTACAATGGGTGATGGCTTGGTCGACCACGGAGACAGCCCTCGGTCAACAATGGGCTGTGCTCTCGGTAGCTCATGGGTAGTGCCTAGCTTAACCTCATGCAACACCTTCCTCAACCCCGAGCTGTGGCTTACTCTATGATGGGCCATGCCTTGCCCTACCAAGGGCAATGGCATGTTCAACCATGGGTTGTGCCTCACTCTACCACGAACGATGCCTTGCTTGACCACATGCTGTGCCTTGCTCTAGCACAGGCGATGCCTTGCTTGTCCATGGCCAGTCCCTTGCTCTACCCCAGGCCATGGCTTGGTCGACGACCAGCTATGCCTCGCTGTACCTTGGTCGACGACAGGCTGTACGCTCAGTCTCTCAAGCGCAATGCCTGACAGTAACTCAGGCGATGCCTTGCTCAACCATGGGCTGTGCCTTGCTCTTCCAAGGACAATGGCATGTTTGACCATGGGCTATGCCTTGCCCAACCACAGGCGATGCCTTGCTCGAGCGCAGGCTGTGCCATGCTATACCAAGAGCGGTGGCTTGGTCAACCACAGAGACAGCCCTCATTCGACCATGGGCAATGCCCTGGTCTGCCACAGGTAATGGCTTGGTCGACCATGGAGACAGCCCTCAATTGGACCATGGGCTGTACCTTGCTCTACCATGGGCAATGGCTTGGTCCACCATGGAGACAGCCCTCTGTTGATCATGGGCTGTGCGCTCGGTCACTTACTGGCAGTGCCTTGCTCCACCATGGTCGATGCCTTGGTCGACCATGGCAACAGCCCTTGGTTGATCATGGTCGATGCCTTGATCGACCATGGGCTGTGCACTCGGTCACTCACAGGCTATGCCATACTCTACCACAGGTGATGCCTTGATCAGCCACGGCGACAGTGCTTGGTCTACCATGGGCAGTGCCTTGCTTTACCATGGGCAATGCCCCACTCGACCACGCACTATGGCTGGCTCTACCATGGTCGTTGCATTGCATGACAATGGGCTGTGCCTCACTGAACCACGGGCAATGGCTTGGTAGACCATGGGCCGTGCCTTGCTGTACCATGGGTAGTGCCTTGCTCAACCACTGGCTGTGCCATGCTCTGCCACGGGTGGTGCCTTGCTCATCCACAGTTGATGCCTTGCTCGACCACGGGCTGTGCCTACCTGTAACACAGGCAATGGCATGTTCAACCATGGGATGTGCATCACCCTACCACAGGTGATACCTTGCTTGACGAAGGGCTGTGCCTTGCTCTACCATGGGCGATGGCTTGATCGACCACAGAGACAGCCCTCATTTGACCACGGGCTATGTGCTGGGTCGCTCATGGGCAGTGCCTCGCTCAACCACGAGCAATGCCTTGCTCCACCACGGGCTGTGCCTTGCTCTAGCACAGGCGATGCCTTGCTTGTCCATGGCCAGTCCCTTGCTCTACCCCAGGCCATGGCTTGGTCGACGACCAGCTATGCCTCGCTGTACCTTGGTCGACGACAGGCTGTACACTCAGTCTCTCAAGCGCAATGCCTGACAGTAACTCAGGCGATGCCTTGCTCAACCATGGGCTGTGCCTTGCTCTTCCAAGGACAATGGCATGTTTGACCATGGGCTATGCCTTGCCCAACCACAGGCGATGCCTTGCTCGAGCGCAGGCTGTGCCATGCTATACCAAGAGCGGTGGCTTGGTCAACCACAGAGACAGCCCTCATTCGACCATGGGCAATGCCCTTGGTCTGCCACAGGCAATGGCTTGGTCGACCATGGAGACAGCCCTCAATCAACCATGGGCTGTACCTTGCTCTACCATGGGCAATGGCTTGGTCCACCATGGAGACAGCCCTCTGTTGATCATGGGCTGTGCGCTCGGTCACTTACTGGCAGTGCCTTGCTCCACCATGGTCGATGCCTTGGTCGACCATGGCAACAGCCCTTGGTTGATCATGGTCGATGCCTTGATCGACCATGGGCTGTGCACTCGGTCACTCACAGGCTATGCCATACTCTACCACAGGTGATGCCTTGATCAGCCACGGCGACAGTGCTTGGTCTACCATGGGCAGTGCCTTGCTTTACCATGGGCAATGCCCCACTCGACCACGCACTATGGCTGGCTCTACCATGGTCGTTGCATTGCATGACAATGGGCTGTGCCTCACTGAACCACGGGCAATGGCTTGGTAGACCATGGGCCTGTGCCTTGCTGTACCATGGGTAGTGCCTTGCTCAACCACTGGCTGTGCCATGCTCTGCCACGGGTGGTGCCTTGCTCATCCACAGTTGATGCCTTGCTCGACCACGGGCTGTGCCTACCTGTAACACAGGCAATGGCATGTTCAACCATGGGATGTGCATCACCCTACCACAGGTGATACCTTGCTTGACGAAGGGCTGTGCCTTGCTCTACCATGGGCGATGGCTTGATCGACCACAGAGACAGCCCTCATTTGACCACGGGCTATGTGCTGGGTCGCTCATGGGCAGTGCCTCGCTCAACCACGAGCAATGCCTTGCTCCACCACGGGCTGTGCCTTGCTCTAGCACAGGCGATGCCTTGCTTGTCCATGGCCAGTCCCTTGCTCTACCCCAGGCCATGGCTTGGTCGACGACCAGCTATGCCTCGCTGTACCTTGGTCGACGACAGGCTGTACACTCAGTCTCTCAAGCGCAATGCCTGACAGTAACTCAGGCGATGCCTTGCTCAACCATGGGCTGTGCCTTGCTCTTCCAAGGACAATGGCATGTTTGACCATGGGCTATGCCTTGCCCAACCACAGGCGATGCCTTGCTCGAGCGCAGGCTGTGCCATGCTATACCAAGAGCGGTGGCTTGGTCAACCACAGAGACAGCCCTCATTCGACCATGGGCAATGCCTTGGTCTGCCACAGGCAATGGCTTGGTCGACCATGGAGACAGCCCTCAATCAACCATGGGCTGTACCTTGCTCTACCATGGGCAATGGCTTGGTCCACCATGGAGACAGCCCTCTGTTGATCATGGGCTGTGCGCTCGGTCACTTACTGGCAGTGCCTTGCTCCACCATGGTCGATGCCTTGGTCGACCATGGCAACAGCCCTTGGTTGATCATGGTCGATGCCTTGATCGACCATGGGCTGTGCACTCGGTCACTCACAGGCTATGCCATACTCTACCACAGGTGATGCCTTGATCAGCCACGGCGACAGTGCTTGGTCTACCATGGGCAGTGCCTTGCTTTACCATGGGCAATGCCCCACTCGACCACGCACTATGGCTGGCTCTACCATGGTCGTTGCATTGCATGACAATGGGCTGTGCCTCACTGTACCACGGGCAATGGCTTGGTAGACCATGGGCTGTGCCTTGCTGTACCATGGGTAGTGCCTTGCTCAACCACTGGCTGTGCCATGCTCTGCCACGGGTGATGCCTTTTCGACCACGGGTGGTGCCTTGCTCATCCACAGTTGATGCCTTGCTCGACCACGGGCTGTGCCTACCTGTAACACAGGCAATGGCATGTTCAACCATGGGATGTGCATCACCCTACCACAGGTGATACCTTGCTTGACGAAGGGCTGTGCCTTGCTCTACCATGGGCGATGGCTTGATTGACCACAGAGACAGCCCTCATTTGACCACGGGCTATGTGCTGGGTCACTCATGGGCAGTGCCTCACTCAACCATGAGCAATGCCTTGCTCCACCACAGGCTGTGCCTTGCTCTTCTACGGGCCATGGCTTGGTCTACCATGGGCTGCGCCTCGCTTTACCACGGTTCATGGCTTGGTTGACCATGGGCTGTGCACTCGGTCACATACAGGCAGTGCCTTCCTCTACCACAGACGATGCCTTGCTAGACAACAGGTTTTGCCTGGCTCTACCACAGGAGATGCCATGCTCAACCACGAGCTGTGCCTTGCTCTACCGCGGGCAATGGCTTAATGAAGCACGGGCTGTGCCTCGCCCTACCACAGGCAATGCCTTGCTTTGCCATCGGCGATGGCTTGGTCAACCACAGCGACAGCCCACGGTCAACCATGCGCTGTGCACTCAATTGCTCACGGCCAGTACCTGGCACTACCTTCGGCAATGCCCTGCTTGACTACAGGCTGTGCCTTGCTCTACCATGGGCGATGGCTTGCTGGACCACGGGCTGTGCATAGCTTTACCACAGGCAATGGCTTGTTCGACCATGGGCTATGCCTTGCTCTACCACAGGCAATGCGTTGCTTGACTATGGAATGTGCCTTGCTCTCCCACCGGCGATGGCTTGGTTGACCATGGAGACAGCCCTTGGTTGACCATGGGCAGTGTGCTCAGTTGCTCACGGCCAGTGCCAGGGTCTACCACGGGTGATGCCTTGCTCAACCACTGCTGTGCCTTGCTCTACCATGGGCAATGGCTTGCTTAACAACAGGCCATGCCTTGCTCTACGATGTGCGATACCTTGCCCGACCATGGGCAACGGCTTGGTCAACCAAAGGTTGTGCCTCACTGTATCATGGGCGATGGCTTGCTCAGCAACGGCCTGTGCCTTGCTCTACCACGGGCATTGCCTTGCTCTACCATGGGCAGTGCCCTGCTCTACCACGGGTGATACCTTGCTCGAGCATGGGATGTGCCTTGCTCTTCCATAGGCTGAACGCTTGGTCTGTCACAGGTAGTGCCTGGCTCTACCTCGGGCGATGGCTTGCTCGACCACGGGCTGGGCCTTGCTCTACCATGGGTGAAGCCTTGCTTGACCACACGCATTGCCTTTCTTTTCCATGGGCAATGGCATGTTCGACCAAGGGCTGTGCCTCACTCTACCATGGGCATTGCCTTGCTTGACCACAGGCTGCGCCTTGCCCGACCATGGGCAACACCTTGCTCAACCACGGGCTGTGCCCTGCTCTACCAAAGGTGATGCCTTGCTCAACCACAGGCTGCGCCCTGCTCTACCAAGGGCGATGCCTTGCTCAACCATGGGCTATGCCTTGCTCAACCATGGGCTGTGCCTTGCTCTCCCACCGGCAATGGCTTGGTTGACCATGGAGACAGCCCTTGGTTGACCATGGGCAGTGTGCTCAGTTGCTCACGGCCAGTGCCAGGGTCTACCATGGGTGATGCCTTGCTCAACCACTGCTGTGCCTTGCTCTACCATGGGCAATGGCTTGCTTAACCACAGGCCATGCCTTGCTCTATGATGTGCGATACCTTGCCCGACCATGGGCAATGGCTTGGTCAACCAAAGGTTGTGCCTCACTGTATCATGGGCGATGGCTTGCTCAGCAACGGCCTGTGCCTTGCTCTACCACGGGAATTGCCTTGCTCTACCATGGGCAGTGCCCTGCTCTACCACGGGTGATACCTTGCTCGAGCATGGGATGTGCCTTGCTCTTCCATGGGCTGAACGCTTGGTCTGTCACGGGTAGTGCCTGGCTCTACCTTGGGCGATGGCTTGCTCGACCACGGGCTGGGCCTTGCTCTACCATGGGTGAGGCCTTGCTCTACCACACGCATTGCCTTTCTTTTCCATGGGCAATGGCATGTTCGACCAAGGGCTGTGCCTCACTCTACCATGGGCATTGCCTTGCTTGACCACAGGCTGCGCCTTGCCCGACCATGGGCAACACCATGCTCAACCACGGGCTGTGCCCTGCTCTACCAAGGGTGATGCCTTGCTCAACCACAGGCTGCGCCCTGCTCTACCAAGGGCGATGCCTTGCTCAACCATGGGCTGTGCCTTGCCCAACCACGGGCAATGCTTTGCTCAACTATGGGCTGTGGGTTGCTCTACGAAGGGTGATGGCCTGGTGGACCTTGGAGACAGCCCTCGGTTCAACCACAGGAAATGCCTTCATCTGCCATGGAAGATGGCGTTGTGCCCCCGATGCCTCTAATCATTGGCTTTACCAGATAGAACTCACCCTCGAGCTCCAGCTATCCTGAGGGGAACTTCGGAGGGAACCAGCCACTAGACGGTTCGATTAGTCTTTCGCCCCTATACCCAAGTCAGACAAGTCAGATGAACGATTTGCACGTCAGTATCGCTGCGGGCCTCCACGAGAGTTTCCTCTGGCTTCGCCCTGCCCAGGCATAGTTCACCATCTTTCGGGTCCCGACAGGCATGCTCTCACTCGAACCCTTCTCAGAAGATCAAGGTCAGTCGGTGGTGCACCCGCAGGGGATCCCACCGGTCAGCTTCCTTTCGCCTTAAGGGTTTTTCACCCATTGACTCACACACATGTCAGACTCCTTGGTCCGTGTTTCAAGACGGGCCAAATGGGGAGCCCACAGGCCGATGCCCGGAGTGTGCAGGTGTCGAGGCACGCCGAGAGGCGCACGCTACCTACCACGATCGAGGCCATGACGTTTCCACAAGTGTTTCGAAGGCTTGGGCTTGGGTCGCTGCCCCAATCTGCATCGGTCCACACCCTGAGACGATCGGCGGACCGGCTCGTCACTATTCCACATCTGACCAGGGCACATCGCCAGCCCCCATCCGCTTCCCTCCTGACAATTTCAAGCACTATTTGACTCTCTTTTCAAAGTCCTTTTCATCTTTCCCTCACAGTACTTGTTTGCTATCGGTCTCTCGCCCATATTTAGCCTTGGATGGAATTTACTGCCTGACTGGGGCTGCATTCCCAAACAACCCAACTCGTCGACAGCGCCTTGTGGTGCGACAGGGTCCAAACACAACGGGGCTCTCACCCTCTATGGTGCCCCTTTCCAGGGAACTTGGGCCCAGTCCGTCGCTGAGGATGCTTCTCCATACTACAATTCAAGCGCCGTGGGCACTCGATTTTCATGGTGGGCATTTCCTGGTTTGCTCACTGTTACTAGGGGAATCCTTGTTAGTTTCTTTTCCTCCGCTTACTGATATGCTTAAACTCAGCAGCTGGCCCCGCCTGACCTGGGGTCGCATGCTTTTCGGATGGAAGGCCGCTGAGCGCTGAGGGAGAGACGGTCCGGACTGTTGCCTGATGGGCACTTTTACCACCACCGTGCGTTGCGGAGTGCGTCGCTCCATCACTCGCTTTTGGGCCAGCTGCAGCGGGGATGCCATGGGAGGCCAACTTCCGCAACCCCCCCCCCGCCGCCGCACACTTGTGACATGAATTAGAAGCATCGGGTGGCTGGGGGTAACATGTTGCGTGACACCCAAGCAGGCATGCCCTCGGCCCATAGGGGCCTTTGGGCGCAACTTGCATTCAAAGACTCAATGGTTCACAGGATTCTGCAATTCACACCAAGTATTGCATTTTGCTACGTTCTTCATCGATGCGAGAGCCGAGATATCCATTTATGAGAGTCGTCGTTGTAGCACTGGAGAAGGTGAGGTCCCCTGGGCCGATCCTGCATGGGGGAAGCACCCAGGACCACACCTCTCCTTGGCACATCCTGTGCTGGGGTACGTTGTATGCTCAGGAGCACGGGGGCGGCAGAGAGCCTGCGTACTCCCAGCGGCCCTGCGAGCGTGTGCCCACCCAGCAGGCATTGTGTTCACATGTTCACGGGTCGTTCTGCTCTTGCAGGAATCAACAATGATCCTTCCGTAGGTTCACCTACATAAACCTTGTTACGACTTCTCCTTCCTCTAAATGATAAGGTTCAGTGGACTTCTCATGATGTCGTCAACGGCGAAGCGCCCATGTCACTGCAATCTGAATACCTCACCGGACCATTCAATTGGTAGGAGTGACGGGCGGTGTGTACAAAGGGCAGGGATGTAGTCAACACAAGCTGATGACTCGCACTTACTAGGAATTCCTTGTTGAAGACCAACAATTGCATTGATCTATCCCCATCACGATGAAATTTCAAAGATTACCCGGGCCTGTCGGCCAAGGCTATAGACTCGTTGAATACATCATGTAGCGCGCATGCGGCCCAGAACATCTAAGGGCATCACAGACCTGTTATTGCCTCAAACTTCCTTGGCCTAAGCGGCCATAGTCCCTCTAAGAAGCTGGCCGTGGAGGTGTACCTCCACAAACCTAGTTAGCAGGCTGAGGTCTCGTTCGTTAACGGAATTAACTAGACAAATCGCTCCACCAACTAAGAACGGCCATGCACCACCACCCATAGAATCAAGAAAGACCTCTCAGTCTGTCAATCATTACTATGTCCGGACCTGGTAAGTTTCCCCGTGTTGAGTCAAATTAAGCCGCAGGCTCCAATCTTGGTGCTGCCCTTCTGTCAATTCCTTTAAGTTTCAGCCTTGCGACCATACTCCCCCCGGAACCCAAAAACTTTGATTTCTCATAAGGTGCCAGCGGAGTCCTAAAAGCAACATCCGCTGATCCCTGGTCAGCATTGTTTATCGTTGAGACTAGGACGGCATCTGATTGTCTTCGAGCCCCCAACTTTCGTTCTGATTAATGAAAACATCCTTGGCAAATGCTTTCACAGTTGTTTGTTTGTCATAAATCCAAGAATTTCACCTTTGACTATGAAATACGAATGCCCCTGACTGTCCCTGTTAATCATTACTCCGATCCCGAAGGCCAACACAATAGGATCAGAATCCTATGATGTTATCCCATGCTAATGTATTCAGAGTGTGGGCTTGCTTTGAGCACTCTAATTTCTTCAAAGTAACAGCACCAGAGGCACGACCTGGCCAATCAAGTCCAGGAGCGCATTGCCGGTAGAAGGGACGAGCCGATCGGTGCACACCGGAAGGCGGATCGGTCGACCCAACCCAAGGTCCAACTACAAGCTTTTTAACTGCAACAACTTAAATATTGGAGCTGGAATTACCACGGCTGCTGGCACCAGACATGCCCTCCAATGGATCCTCGTTAAGGGATTTAGATTGTACTCATTCCAATTACCAGACTCAAAGAGCCTGGTATTGTTATTTATTGTCACTACCTCCCCATGTCAAGATTGGGTAATTTGCGCGCCTGTTGCCTTCCTTGGATGTGGAAGCCATTTCTCAGGCTCCCTCTCCGAAATCGAACCCTAATTCTCCGTCACCCATCACCATTATGGTAGGTGCCACGGGACCAATGCGGGGCACAAATTTCTCCACGTCCCGCTGGTGTCGACACTCCACTTGCTGACCAGCCACACACCACACATACCGTCGGGGTCGTTCGATCATAGAACCGCAAAAGCAACACAAAGGAACACAAGAACACAGTTGGGAAAAACATAACTTGTATTCACATATATCACAAGTACACAAAAACCCAACCCAAATCAGAACACTTACATGCAGTCATACCAGTATCTGCCTCACAGTCTCTCACTGCTTGCACTGCCTACCCGTCTCGTGCCTTCTCTCAAGAACACCGGATTGCTTGCTCTAACTTGACTTCCACTCTCTTGGAGTCTCTGGCTCTTTGTGTTTCTCCTCTCAAAATTTTTAGTTGTCTCTGAGAATGAGATTGACCCCCTTTATATAGAGGTGCCTGGCAGACTAGATATGGCAACTGATATATCTGAATCCCTTGATTCTCTCCATTAGATCTTGATCTATTCAATCTCGACCATCAATCTGCAATCTCCAAGATTGTCTCCATAACATATTGATTTACCATATCCTAGGAGAATCTTTCCCCGATTGTCTGCTTGACCAGGTACAGATGACTTGGCGCTGACTCAGCATCGTCGATCCGATCCACTCTCCTCTAGGGTCCACGTCCATGATCGCATCCCACGACCATAGCCATTCGATTGGGATTGCAGCATCCAACGATGCTCAAGCATGGTCAAGGACTTATCCGATCTCCACAAATAGTCAACTCACCAGCCGCTAAGTGTTTGAGCATTCCCTCAGCGTCTGCCATGCCTATCGGGTAGTGTGCACTCCTTGAGTGCCTTTGCTCAGTCACCTCTTGTTCACTGAGCATCCTTGAGTGTTGCATCATGCCTTGCTCGTGGACATCATCACCAACTATATGCGCATTTGCCTACTTGTGAACAGTGACACTCCATGGCTACAGTTTGATCCCTCAGCCACATTGCTGAGCCTTGATCAATCGTCCCCTTCACTGGTGCCTCCACGCACTCTTGCATGACCATCTCCATACTTGCCTACTCATGGACCTGCAATTTATCCCAACACCTTGCACATGACTGCCCACGCATCCTTGCGTGCATGCTATGCACTACCACTACCCTGAGGTATGGCGTGTGGTATGCATTCTCCGGGGCTAGAGCTCAAGGGTCTAACAAACCTCCCCCACCCGAGGGATTCGACACCCTCGTCGAATGAGACTCTCTGTACCGCCGAATGAGGTCTTCGTACTGCCAAAGTGTGACATCCTTCTCCCAAGTCACCTCTAACTTGGGTTCATTCTTCCACTTGACCAAGTACTCCGTCCTCCTATTCATCTTGCTGTAGCCCAGCACATAGTGATCAAGTATGCCTTCCACTTCTTTGTTGAGTTCCTTCCTCTTAGTGAGAGGGGTGCGCTTCACCTTGTTGCACTCCGGATGCTCCTTGTCTCAGTAGTAAGGCTTGAGGAAATTGACGTGGAATGTCGGGTGCACCTTCATCCTCTCTGGTAGTGCTAGCTAATAGGCTACTGCCCCGACCCTCTTGATCACTTCAAATGGCCCATTGTACTACTGGAACAAGCCCTTGTGCCAGTGCTTGCTCGTGATCTTCTTCCATATCTGTGGGGTGAGCTTCAACATCACTAAGTCACCCACCTGGAACTCCAGCGGTCTCCGGTTCTTGTCCGCATACTTCTTCATCCGCCTAGCAGCTTTAGGGAGGCTATCTCTCGCTTCTTCAATCATCTCCAGCTTGTCACGCGCGAATTGATATGCAGCTGGGCAAGGCCCTTCTTTGAGCTGCAATGCCACTTCTTGCGGCATTAGCAGTTGGTAGCCCATTGCCAACTCGAATGGGCTATGACCTGTAGCAGAGGAGTGGTTCAAGTTGTAAGACAACTGAGCAGAGTTAAGCAAGTCTAACCAATTCCGTTGACTAGTTGAGACATAATGCCTCAAGTACTCCTCCAGCTGCACATTCACTCGTTCTGTCTGGCCGTTCGTCTATGGATGATTGGCCATCGAGAACTTTAGTTCGGATCCTAGCAGTCCGAACAAACACGTCCAGAAGTTGCCCGTGAACCAAGCCTCTCGGTCACTCACTATCTCCATCGGGACCCCAAAGAGCTTCACCACAGAGTGATAGAATGCCTCAGCAGCAGCTTCGGCTGTGCAATTCTTGGTCTTGGGGGTGAAAATTGCGTACTTGGAAAATCGGTCCACGACCACCATCACCGCTATATAACCCTTCACTTCTGGAAATCCGGGCACAAAGTCCATGGAAACTGATACCCAAGGCTTCTCTGGCATTGCCAAGGGTTGTAGGAGACCAGCCTCTACTCGCCTCTCCACCTTGTCTTGTTGGCACACAAGACAAGTCTTGATGTATAACTCAATGTCATTGGCCATCTTTGGCCAAACATAGGACCTTGACAATAGAGCTAGCATCCGCTCATGGCCTGGATGTCTAGCCCAAGGACTATCGTGACTCTCCTTCATTAGCTGGTAGCGTAATCCCCCTCTGCTAGGGACAAGCAAACGGGCACCTTTGCCATAAAGCAGCCCATCTTCTAGCCAATACCGCCTCACTGTCCCGTTTTGACTTGCTCCACTAGGAGTTGATAGGTCTTGTCCCCTAGTGTAGTGATCTTGACATCCTGGAGGAAGTCAGAGGTGACTTGAGTCAAAGCTGCCAGCTGGTCCAAAGTCTTCCGACTAAGCACATCTGCCACTAGGTTGTTCCTTCCTGGTCGGTGTTCCCACTTGAAGTTATACTCCGCTAGGAACTCTTGCCACAGTGCTTGCCTTGGTGACAACTTCGGTTATGACTTGAAGAAGGTATTGGTGACGTTGTCTGTCTTGACCACGAATGTGGTCCCCAACAAGTACACTCACCACGCACTCAAGCAATGCACGACAACCAGCATCTCTTTCTCATGTGCTGAATATTGCTGTTCAGTGAGTTTCAACTTCCACTCTCGAACACCACAGGATGTTCGTCTTGTACGAGAACTCCTCCAACAGCACGATTTAAGGCATCTGTCTATACCTCAAATGGCTTCTCAAAGTCCAGGAGCTTGAGCACGGGCTTCGACACAATAGCAGTCTTCAATTTGGAGAACGCCACATCACAATCCTCGTCCCATGTCCATTTCTGATCTTTTCGCAACAGATCAGTTAGGGGACTCACCCTCTTCGAGTACTCTTTGATAAACTTGTGGTAGTAGTTGGGTAGTCCCAAGAAACTCCACAACTTGGACACCAACTTTGGTGGAGGCCATTCCTGGATCGCTAGCACCTTCTTGGGGTCCATCTGCACCTGTCCTTGGCCAATCACATGGCCTAGAAATTGGATCTCCTGCATGCCAAATTTGCACTTCTCCCTCTTGACGTATAGGGAGTGTTGCCTAAGCTGTTCAAAAATAGCCTGCAAGTGCTGCACATGTTGCGCCAAGTCCCTACTATACACGACAATGTCGCCCAAATAGACTACCACAAAATGGTCTAGCATGTCGTGAAACACATCATTCATCAAGTTGCAAAATGTTGCAGAAGTGTTGGTTAAACCAAATGGCATTACTAGGAATTCAAAGGATCCATAATGAGTTACCATCACGGTCTTGGACTCGTCTCCTTTGGTGATGCGGACTTGCCAATACCTTGAACACAAGTCAAGCTTGGAGAAGACAATCGCCTCACCTAGGCAGCCAAATAGGCTTGCAATCAAGGGCACCGGGTACTTGTTCTTTACCGTGACCTTGTTCAATCCACGGTAGTCAACACATAATCAGAGAGAGCCATCCTGCTTCTCCTGGAACAACACCAGGGCTCCATAAGTGGCTTTGGAGGGTTGGATCTTTCCAGCATCCAACAACTTGGTCAACTACTTCCGCAGCTTTACCAGCTCCTTATGGGACATCCAGTACGGGGCTTTCGCTGGGGGAACTATGCCTGGCAATAGCTTTATCCTATGATCTATCGCTCAGCGCGGAGGTAGCCCTCCTGGCAACTTCTTAGGCATCACATCCAGGAATTGCTCAAGCACTTCCACTATCTCATGTGGAATCTTAAGGTCTGCCTCCTTCTCCTGTACTTCCACTTCCCTAATAGCCGCAAGGTAAGTGGGATACCCCTTCTTCATTCCACGTGCTAACTACATTGCAGACACCTTCTCCGTGGCTACTTCCTTGGAGTGTGCAAGGCCTTTGTATCCTTGCACGAAACAGGGTCATCATGGACAACCCAGATCAGAACACTTACACTTAGTCACACAAGTATATGCCTCACAATCTCTCACTACTTGCACTCCCTACCTGTCTTGTGCCTTCTCTCAAGAACACCGGATTGCTTGCTCTGACTTGACTTCCACTCTCTTGGAGTCTCTAGCTCTCTACGTCTCTCCTCTGAGAATTCTTGGTTGTCTCTGAGAATGAGATTGACCCCCTTTATATAGAGGTGCCTGGCATACTAGATATGGCTACTGATATATTTGAATCCCTTGATTCTCTCCATCAGATCTCGATCTATTCAATCTCGGCCGTCAATCTGCAATCTCCAAGATTATTTCCATAATAGATTGATTTACCATATCCTAGGAGAATCTTTCCCCGATTGTTTGCTTGAACAGTTACGGATGACTTGGCGCTGACTCAGCATCGGCGATCCGATCCACTCTCCTCTAGGGTCCACATCCATGATTGCCTCCCACGATCACAGCCGTCTGATCAGGATTGCAGCATCCAATGGTGCTTAAGCATGGTCAAGGACTTATCCGATCTCCACAATTAGTCAACTCACCAGCCGCTATGTGTTCGAGCATTCCCTCAATGTTTGCCATGCCTATTGGGTAGTGCACACTCCTTGAGTGCCTTTGCTCAGTCACCTCTTGTTCACCGAGCATCCTTGAGCGTTGCATCATGCCTTGCTCGTTGACATCGTCACCACCCATATGCGCATTTTCCTACTTGTGAACAGTGACACACCATGGCCATAGTTTGATCCCTTAGCCACATTGCTGAGCCTTGATTGATCATCCCCTTCATTGGTGCCTTCGCGCATGCTTGCATGACCATCTCCATACTTGCCCGCTCATGGACCTGCAATTTATCCCAACACCTCGCACATGACTGCCCGCGCATCCTTGCGTGCATGCTATGTGCTACCACTATCCTGAGGTACGGCTTGTGGTATGCATTCTCCGGGGCTAGAGCTCAAGGGTCTAACAGTAGGCCCCTATCCTACCATTGAAAGTTGATAGGGCAGAAATTTGAATGATGCGTCACTGGCATGCTGGCCATGCGATCAGTCAAGTTATCATGAATCATCAGAGCATCGGGCAAAGCCTGCATTGACCTTTTATCTAATAAATGCATCCCTTCCAAAAGTTGGGGTTCGTTGCACGTATTAGCTCTAGAATTACTATGGTTATCCGAGTAGGAGATACCATCAAACAAACTGTAACTGATTTAATGAGCCATTCGCAGTTTCACAGTCTGAATTAGTTCATACTTACACATGCATGGCTTAATCTTTGAGACAAGCATATGACTACTGGCAGGATCAACCAGGTAGCATTCATTGACGACATCCCACTCGCCAAGCGCCCCCCGCAGCAGAGCTCCTGAGGCGCCGTAGGTGAGTGACAAGAGTCATTCTGATGAAGCATCATGTTCGAGAGCACAATTCGCCCGAGAGCCATGCGCCCATGGAATATTCCACATCCGAGAGATCGAGCAGGCTCCCCTTGGCCACTGCAGCAACCATCGCAAGGAGGCATGCGTGGCACAAGGGGGGACTGCTTCACCATCCAACAGACTGCCCGAGGGGGGCAACCGATGGACAGACCGCAACACCGCATTCAGTGCCCACCAACATGGTAGCCAACACAGGAACCAGAGAGCATACCACAGCATAACACGCATGGGACGTCCACTGAGAGGTTGCCGGGCATACAGTCCAACTGTCCACACCACCGTTGAGCCAGCCAACACATACAGCCAAAGCACCACTCACACGCCGTCACGCAGAAAGAGACCCCCGCCCCGCTCCGAGAGCTTTCTCGGAGGGGAAAGAGGGCAGTCCGCTAGACCACAACCGGGTGATGGATGCGACAAGATCCAGCCAGCAAAATGTGAGAAATACAACCAACCAACCGACTGCATTACCGATGTGTGGCAGCTACCGAGAGCACCGCCCATGAGCGACCATGATAGACCGACAGAACGGCCCGTGGTACAGCAAGGCACAGCCCATGGTTGACCAAGCGCGGTCAATCAAGGCATCGCCCATGGCCGACCGAGCTCGCAGCCCGTGCTAGAGCAAGGCACTGCCCATGAGAAACCGAGTGAACAGCCTGACGTTGGCCAAGGGATGTCACCCTGATCGATAATTGCATTGCCCATGGTAGAGCAACATATTGCCCGTGCCAGAGCAAGGCATGGCCCCTGAGTATTCCAGCCAATCAAACGTGTTCCCCATGTGTGGAAGATGCTGTGAGCTACAAAATGAGCTCATGACAAGCATCCGGGCTGCCTCCGACCAGGACGATGGATGCCAGCCAAGCCAGTGATGGTGTGGTGGCAGAGGAACCACACCCATCACCGGAGCATGCCCCCACAATCGGTGGGGATCATGCCCCCGGGTGATGGTACGGATGCAAGGGGGCAGCCATGCCACACACTACCCCTTAAAGAGCTTTATTTAAGTTTTTGGTATTCCTAGAAGGTGATATGATGACCCCGGAATTTTACATCAGCCGCCTGTGTGCTACCAACGCCCACCATGGTTGACCAAGGCATCACCTGTGGTATACCAAGGGCAGTTGCTGCAGTCGATCAAGGCATCGCCCGTGATCAACCAAGGGCTGATGCTGGTAGAGCAATGCACAGCCCATGAGCGACTGAGAGCACTGCCCGTGAGCGACTGTGATCAACCGAGCACGCCGCCCGTGGTAGAGCAAGGCACTGCCCGTGGTCAACCAGGGGCTGTCGCCATGGTCGATCAAGGCATTGCCCGTGGTATACCAGGGGCAGTCGTTGCAGTCGATTGAGGCATCGCCGTGATTGACCAAGGTATGTCACTGGTAGAGCAAGCCACAGCCCATGAGCGACCAAGAGCACTGCCTGTGAGCAACCATGATCGACCAAGCGCTGTCGCCGTGGCTGCTAAAGGCATCGCCTGTGGTCTACCAAGGGCTGTCACCGTGGTCGATCAAGGCATCGCCCGTGGTCGACCGAGGGCAGTCGCTGCAGTCGATCAAGGCACCGCCTGTGATCGACCAAGGGATGTCACTGCTAGAGCAAGGCACAGCCCATGAGCGACTGAGCGAACTGCCCGTGAGCGGCCGTGGTCGATCAAGGCATCGCCCATGCGTGAGCAAGTGCTGCTGCCGTAGTCGATCAACGCATCACCCATGGTTGACCGAGCTCACAGCCCATGCTAGAGCAAGGCACTGCCCATGAGAAACCGAGTGAACAGCCCAAAGTTGACCAAGGGATGTCGCCCTGGTCGATAATCACTTCGCCCGTGGTAGAGGAAGGTATTGCCCGTGCCAGAGCAAGGCACAGCCCCTGTGTATTCCAGCCAACCAAACGTGTTCCCAATGTGTGGAAGATGCCGTGAGCTACAAAATGAGCTCACGACAAGCATCCCGGCTGCCTCCGACCACAACGACGGACGCCGGCAAGGCCGGAGATGGTGTGGTGGCAGAGGAACCACGCCCATCACCGGAGCATGCCCCCACGATTGGTAGCGATCATGCCCCCAGGTGATGGTACGGATGCAAGGGGGCAGCCATGCCACACACTACCCCTTAAAGAGCTTTATTTAAGTTTTTGGTATTCCCAGAAGGTGATATGATGACCCCGGAATTTTACACCAACCGCCCATGCACTACCAACGCCCACCATGGTCAACCAAGGCATCGCCCGTGGTATACAAGGGACAGTTGCTGCGGTTGATCAAGGCATCACCCGTGATCGACCAAGGGCTGTTGCTGCTAGAGCAACGCACCACCCATCAGCGACCAAGAGCACTTCCCGTGAGTGACCATGATCGACCAAGCGCACTGCCTGTGGTCGACCAGGGGCTGTCACCATGGTCAACCAAGGCATCACCCATGGTATACCAGAGGCAGTCGCTGTGGTTGATCAAGGCATCGCCCATGATTGACCAAGGGCTGTCGCTGGTAGAGCAAGGCACAGCCCATGAGTGACCAAGAGCACCGCCCGTGAGCGACCATGATTGATTGAGAGCACCGCCCATGGTAGAGCAAGGCGAAGCCCGTGGTCGACCAGGGGCTGTCGCTGTGGTCAATCAAGGCATCGCCTGTGGTCGACCAAGGCATTGCCCATGGTATACCAGGGCCAATCGCTGCGGTCGATCAAGGCATCGCCCGTGATCAACCAAGGGCTGTCACTGGTAGAGCAAGGCACAGCCCATGAGTGACTGAGAGCACCGCCCGTAAGCAACCGTGATCGACCGAGCACACTGCCCATGGAAGAGCAAGGCACTGCCCGTGGTTGACCAGGGGCTGTTGCCATGGTCGATCAAGGCATCACCCGTGGTCGACCAAGGGCTGTTGCCGTGGTCGATCAAGGCATCGCCCGTGGTATACCAGAGGCAGTTGCTGCGGTTGATCAAGGCATCGCCTGTGATCGACCAAGGGATGTCACTGGTAGAGCAAGGCACAGCCCATGAGCGACTGAGAGCACTGCCCTTGAGCGACTGTGATCGACCAAGGGATGTTGCCGTGGTTGATCAAGGCATCGCCTGTGGAATACCAGGGGCAGTCGCTGCAGTCGATCAAGGCATTGCCCATGATCGACCAAGGGATGACACTGGTAGAGCAAGGCACAGCCCATGAGTGACTGAGAGAACTGCCTGTGAGCGACCATGATGGATCAAGGGCTGTCGCCATGGTTGATCAAGGCATCGCCTGTGGCCGACCAAGGGCTGCCGCCGCGGTCAATCAAGGCATCACCTATGGCTGACCAAGCTCGCAGCCCATGCTAGAGCAAGGCACTGCCCATGAGAAACCAAGTGAACAGCCCGACGTCGACCAAGGGATGTCATCCTGATCGATAATCACATTGCCCGTGGTAGAGCAAGGTATCGCTCGTGCCAGAGCAAGGCACCGCCCCTGTGTATTCCAGCCAACCAAACGTGTTCCCAATGTGTGGAAGATGCCGTCAGCTACAAAATGAGCTCACGACAAGCATCTGGGCTGCCTCCAACCACGATGATGGATGCCAGCCAGGCCGGCAACGTTGTGGTGGTGGAGGAAGCACGCCCATCACCAGAGCATGCCCCCACGATTGGTGGGGATCATGCCCCCGGGTGATGGTACAGATGCAAGGGGGCAGCCATGCCACACACTACCCCTTAAAGAGTTTTATTTAAGTTTTTGGTATTCCCAGAACGTGATATGATGACCCCGGAATTTTACACCAACTGCCCGTGCACTACCAACGCCCACCACGGTCGACCAAGGCATCGCCCGTGGTATACCAGGGGCAGTCACTGCTGTCGATCAAGGCATCACCTGTGATCGACCAAGAGCACCGCCCGTAAGCGACTGTGATCGACCAAGCGCACCGCCCGTGGTAGAGCAGGGCACTGCCCGTGGTCGACCAGGGGCTGTCGCCGTGGTCGATCAAGGCATCGCCCGTGGTCAACCAAGGGATCACCCTTGGTATACCGGGGGCAGTTGCTGCAGTCGATCAAGACATCACCCGTGATCGACCAAGGGCTGTCGCTGGTAGAGCAAGGCACAACCCATGAGCGACCGAGAGCACCGCCCATGGTAGAGCAAGGCGCAACCCATGGTTGACCAGGGGCTGTTGCTGTGATCAACCATGGCATTACCCATTGTCGACCAGGGGCTGTCGCCGTGGTCGATCAAGGCATCACCCATGGTCGACCAAGGCATCACCCATGGTATACCAGGGGCAGTCGCTGCGGTCGATCAAGGCATCGCCCGTGATCGACCAAGGGCTGTCGCTGGTTGAGCAAGGCACAGCCCATGAGCGGCCGTGAGCACCACCTGTGAGTGACCGTGATTGACCAAGAGCACTGCCCATGGTCGACCAGGGGCTGTCGCCATGATCAACCAAGGCATCGCCCGTCGTCCACCAGGGGCTGTCGCCATAGTCGATCAAGGCATCATCCGTGGTCGACCAAGGCATCGCCCATGGTATACCAGGGGCAGTAGCTGCGGTCGATCAAGTCATCGCCCGTGATCGACCAAGGGCTGTCGCTGGTTGAGCAAGGTGCAGCCCGTGAGCAACCGAGGGCACTGCCTGTGAGCGACCGTGATTGGCCTAGAGCACCGCCCGTGGTAGAGCAAGGCACTGCCTGTGGTCGACCAGGGGGTGTCACCGAGGTCGATCAAGGCAATGCCTGTGAGCGATCAGGGGCTGTCGCCATGGTCGATCAAGGCATGACCCGTGGTCGACCACGTGCTGACACCGTGGTAGATCACGGCATCGCCTGTGGTATACCAGAGGCAGTCGCTGGTAGACCAAGGCAGAGCCCATGAGTGACCGAGCGCACTGCCTGTGATCAACCAAGGGCTGTCACTGGTACAGCAAGGCACAGCCCATGAGCGACCGAGAGCATTGCCCGTGAGCGACTGTGATTGACGAAGAGCACTGCCCGTGGCACCGTGGTCAACCAAGGCATCACCCATCGTCAACCAGGGGCTGTCGCTGTGGTCGACCAAGGGCAGTCACTGGGGTCTGACAAGGCATCACCAGTGTTCGACCAAGGGCTGTCACTGGTAGACCAAGGCTGAGCCCATGAACGACTGAGCGCATCGCCCACGGTCAACCAAGGGCTGTTGCTGGTAGAGCAGGGCACAGCCCATGAGTGACCGTGATCAACCAAGAGCGCTGCCCGTAGTAGAGCAAAGCGTTGCCCGTGGTAGAGCAAGGCACAGCCCATGGTCGACAAGGGGCTTTCACCATGGTCGATGATGGCATGGCCTGTGGTGGCCAGGCAAAACAACGCTTGTGGTCGACCAAGAATAGGCGTGGTGGTGCGCGAGTGTGGCTGAGATCAAGCGGTGATCATGGTCGTCATCGCTGTGCGATATAGCAAAGCACTTTGGTCAATCATGGTCGTCATTGCTGTGCGATATAGCAAAGCACTTCGGTCATGGAAGCAATGGATGCCCGTGCTATATAGCAAAGACAACTCATCAAAGGACCGGTGACCTTTGGAGGCCGATGTAAGAGCGGTGGTGAGGTGAGAATGACCGACAGGTGCTAATCTCCAAGCAAGGCGCTGCAATTATTGACCTTTATCCCGGTCGGGCAGATGGGGCGGCGTGATTGCTGACGGGGCGAGGCGCTGTGCTGGCTGGCAGGGGGATTCGCGGCTAGCTCTGTGGCTTCATGTCCCCCGACTCGACTGCACGGCGGGGCTCCGGCCATCCTGGGGCCCGTCCAACCTCTTGGCCCTGCCCCAAGGAAGCAAGGGTCGGCAGGGTGGGACAAATCGAAGTGACGAAGGGCTGAATCTCAGTGGATCGTGGCAGCAAGGCCACTCTGCCACTTACAATACCCTGTCACATATTTAAGTCACCTGCAAAAGATTCTACCCGCCGCTTGGTAGGAATTGTGCTTCAAGGCGGCCCGCATGGCTCATCCACTGGGCAGGCTTCACCAATGACACGTGCCCTTGGGGGCCATGGGCCCCTACTGCAGGACGGGAATCGAGCGACAGTCGCATGTGTTGGTACTAGCCCAGATTCTGACTTAGAGGCGTTCAGTCATAATCTAGCACACGGTATCTTCGCGTCACTGGCTTTTCAACCAAGCGCGATGACCAAATGTGTGAATCAACAGTTCCTCTCATACTAGGTTGAATTACTATTGTGACACTGTCATTAGTAGGGTAAAACTAGCCCGTCTCACGATGGTCTAAACCCAGCTCACGTTCCCTATTGGTGGGTGAACAATCCAACACTTGGTGAATTCTACTTCACAATGATAGGAAGAGCCGACATAGAAGGATAAAAAAGCAGCGTCTCTATGAAAGCTTGGCTGCGACAAGCCAGTTGTCCCTGTGGTAACTTTTCTAACACCTCTAGCTTCAAATTCCGAAGATCTAAAGGATCAATAGGCCCCACTTTCACGGTTCATATTCGAACTGGAAATCAGAATCAATCAAGCTTTTACCCTTTTGTTCCACACGAGATTTCTGTTCTCGTTGAGCTCATCTTAGGACACCTGTGTTATCTTTTAACAGATGTGCCGCTCCAGCCAAACTCCCCACCTGACAATGTCTTCCGCCTGGATCGGCCCGCGGAGGTGGACCTTAGGTCCAAAAGAAGGGGCGTTGCCCCACCTCCGATTCACGGAATAAGTAAAATAACGTTAAAAGTAGTGGTATTTCACTTTTGCATGAGGGCTCCCACTTATTCTACACCTCTCAAGTCATTTCACAAAGTCGGACTAGAGTCAAGCTCAACAGGGTCTTCTTTCCCCGTTGATTCTACCAAGCCCGTTCCCTTGGCTGTGGTTTCGCTGGATAGTAGACAGGGAAAGTGGGAATCTCGTTAATCCATTCATGTGCATCACTAATTAGATGACGAGGCATTTGGCTACCTTAAGAGAGTCATAGTTACTCCTGCTGTTTACCCGCACTTGGTTGAATTTCTTCACTTTGACATTCAGAGCACTGGGCAGAAAATCACATTGCGTGAGCATCTGCAGGGACCATCGCAATGCTCTGTTTTAATTAAACAGTCGGATTCCCCTTGTCCGTACCAGTTCTGAGTTGAGACTGTTCAACGCCTGGGGAAGGCCCCTAGAGGGGAGCCGTTCCCAGTCTGTCCCCCGGCCGGCACACGGCGACCCGCTCTCGCCACGGGAGCAGCTCAAGCAGTCCACCGACAGCTGACGGGTTCGGGACTGGTACCCCCAAGCCCAGCCCTCAGAGCCAATCCTTTTCCCAAGGTTACGGACCCATTTTGCCGACTTCCCTTGCTGACATTGTTCCATTGACCAGAGGCTGTTCATCTTGGAGACCTGATGCGGTTATGAGTACGACCGGGCGTAGGTGGCACTTGGTCCTCCGGATTTTCAAGGGCCGCCGGGGGCGCACCAGACACCACGGGACGTGTGGTGCTATTCCAGCCGCTGGACCCTACCTCTGGCTGAGCCGTTTCCAGGGTGGGCAGGCTGTTAAACAGAAAAGATAACTCTTCCTGAGGCCCCCGCCAACATCTCCGGACTCCCTAATGTTGCCGTCAGCCACCACGTCCCAGTTCAGGAGTTTTAACCCGATTCCCTTTCGAAGCTTGTGCATGGGGCGCTATCAGACGGG